>CM031919.1:31025487-31578329 GCA_018703695.1 Prunus fruticosa
CTTTCTGGAGTTATGTTTCAACTGGCAGTCAAGGAAGGAGTCAACGATACCCGTCTCGGAGTTATTCAAAAGACTAGGATTGGTTTGACAAGTAAAGAAAGAAAGGGACAAAGAGAGACTTTTTGGTTTTTGCCCCACACTTCTTTCCTTTGGGATTAAGTTCCTTACCCAATTTCCTGTCCCATTCTCTTGGTTATATTCTTTTGCATTGCACCAATGGCTTTGATTTGAATTGTTTGATTGTAATGTGGTGGATGAACTGTATGCGAGTTGTGGGAGATTAAGATGAAAGTTGATATAATGTTTGAGATAGAGAGTTGGAGTCAGTACCCTTTCAGCAGCAACGAAGTTAGAAAAGGCTTTCTGAAAATCATCAGATGAGCATATATCACAACTTTAATATCTCATTTACTTTATTTATTATGAAATATTCTCATTACTTTAAAAATCACTCATAAACATTTTATCAAACATCTTTAGTGTCATTATTGAGCTAAGATGAAGATTGAAAGATGAGAAAAAGTTAAACATTTTATCAACGCATTTGTAGCTACTATTATCAGAGCCACAAACATTACATGAGTGTAAATATAGTAAAATTACATGATAAGTGTGAGCTGCAGATGAATTCATGTATATGATAAGTGTGCACAAATTGAGAGTGAGTCTTAAGACTCTTTAAACTCTGAAGAGAGTTGAGAATGAAAGTTAAATTCACCTGATTTGGGTAGATGTAGATACCAAGTACTAACATTTGACAAAGCCAGCCCCAAAACTAAAAGGCTCTAATTCAAAATGGGCCACCCAAAACTTTAAGCTCATCAAAGTCCAGCAGGAGGATGAGCGACTATTTTGGGCCTGTTTATGGACCTTAACCTTTGTGACTATGACTCCCACAAAGGCGCCACTATCTATGTTCAAAACAAGACTGGTAGTTGAGCAAAGAATAACTGTAAACTCGGCTGGTTGGGCTAGTTCTAACTCAAATGACGAACAACCGATTATGCTGAGCACATCAGCAAATCTACAACCCACAACAATTACAACCAATTTGACCAGTTCGATAAAGCTGCTTTGATTGCATCGTCCGTTCGTGACATGAACTAATCTACTCCGCAAAGACAACGAACCTGCCTCTCTTCTTTAAATCGTCTGACTTGAGATTCCTCGTTGTTTCAGTTTTCACCTGCTCCTTTGGGTCATAGAAGTCGTACTCAGAAATGTGAGTAATTTGTTTTTTATTTTTCCAGAATTTATTTCTGTTTCAAAATTAAGTTCCTGATAATTCGATTCTCACCCAGATGTTTTTTGAATCGGTTATTTTTGTACATGCTTTAGATTGTGTTCGTTTAAACTATAAAGTTTGCACCTTTATTGCTGGCTGAGTTCTACTAGGGTTGTTTAAGCTCGTTTGGTTCCTGAGAAAATATTACTAAAAGGTCAAAAAAAACGAAATTTTAATTTCCATTATGTAATTGTTTGCTTTCCTGGTCGTTCAGTTAACCAAACACATAAACGTGTTAATATGTTTTGTCAAAGTTTTTTCAGTACTTTCTAAGAGTGATCTTTGAGCGACAAGTTCGCACACTTTGTTTTGCAGTTCTCAAAATGGGTACCAAATTTGAACCGTTTGGTCACTCCCTTTCTCTTTCTGCTTCTGTCTCATGTGGTGTTTCCACAACGATGATGGGTTGGTGAGAATTGGACTGAAAAAGATGAAAATAAATAATTAAATGTCATATGAATAGAAGAAGTAATGCTAATGAGCAAGAAGAAACACCGGGAGGTCCTATTAGGAAGTATCATCTGCGTGGGGAATCTTGGGGATTCTGAGGACACTGATATTGTTGCACTAAAGAACTATATGGATGCTCAGTATTTTGGTGAGATTGGCATTGGAAGTCCTGCTCAGAAATTCACTGTGATATTTGACACTGGAAGTTCTAATCTTTGGGTGCCCCTAGCCAAGTGTTATTTCTCGGTAAGCTTATGAAGTCTTTTCCTTCATTGTTTCGAGTTATTTTTATATCAAACTATTAATTCAAATGAAAGTTACTTAAAAATTCGCATCTTTCGAATTTCGTTGCAGGTTGCTTGCTTTTTCACTCCAAGTTATAAGTCTAGCCAATCAAGCACATACACAAAGAATGGTACGTTCCTATTCACTGGCTCAACGGCATTCACATCCTGATAAATTATATGACTGCCCTTGAGTGGGATGAGCAAACCCTTGATTCTTGATCAAGGTGTACCAAATGTTCCACAATACAGGGCTAACCATAGCATTTAGTGATACTGTTTTAAACTTCAGGGAAAGGGAAAACACTGACATTCTTTAAAGAACAATGTATAAACTAAATGTTAAAACTGTGTGTTCCATTTTCCAATGTAGGAAAATCTGCGGCAATCCAGTATGGGACTGGCGCAATTGCAGGTTTCTTCAGCCAGGACCATGTCACTGTTGGCAATCTTGTTGTTAAGGATCAGGTAAGTTTTGACAGAATCTAGATTTGGTGAATTTCACTGTTGTGGACTTTACCCTTACTATGACTACTGGTTATTAGGACTTTATTGAGGCAACCAAAGAGCCTGGCATCACATCGTTGCAGCTAAGTTTGATGGTATACTTGGACTTGGATTTCAAGATCTCGGTTGGAAATGCTGTTCCTGTCTGGTATGTCAATGCCCCACTTAGTCTAAGTATACTAATTCTCGATTCAAACTTGTACACTTAATATCATAATAATATACTAGTTTCTTTCTTCCATTTAGTGGGCTCAATGCTTTTTTAAAACACTCAGGGAATTGTGTAAGCTGTGATTATCATTATACTTCCCTTCCCCCCTTGTAAGTCCTCAATGCTAATCTGTTTGACATTACATTGGCCATTATAACAGGTATAATTTGGTCAATCAAGGTCTTGTTACAGAACCAGTTTCTCATTTTGGTTAAATCGCAATACTGAAGGGGAAGAAGGGGGTGAGATTGTATTTGGTGGGGTTGATTTAGTCATTACAAGGGTGAGCATACATATGTTCCTGTGACTCAGAAAAGCTATTGGCAGGTTGGGAATCCAAGATATTACCATCTTTTGCGGATTTTCTACTTGATAGTTGATATTTGATATTTTTTTTTGTTTCATTCTTTCTTTTTTGGTTTTTCTTATTTGTAGTTTGATATGGGTGATCTTCTAATTGGTGGCGAACATCTGGTAATGATATGGAACTTGTATCTGAAATATTCCTATGTTGAGACAGTAGATACTTTCTATAATTTGTTTGTTACTGGTATTGAAAGATTATCATGTCACTTTCCAGGATTCTGTGCTAGTGGCTGTTCAGCAATTCCAATTAGGAACCTCCCTATTGGCTGGGCCAACGGTGTGTATTCTAGCCAACTATTTCCATATTTGTATTTCTTTGTATCCATTACCAATTATTAAGAAAACGCTGCACAAGACATACACATATCATGCTATCTAGGCATATCTGTTGTAATATAAAAAGCCCACATCACTGAGATCTGCTATCAGGTTCTATTTGATAGTTTTAGCAACTTCTAATTAATATTATTGTCTAATCTCACTTTTTCAGACTGTTATCACTCAAATCAATCATGCCATTGGAGCCTCTGGTGTTGTAAGCCAAGAATGTAAACAGTGGTTGAACAATATGGGAAAACTATAATAGAATGTTGCTAGCTCAGGTATATATATTTTTGTTTTTTTAATTTTTTTTTCCAGTGCATTTTAATTAAAGTTTACTGTTCTTCCATCATTTTAATGATATATGAAGACAATATTTATGTTGGTAATTTTTCTCTCTGATTCAATCCCGCCGGAAAACTCCCTGCAGTGAATTGATTTTTACTTTTACTGACATGTTTTGTAGGCACAACCCAAAAAATTTGCTCCCAAATTGGTTTCTGCACTTTTGATGGAACTCATGGTGTGAGGTCAGATGCAATCAATTTATTTTCTTAAATTTCTTTTTAGAAAGGATAGTGGTAATAATGAGTTTCTTAGATCATTTTGATTTAAATGTGTTAACATCTTTGCAGTATGGGCATTGAAAGTATGGTGAATGAGAAACTAGAAATGACATCTGACGGCGTGCGTGATGCTGCATCTACTGCTTGTGAGATGGCAGTGGTATGGATGCAGAATCGGCTAAGGCTAAATGAGACAGAGGATCAGATCTTGAATTATGTCAATGAGGTAAATTAAACTTCCTTTTCATGTGTCTGTGAAACGTTCCTTGCAGCAAGCTCATGCTGGAATTTTTGCTTGCAGCTCTGTGAAACGACTTCCCAGTCCCCAGTGGAGAGTCAGTAGTTCAGTGTGACGCTCTATCCTCCTTACCCAGTGTATCATTTACCATTGGTGGTAAGTATTTGACCTTGCTCCAGAGCAGGTATGGTGGTCATGGCATTAACCTAAATCATTTTCATCTTTCATTCTGGTACACAGTAGGCTACTTCTCAATTGTCTTCACATGCCCAATTGTGAATAAAGATCTCCAACTTAAAGAAAGAACTCATGGAACTGCGTTAATATACTTAAGAAAGACTTATCAACTTCGAGTTTTCATAACCAGTTCTCTGCATGAAACTGGTTTGTAGTACATCTTTGCATTTATTACTATGCAGTGCATTAGTTAGAGCCAGATTAGCTTCAAGTTGTTCTACTCTCTCTCTCTCTCTCTCTCTCTCTCTCTCTCTCATATCAAGAGATAAAGATTATGCAAGCTGATATATATTTTAATAGGCATTATTGCCTCTGTTGATAAAAGTAGTATTCTTTCCTTTTTCATCCAATATTCAATTGTGCATTCTATGTATTATTTATCACCCCACTTATATATTGTTTATTCTTCTGAATGTTGGTTTGTTGGGATCAGTACGTTCTCAAAGTCGGGGAGGGAGTTGCAGCTCAATGCATCAGTGGGTTTATCGCTTTAGATGTCGCTCCTCCTCGAGGACCACTCTGGTATTTATCTCTTCCCATAATTGCTTATAGCATCTTGAACTTTTACCTTCTTTCAGCAATGGCACACACACACAGTTTACATCGGATTGCTAACAATGGTGAAAATCTGATGCAGGATTTTGGGGGATATTTCACTGGGTCGGTATACACCGTGTTCGACTATGGGAACTCGACAATTGGATTTGCAGAAGCAGCTGAGTCATATTTCCGTTTTCCCCTGCTTATGTAAATAATCTCTGCAGACATCAGAAAAAGGGTTGTGACGATAGAACTTGTTTATGTGATGGACCATGGACGTAATGAACCTTTACATTCTTGTATCTGTGAATAAATCAAGGCAAGATTGTTTGTATCTGCACAAGAAAACTTGGTTTCTGATATATATGGGCTTGAAGTTGACAATATTTGCCATACAAAATTCTCTTGGCACAAATTCAAAAGAGTGTCACAATGACTTCAGGCTGACATGAGCCACCAACATTCTTGTGGACAGGTGGCCACTACAAATCATTTCTGTGAGCTACTGATATCATTGGTTTGAACTTTGAGCTCACAAATCACACCTATAATATATATAATGTTCTAGAAGCGATAAAAGTTGTAATTTCCTATTCATCGTGGATTTCCTTATGTACGTGGTTGAAGCAGAAAGAGTCACAATATTGAAAGCACTTTTAGCTCGCAAAGTCTCTAACTAACAAATCTAAAAGTGACACATAAACAAACTTGTTACGTGTTGCCGCGCTCTTTATGATTCTTCTATCTGTAAATGGCCACCACAGAGAGAGAGAGAGACAGAGACTTTCTATAACGGCACGTCCAGCAGCAAAAACCATTCATCTCTACTCATTGAAATGCCGGCTAACAACCCTATCATGCTAAACCAAAGCAACACTCATTTATTTTTCCAACTACGCAAAAACTAAACAACAATCTAAAACTCAAATCCCCAAAGCAACGAGAAAAAAAACAAACCAAAACTCCCAAGTTTTCTTTGTTATAAGCGATATTAGAGGAGAGGGATTTGAACACATGATTCTCGGATGCATGGGTAATTACTAGATAAATTTAAATGATCTACGTATGAACAAATAAAACACTCTCACATCTCATCATTTTAATCTGAAATTCCTAAATTAGGGAACTTATGTTGGTGTATATTACACTCAACACAAAATATCTCCATGCCATTTGCATGACTAGGTCTCTTGTTGCTTCTTACTTCTCAGTTAGTCCTTACTTCAGCTCATCTCAATGCTTTGCGTTGAAAATGAGCTAAGGTAAGTGGGCTGGGAACTTTATAAATTAAAAGCAATTTTGTTTGCCCCAAAATATACCAACTCAAGCATTCATCTTTTGCATTATAGGGCAATAATGGTAAAAATCAAGGTAGGACCAAATGAGTGCATTCATTTTCACATTCGGTACAAATTTTTATATTATTAGATAAGGCTAGCAAATTGATGGCAGGCTCACACAGCTATATCATTAAATTTACAAGAAAAGCATACTGCAATTTCTTTATCCTCTGCCGGAAGGGGAAGGTAGGCATAAATGAAAAGAAGCCACCTATCAACAGTGTTCCAAGGACCACACCAACTCTTTTTTTCCATTTTAATCGTCCAAACGCACGTAAACCTTGTCATTCCACAAGCACACACATTTAAAACGTGCCCTTTGATCACCGACGTGTTCGCTTTCCTATGGTTCTTTTATTTAGCCCCAATTTCATGAGTAATGCATTTCTTATGAAACATGAACAAGAATATTATATTATATGTGCATTGTGTGAAGCTAGCTTACAAGCCACGCATAGGATTTTAAGAAAGCGTTGGTTTACATTCGCCCTCACTTTGGTCCAACAACTAACTGAACGAGTTTGACAGAAATCAGATGGTGGGGTGGGTAAGCGTACGAGTGTTTGAGTGAGACGATATTTTTCGATATAACTTTCGCTGTCTAATATGATGTTGACGATTTAGACTCATGTATAATATGTTTCGTATTCATTAATATTATATTATTAATATAAATTTGTTTATCCATCTCATATTATAACACCCGAAATAGTAACATTATCCAAAAAAAACTTTTGAGTGAGACAAACATAGGGAGATTCTTAATTAGGGTTGTTGTTGGCATTTTACTTTTATAAGTTATATAACCCAACAACAACTAACCCCACCTGCCGATTTACTGTGGTATGGTGGTTTGGTCGATTGGAATCGGGTCTAACCCCTACCATTTGTTTTTGTGCCTTTTTGCCTCTTTGAATTGATTCCTCTCTTTAACTCTCTTGCGAAGTTCCAAACCACCTCACCCTTTTTAGCTTTTATTGGTTCATCAAAAGCTTATCTACCATAAGTTGTGTGCTATTAATTATGAGGAAGTTGGAGAAGGACGTTTAATATATTCAAATTAAACATCTAGAAGACCACATCAACAATATGAGGCTTCAAGCAACAATACGTAGCATATGAATTCATCAAACATGTAAATATTTTTTTAGTGTTTAATTTAATGGTTTTAATGCAATTAATGACACTTTTTGGTCTAAGATTATGACCCTTTTAAGATTAGCATGGTAGATTAATTATATTTACACTCATCATGGTAGTTTTCTTTTGAGGTGCGTTTGTTGCATACCATACATAGTGGATAATCGTTTTTCCTTTGTATACAATCTAGACATGAAAATTTTGGGGTGATTATTTTAGTGGAGTGCCCACCGGGCCACGTCCAGGCGGCATAATCAATCATGATTGCTTTACTTAGGAGACACAAATCCTCTTATTAACAAACAAATAAACTTTCTAATAGATTACTTATTGTGCATGATAAAATATATTTTCGGAGTGAGTTAAAAAATTTAGTGGCGTGATATATCGTTATTGGTCCATACTCGTTAAATTTTCGGAAGCCAATATTTGTCAACAGTATGCTAGTTTTAGCTTGATATTATGTTAGTCAATACTTATCCAAAGTATTTGCCAAATTTTTGCCATCATTCAATCAATGAGGCCAAATACATGGAATCAGGAGGCATTGTTTTACTTGAATGAGGGGGAGGGATTGTTTGGCCGTATAGTTATGGAGCTCAAGTAAAGCATATTCTTTGAATTTTGGATGTGTTTGTGACTAGTCTAGTCACAAATTTTCAGCAAAAGATGGTGGTGAAGCAATATCAATTTTGGTCAAGAAAAAAACTATGGCTTAAATTGACAAAAGGAGATATTAGGTGCTGATTCCTAACCAGAAAAAAAAAAAAAAAAAAACTATCAACATCCTCACGGCAAAGCTTCAACTGATCATATAGCTAGGGTCCCAAAATCATTATATTTATATATAAAAAGTTGCATGGTGTAGTGTAAATTGGTCAAAGCCCACAGACAAAAAGAAAAAACAAGTATTAGCTTAATCCCCTTTTTCTTCTTTAACCTTTGGTTAATACCCAGAAACTTGTACTTTTCTCAACCAAAAAAAAAAAACTTGAAATCTTGACCAACCAGATATTTATATCCAATAGCACATGCTTGAATTCAACCAATATACCAAAACCCAAATTGAAAGTGATACTAGAAATCAACCCCCATTTTGGTGGTTAAACCACCCCTAACACCTCACCCATAAGTTGCCATTTTTAATTTCCAAGCTCCCCACATCCTTACAAATTAGAGCATCCCCATTAGGAGTTCTATCCATCCATCCAACCCAACCCCCTCCCCATCACTTGCACGGTTGCACCAAACCAAAACCAGTTTGCACGCTCTTAAACCTCAATCCTTGACACGTGCCAAGGATTGAGGCCACTGCTGTAGAGGAGGCCACTGCCGTCAACCCCGCCCGAATATTGACACGTGGTCGACTAGTGTTAAAGGAATTGTCAACCCTGCTGGTTGTAGATGGAGAGAGAGAGAGAGAGAGAAAGAGAGAGACCCAACAACCAATTAAACTATCCCACCTTATTATATTTAGCAAGTGAGCAAGTCCATATATAAAGGCAGAGGCACAATAGGCATCTTAACCAACACAAAAAAGTTTTCTACATTCTATTCTTAGCTCATCACCAAATGGACTGGACTAGAGGCCACACCATTGGCCATGGCTCATCAGCCACCGTCTCCCTAGCCACCTCCTGCCTCTCCGGCGACTTGTTCGCCGTCAAGTCAGCCGAGATGTCCCAGTCCGAGTTCTTGCAAAGGGAGCAGAAAATTCTCTCTGCTTTGAGCAGTCCACATATAGTAAGCTACATGGGGCATGACATGACTAGTGAGAGCAACAAGCTCATGTACAATCTCTTCATGGAGTACATGCCCCGAGGCACGATCATCGATGAAATTCGCAACCACGGAGGCCAAATTGACGGGTCACTGATCAGAGACTACACAAGGGACATTGTGAAAGGGCTAGAGTACTTGCATTCACATGGGTTGGTACATTGTGACATCAAAGGCAGGAACATCTTGGTTGGTGACGATGGTCCAAAAATTGCTGATTTTGGATGTGCCAGGTGGGCTAATCCGGGCGGGGGAAGTGGCGGTGCCAATTGGGGGCACGCCAATGTTTATGGCGCCAGAAGTGGCGCGTGGGGGAAGAGCAGGGGTTTCCTTGTGATGTATGGGCTCTTGGGGTGCACAATTATTGAAATGGCTACTGGGGGATCAGTGCCATGGCCTAATGCAGCTAACCCAGTAAGTGTCCTGTATCAAATTGCATACTCTGGTGAAGTGCCTGAGATTCCAAGCTTCCTCTCAGATCAAGCAAAGGAATTTTTGGGAAAGTGTTTGAGGAGGGACCCAACAGAGCGTTGGACGGCTAGTCAACTTCTAAAGCATCCATTTCTTGAGGAAAAGGAAGAACTTATAATTACTTCTAGTGCAAAGCAGGTTCAAGAATCCACTTCATTTTCTCCAACAAGTATTCTTGATCAAGGCATATGGAACTCTTTAGAAGAATCAGAAACTTTGGGCAATCTTGTTCAGTTCCCAAATTTTGAAAATTCCTCCTCTGATCACAGGATCAGACGGTTGTCCTTGTCTTCAGGGGATCCCTGGTGGGCTTTGGATGAGACTTGGATCACAGTGAGAGCGAATGATTGTGAGGAAAGCAACAGTATTGGTATTGCCAATGATGCTGAAGCTGAAGATGATGTTGATGTGATTGGTGGGTTGGCAAGGGTTTTAGTTAATTGTGATGTACAACAACTGGAAAGCCCTGAAGCTGTAGGTAGTGAGGAGGAGGAGGAGGAGGAGGAGTTCAATTTCTTAGATAGCAATAATAGCTGTAGAATTAATTTAGATATTTTAGGGGACTGCAAAAAAAAACAGGAATAACAGGAGTGTAGGTTTGAGCAATTTGATTTTTGAGAGAGACAGAGACAGTTTGTTATTTCCTTCAATATCAAGTTTTTAGTAATCATAAATTCCATATTTTCCTCTATTCTTTTGTTCTACTGTTATAAAGTGTATGGTGAGCCCTCTCAATTGCTAGTAGGCCCCATGTGTGTTTGGTGGGTCAGTTTTTGTTTGTGTTTTTTTTATTTGCCAAAGTTAGAAATGGAAGAGGAGTTTCCTTACACACACCGTGAAAGTGTCGTGTGAGTTCGAACCTGAAACTCATTGGTCTACGAGTTAAAATCATTTTCCACTATGTTAGATCGTATTAGCATTAGTTTGGTTTAATTCCCATGAGTCATGACATAGTGAAGGCATAATTCTTGGTATCAAAGATAAAACCCATCATCCTTTCTGCTTAGTTTCTTTGTTTGGTAGGTAAAGAAGGGTGCCAAACATTGGTGTTTTTAATTCCATTCCGCCAACTGCTGCTTAAATTGGGTATAGTTCCTCAAATGCAAGTGGCTAGGAAACTGAGATTTCAAGTCATTATTTACTGTTGAGGTAACTGTCAGAAGAATAGATGGCCTAGTTAAGTCTGTATTTGGTAAGCCAGAACCCAACATTTACAACTCGAACCAGATTTTTGTTCTCTGTGTTGGAATAAATATTATTGACAATACTCTCCGTCAAAGAACATGGAACGACACTGATCGATTATACTATTAAGATTCGGATAACACATAACAAATATTTGGGTGGATAGATAGAGTTCTTCCAAGTGAAAGTGGCCTAAAGTTTTCTATGTGGCCTGAGAAAGAGTCTGATAGCACCAGAACTTTCCAATTCAATACTAATCTACAATCCATTTGTTAATGCTTTAAAGTTTCTGAGATTGTAAAACTCTGCATATAAATTATTAAACATCCCTTTCACTTGCAATACCTGATTGCCACTTCCAAGCAGAAGTCCAAGATGGATTTGTTTGGGCCAATTATAGAAGTAGATTGGGTTATATTTGGGCCAAAAAGGAAAGTCCACTATTTTTTCCGACTTTGAGCCTACAAGAAAGACTTTCATGCAACATGACACTTTTTGTTATCCCTGGCTATTGACGCAATGACACGTAGATATAACTTTTTCACGTATCATGTGTTATGCCGGGAATAACAAAATAACGTTATATCCGTTACAAGTAAATTTTTCTGCCTGGCTAGAGGTATGAGCATGGCTATAACTCATAAGCAACATTGATGAATAATACACATGGGTCTTGAAAATGGGTTCAATGCCATTAGTGGAGAGCAACAAAATTGAGCAGCAAAAAGAGTTGAGTGATTGAAATTTTCTTTGTGCAACTGGGTTTGTTCATGCAATGTTTTTAATTTACGGAGGAGAAAGAGAAGGTTTTAAAGTTCTCAATTAATTTTCTGCTAGAATACCCTTGTAGTAAAACATTAATACAAGATAATTGTTGAAATTAAACTACTCTGTTTTATTCTTTTGAGTACTTTATTGGTAGGCTTTGCAGATAACTGAACACAGATGAGGCCAGCAGGATATATCTCAAGCCTCAAGGGTTGAGCTACAAATTAAATTATTACAAACCAAACCATCTGATCTGATACAAAGAAGAGCATGATGTTCTAGTAGTGTTTCACCGTAATGTTGCAGCGTATAACTGCATATGAGCTTGGAAGGTCCACGGAAATCGTTTCGAAAGTAGTATATCCTCTCACAAATCGAAATTTTCCAGTACCTGAAACCACTGATAATTCTCTAACTGGCTCGAATTGCTTATCAATCCCTTGTATCTGTAGAGTGCTACCATTGTACTTCTTGTTTGTGAACACAATGGAAAACAAGACATGAGCATTAAGTCCATCCAATGCTGATGCAATGGACGTGCCTTGTACCCGGCCAACGGATGCTGAGTTTGGGTGTGAGCCTTCCGTTACAGGGTCGTCAATGGCATAAAGTGTGGCAAATTGAGTGAAGGTCCAAGCCTTGCCGGAAATACCTGCAAATGGTATGTCTGTGGCGTTTGGACCAGCAAAGATGTCTTGAAAGTAGAAGGAAAGTTGGGTTTCTTTGACCTCATGACTGGCTAGGACCAAAGATGTAGTCACGGCTAGAACCATTAACAACATTGTGGATAGAGCACTGAGATTTGGTATGAAGGTTAATGCCATTGGTTGATGGGAGCTAATTGAGCAACCAAGAAAACAGGTTAAGAAGAAAAGGAGCTAGCTTTTGAAATTGCTTTGTGATGTTGAGTTATGGTTTTCAATTTATATTATGAAAAAGAAGCAATTATTGATGCTATATCAACCATTTAGCTTCTGTTTTACTTCCTTGTTACTTCCTTTCTAGTTGAGAATTGTTTAAGCAATAATGCACCACGCCTGCAACAGACCCTAATATAAATATATTTGTGTAAAGACCAAATAAATTAGTTCCAAGATGGATTTTGTTGGGGCCAATGGTAGGATGTGCTCAATCAAAGAGACTAGAAGAAGTAGTTTGAGTTCTACTTTGGCAAAACAGGAAGGTCCAATATTATTTCTATGAGACACCCAAAAAAGATGTTCATCAATTTCTTGCATGCTCAGAGCTAAAATACAATCATTTCTCAAAGTGACTGCAACTATTGACTGTTTGGAAGCAACCTAATAGTGCATCGAATGATCGAGTAGGACGTCTTATTGTCATAGAAAACTGTCTCAAGAGTAGCATATCCCCTTGCATATCTGAATGATCCAGTGCCTGAAACCACTGAGACCTCTTTATACCTCTCAAACTGGCGGCTGATGCCTTGTATCTCAAGGCTGCTACCGTTGTACTCCACATTGGTGAATGCAAGTGACATTGAAACATGGATATTGGAGCCAGACAAGGATGAGGCCACTAGGATGCCTTGAGCTCGACCGATTTGGGCTGACACTTTATCCGGGGTTTTGTGATGATATCGTCAACGCCGAAAATGGTGCCGAATGAGGTGAAAGATTGAGGCTTGCCCTGGATGCCAGTGATTGGGATAACAGTGGCATTTGGCCCAGATGCCAAGTCTTGCAAGTATAACACTATGGTGGTTTCTCTAGGACTCTGAGCCTTGGCTAGAGGCATGAGCATGGCTAGTAGAAGCAATATTGATGAAAAGGGCATGAGTTTGGTGGGTCTTGAAAATGGGTTCAATGCCATGAGTGCAGAACAACAAAATTGAGCAGCAGAAAGAGTTGAGTGAATAAAATTTTCTTTGTGTTACTGGGTTGGTTCATGCAATGGTCTTAATTTATGGAGGAGAAGGAGACAGGTTAAAGTTGTCAAATTTCTACTGGAAAACCGACGTTACAGTAAAACAATGATTGAATTTGAACACAAGATTCATGTTGTTATCTGGGTTTGGTTTATGAGAACGTTATAAAGTGATGATGGGTGTTTCATGTGAGGTTGTTCTGATTATTCAATACAAGATAATTTGCTAAGATTAGATTCCTCTGTTTTATTATTTTGAGAAATCATCGGTAAAGCTGAGACCATCATAGATCTCAAAGATTAAGGGTTAGAATTAATCGAATTCGACTTGATAAAATACATAGATTAGTTTACTTATTTAGAAAACTTTTTCTACTTACGCAAACATACTAATCAAAATAAATAATTATTTTCAAGTTCTTATTATTGTTAAAACAACAAAAAAAGTTAATAAATGAAAATATGTCAAACATTGAATTGTCGGATTGGCAAAATCAATGAAAAAATGACATGTATTTATATTTACCAAGAAGCATAAACAAATAAGTAACAATGTATTATCGCCGCCCCCTCAATAGGAAAGTTCCTTTTCTTTTTTTTATGAGTAACAATGTAGGAATGCAAATGTTCCATGTGTACACCCATAGAAGCTTTTGAAATTGCTTTGTGAATTGTGAAGTTCATTGAGTTATGGTTATGGTTTGTATTTGTCATATGAACAAAGAGCAATGTTTCTACTAAGAGTACCCAAATTCTATCAACTCAATTGTTGCATCATTTGGGTATCTTTACATACAAATATTGGTCCAATTGCACAAGTGCACTCATTTTCTTCTCTGCCTACTATAGCATCCTGAAAGAGGTATATACAAAAAGTTAAGAAGAAAAAAAGTAACTAACAACTCCCTTACAAGTTCTTTTTGTCATTAGGGTGTGATATGCTTTGCTTGGTGAATCTCTGTTCAACCAATTTCGACTGGTTCCGAAAATTTTGGTTGTCCGCGAGCAATCGATCATATTCTTTTAAGAATCCTTCAGATTCCTGTCTTAGGGCCTCTGCCTCGGCTCTTGCCTTGTTTGCCTCATTTGCTTCGCTCTCGCATTCAGATTCCAGATACTTGAGCTTTGTCCTCAATGTATCCTTCTCTTGTACCATGGTGTTAAGCTTCTGTACACTTTCGGTTTTCTCCTTTCGAAAACTTTGGTTTTGTGTTTTTGCAGCCTCCATGGCCATCACGAGTGAAGGAAGTCCTCTTATGTAATGGTGCAAGCTATCTATCATCAGTACAAGAAACAGCACAATCCCTGCATTTTGAACAAGGTTGAAAATCAATTTTGAGGGAAACAAAATTCACAAATGGTTATTTAAGAAAAATCTGCGAACAGAATTCACATATATGCTGTACGCAAAATGCGTTGTGACATAGACCAATACCATACAAGCACAAACTTATCTATAAAGCTGCGATGGCCAAAGGTTTTGTCTAGCAATATGGAGGCAGAGAGTTTCATAAAACTAGTAGTAGATGATTAATAACGTAGCGCAATACCAAACTCATGCTGAGTAAACACAGAGCTTGCATATGATCAGAAGGTGTTTGTCAAATGTCCCCAGTGAAAAACTGATAACATTTGATTGAATATTCCAAATTAGCAGAACCAAAATCGAAACTTTAAAACTGATTGACGTGAACAAAGTAAAACCCAAAAAGAACAATAACAAAATCCAGGATTTCACAAGAGACCCAGTAAAATTCGAAAAGAAAAATTACCAATTAGAGAAATTTGTAGTATGTTCATGGACTTGAGAACCTCCTCTGTTGGGTTTAGCCCACCGCCCTCGTTGGTTCGGTTCTTCATAGTTATGCGGAGGAGACTGTAGAAGTTAGCCATTAAAACCAGAAACAGAGTTCCAGTGACAATCTTCATAATCAATAGACCCTTTCCTTGGTTTAGCTTCAAACTATCCAACTCCAAGATCGCTGTTTTCGTCATAGGAGCATCAAACAGCAACGTCATAATCAGCACCATTTCGCTGAAAATCAGTGCGTAGAGCAGATAAACCAACCCCTGCCCTAAAATCAAAAGCAGATGCACCATCCTTTTGCCTTTACACCCAAAATCTAAAATCTCGGGCAAGAGAGAGCCTGAGGTCGGAGACTGAAAATTGAAAAACTGCTTGTTTTTATAGAAGCAGAGGACTTTTATGAATTTTCCCAAAATTCCAATTTTACCCTTCAACAAAAAAAGGAAAAAAGAACTCGTTTTGATACTCATTTCATTTTAGCTTTGTAATAAGAGAGATCCACATGTTAACATTTTGGAATGGGTTCAATGCTTTGAGCAATCTTTACATTAGCAGAACTAATAGAATTCGAAACTGCACATTTGTCCTTGCCTCAATTCCTACACTTTATATACATATGGGTGCAGTTATCTTCTTTCTCTGCCTCAATCCCGCATCTAAAAAACCCTCACATATGCATATGAATAAAATTTGCTAATGTAATCGTTTCCTTGCGTGTTTCGTTTTGTCATCATAGCTTAGATCTACCCATTCTAGCTGGCTTCGAAGAATTTGGTTGTCTTCCTGCACGCGATCAATTTCCGCTAGGAGTCCTTCATATTGCTTTCTCAAGGCATATACCTTGGTTTTTTCCAGCTTTGCCCCCTTTGCTTTCGTCTCATATTCAGTTTCTGTATTCATGATGTTTGTCCTCAATTTAGCAATCTCTTGTCCCAAGATCTTAAGCGCCAGGTCTCTTACGTTTTTCTCCTCTTGAAAAGTTTGGTTCTCTCTTTGTGCAGCCTCCATTTCAGTCCTCAGTAAAGAAACTTCTCTCGTGTACTGATGCAATCTATCCAAAATAACTGAAAGAAACAGCAAGAATCCTGCATTCGATAATGTGGAAATCAATTTGAAGGAACAAACTAATCAAACAATCAATCAAATTAAGAAAGCATACATTGTGATATACCATTACCAATAGCACACAAGCACAAAAATAAACTGAGATTGTAGATAGAAAATGCAGAAGGATATCTTATCGCCCCACACACAAGATGGCATTTTTCTTAGAGGAGGGAGAGAAAATTTCATACAACAAACAGAAATTCCCCTGAATTATAGTGCACGCTGCACTTTGTTCCTGGAAAGGAAATAAAATCTTGTCAATACCCCTTTGAACTTTGGAAAAGTTGAAATGCACTGTCTACTTTTTCTGTTAAATTTTGACATTCGATGTGCACATACCCCTTTCAAGGGAAATTTTGTAAATATCTTCTCTCTCATTTCTCTCTTCCTTCTCTCTCCTCTGCGAATGCCCCAAATCACAGCTCTACTCAGAGGCTAAGAGAGTGACACGTACAGAATCCCATTCCAAGTGAAATGGGTTCCCTATCATGTTTCCTAAGCTAAATCCTGCTATCAATTTCTCTATAGAATACTAGAAAGCCTGGTTCAAGTTCTTGGCTTTCCCTATAATTTGATTTCCTAAGCTTCATACCATCAATTTCTGAAAATTTAATCTCAAAACAAAAATAAATTTTTTTTAAAGGAAAAATAAGTTACCCGTAAGAGAAATCTGGAGCATGTTCCTGAGAACACTCGGATTGAGCATGGTGGTTCGTTTGATGATGTTGATCGTACCGTAGACCCTGGCCACTAGCACAAACAACACCGAACCAGCGATGATCCTCACAACGAATGGGCCCCTCCCTCGTTTCAAGCGATCCACCGCTATCATCACCGGCTCCGCCAGTTTGATCTCCAACAACAGCGCTTGAATCAGCGCTATTTCGCCCAAGATCGCCGCGCAAAGCAGCAGCTGCAACATCCTTTTAACTTTTAGCGCCAAACGGCCAAAACCCTAGAATTAAAAAAGAAGACCCAAACAAAGAAATACGAAATTCAATTTAGGAAAGATTTAAATCGCACCGACTCTGTAGTGTGTTGGCGCCCGTTTGGGCCGTTTGGTGGTTCGTTTCGGTGCTCTGTATATCTTGGTATTTTCAATTAACTTTTTTTTTTCTTTTGAGTTATTTACCTCTTGAGATTTTCCATTTTTTCACAAAATTTTAATGAAAATGGGTTTTGTGAAAAAAAAAAATTGAAACCTCAAAGCAGTGGCGGACCCAGACTTTTGTCCATTTGGGGGCGTAAAAAACAATTTCATAGCTGACTCCTACAAAAGTCTAGGTTTTCATAACAATACGATATATATTATAACACATAATCTATTTCAATAATTTTTTAATGTATGATTTTGGGCCAAAATCTAAGGCTTTATATATTGGACCACATGTTTATTAAGTCTTGGGCCTCGATATTTTCAATATTGGAGTGGTTTTGGGCTAAAACCTTGAAGGCTTTGCTTATTTAAGGTGTTGAGTGGGAATTTTGCATCCTGAATATTAGCCAAGTATCTTGTTTTTATTGGCAAAGTGTTTGGCTAGATGGGTGAAGAAAACACTTAAGTGTGGGCAGCTGCTCACAGTAGGCATGTATTGGATCCGCTAGTGCCTCAATTTGAAACTTCAAAGAGTTTTTGAAAGCACTTAAAACCTCTGGAGATGTTAATGTAAATAACTCTTTTATTTTTATGTCGGCCATATTAGAGCAAGAGAATTCAAAAAAAAAAAAAGTATCTCGAATGTGGGCTAACTGTTTTTATTCGCTTGACTTATAACCTCTTGTCATATTTTCAATTAACTTGAATATCTTTTTGGATGTTCGGACCCGCCATTTAGACATTGTACAATATTTTTGGGTATATGCTACGCGTTGAAAATTAGTACACAACAAAATTAGGGTATTTTATTGGTAAATATTAGGCCATCATACAATGGAAAACATGCTTATTATTTATATCCCGTCATCTCTAACCCATAAACTTTGATATCCTAGTAATGTTGCACTGTGACGTTGCATCGCAAGACGTTGTAGGAAGTGGCAGGGTCCATGAAATATGTTTCGAACGTAGCATATCCCCTAGCGAATCGAAACTTTCCGGTACCAGATACTACTGCCACCTCTCTGACTTGCTCAAATTGCTTGCTGTTTCCTTGTAGCTCTATTGTGCTGCCATTGTAATCCTGGTTTGTGAACACAAGTGACGCCAAGACAAGGGAATTGCGTCCATTCAGGGCTGCTGCCACAGTTATGCCTTGGGCCCGGCCTAGGGAGGTGGAGTTTGGTTCCGGGCCTGAGGTAAATGGGTCGTCGGTGACATAAACTGTCCCAAATTGAGTGAAGGTCCAAAGCTTGCCAGCAATACGCAGCTGGTAAGCTTGTGGCATTTGGACCAGCAGAGACGTTGTCTTGGAAGTACAAGACCAATTGGGTTTCTTTGAGCTCACTGGATTGGGCTAAAAATGGCGCCATGGCTAGAACTAATAGTAGTGAAAAGGAGAAGTCACTGAGGTTTGGTATGAAGTTTGATGCCATTGCTAGATAAACAAGGAGCTTCTGAAAATTGGGCAGCCAAGAATTAGGCTATTGGAAGATAAGGTGCTTTTGGGATAGGTTTGTGATTTTGAGAGAGGGTATTGGTTTCCATTTATAATATGAACAAAGAGAAATAATTTATTCTTAGTCAACCATGCATATGGACTATGGAGCATTAAAACCATAATTAATTAAATCATGTGCCGTATAGAATCTTTCATCTCCTCTAAGATTATATTTCCTTTTGCACTCTATTGACTTTTTGTAGTGGGTGTGGATTGTGTGGTTGTTGTTTTTTTAGAACAAGCAAAATTTCATTAATAAAAAGGTAAAGACAAAGAAGAACACATCTCAAATGGAGGTTCTTGCATACAATAAATCAGGAAAAATAAATACAGCAAGACATTGAGTAATAACTATTACAAATTCAAGCTTTGCTCACTTAGAGTTGATAGATAGAGGATCAAGAAAACTCTTTATAGCACCAGTGCTACAGAGAGACCACGAGAACAACTGATTCTGCATGAACATGGAACCAAAAGCCCCAAAAGTGAAAGGGCTTTACCGCTCAACATCCACTTGGCCATAAAAGGCCACAACACCAATATCCTATATGATCTCACAGCACCTAGTATGAACGATCCATCTAAATCTAGCAACTCTACATCCACAACATAAAGGATTTTAAAAGCCAATCCAAAAGAATTGGAGAGAACCAAAGGAGGTTGCATAAAAGGAATTTTTTGGTCAACAAAATAAAAAGAAACTATATAAAATGGGCATGACATGACTAATCAACTAAAATGGAGTCTATGCTGCTGAATCTTCTACTGCTATAGGGACAACAATATGGACGTCTTTATCGTTACAAAAGTCGATGCCACCACATCGAGCATTCTGTCTCATAGTTGGTGAGCATATCAACGTTGGAATTTGACTAACTAAATTTGATAACAGTCACACATACTGCAGTTTACACATCCTGCTAAAACTATAAATTACGAGGCTGGACAAATGCATACATCTAGTTTGAATAATTCCAACTCACAAGCAAGTGACACAAAATGCATCAATTAAATTATGCCCCTATATTGGTATCTCAAGGGTTGACCACCAAATTACAAGAACAAGAACTGCAACTAATCATTTATTAATTTTGCCATATATTTCCAATCAAGGATCATAAACATGATCTTCTAATAATGTTGTGCAGCGTTCCATTTTACAACTGAGTAGCCAATTGGATTGTCCAATAACTAATTCTCAAGGGTAGCAAATTTCCCAGTACCTGATACCACTGCAAGCTCTCAAATTGGCTCCAACTGCTTACTGTTTCCTTGTAGTTCAAGTGTGCTGCAATTGTACTTGTTGTTAGTGCACACAATCGATAACGCCACTGTTGGAGCGAAAAATTTTGGATCATCCAATCCAACAAGTAATCTTGTAGTCCATGTTGAGAAGTTGAATACCGTTTTGATTGCTATCAATGAGGGAGGAGGAGGGTACCCACAAGAAAACACTCACTTGAGTCCGTTTCTTTTGTAATGAATAAATGCTTTCAATTTTTCCTTTCAGGGAGAAGTTTATGCGTAATTGCTATAATTGACCTTAAAATTCCTACTTCAATTTTTCTATGTTGCTAGATTTACATAGGTTTAATTTTTTTTTTTAATTAGAAATTTGGAACTACTTGTTATCAATGAAATTCACTTGTACCGTCAAATTTTCTATCTTTCAGTAGGTTTGTATGTAAAGTAAATTTAATCCACCCTATTTTTAAATCTTGGGTCTGTACCTGTGTGTGATGATGAATAGATGATAATGATAGGAAAACATGTCTCTTGATTGTCACTTCTCCAAGTTTAGGGTGCTAGTGAATAATATCTTGAGGAGTAATTTTTGCTTCCACAGCCATGTCGGTGTTGCGACCGTCTAGCCCAGCTGTCAAAGAAAAGCCTTGGCTGCGGTCAACGGTGGCTGAGTCCCGGTGTGGCGCAGCGGTTATAACTTTTGGCACTACTACCCTTGTACTTACTTGATGCTACAATTCAAAGACAACTCTTTTTTCTTTTTGTTTGAAACGAAACGAGCAAACTTTTTTTTTAAAGTTCCACTGAGAAACTCGAGTAGTTTCAAACTTGGGTTTGAACAAGATGTCTGTAGACCCGGTCTCTCCCTTGGATAGGTAGCCTGGGCTTGATCTTGATCTCGTTGATGTGTAAACCTGGGTATGGACCTGCACATATAGAACAAGATCAGAAGAAGGGCTGACTGGGGCTGATCCCAGTTAAACCCTCTCCGATGGCTAAGTCAGACATTACTCAAGGTTGGAGATATATAATGGATATGGGGTCTTCACTATGAGAATATTTATTACCTTTGTCTAGAGATTGGTGAGGGGTATTTATAGGAGGAGGATGGTCATAAAGATTTTTTAATGAATGAGATCTTTCTCCTCTATCTCCCTGATTGAGTTACATTTAATGTTATACTTCTGTTTCACCTACATCCTTGACAGGGGATGAAGTGGCAGGAAAATAGGGATGAGAGGTGCATTGAATGCTCTCTTTCTATCACCAACCTGTTTTACTTGGAGTGTGAAGGGCAAGGCGACACCTGGTCAAGAGTGGGATGTGCATTTTTCTTCTTGCCAGGCTATCTCATTAATATCCTTCTAAATCAGATATTGAGCCACAGTGATCGGGTCGGTGATTAGACTACCGATCACTGGTCCAACCCCGGCTTAGCCATGTTTACCTTATAACTTTGCTGATGTCGAAGGCATCACATGCGATCGGGTCGGTATACACAGATGACCTGGTCCACCAAGGCCACATGGTGTCTTCTAGTGGGCTCGGCTTATAGTGATGGTATGCTCCATCAACAATGTCAGTGTCAAAATCGTCACCCTCTCTATGATATCCCTCTCATTTGACAGGAAAAAACACAAGTTCAAGCAACTTTATTCGAATCCAAATTCATGTGGTGGATTACAGGTAAACAAAGAGTCAGAGATCTACACAAACATGAACAGCTCCATATTTGTTTATTATTTACCCCATTTTCTAAACCTACAAACAAACATCATCTTCTAGTAGTGTTGCACTGTAACGTTGCACCTCTCCACGGAGTAGAAAGTTGCCGGATCCCAAAGATACGTCTCGAACGTCGCGTATCCCCTGGAGAACCGAAACTGTCCGGTACCGGCCACTACTGAAACCTCTCTGACTTTCTCGAACTGCTTGCTGGTTCCTTGTATCTCCAGTGTGCTGCCATTGTACTTCTTGTTGGTGAACACAACGGATATCAAGACATGGGTGTTACGTCCATCCAACCCTGACGTCACATAAATGCCTTGGCCTCTCCCAATTATGGGTGCGTTTCGATCAGGGGTCTCGGTTAGAGGATCGTCTGTCACAAAAGCTGTTCCAAACTGAGCGAAGGTCCAGAGCTTGCCCGCAATACCGGCAACTGGAATTAGTGTGAAATTTGGACCGGCGGCTATGTCATGGAAGAACAAGGACATATGGGTTTCTTTGAGTTCCGGCTGAAAAAGCAGCGAAGGCTAGAACTAATAGTAGCTTTGGTATGAAGTTTAATGCCATTGGTGGATATGGCAGCTAGTTGGGCAACCAAGAAGTAGGCTAGGGAGATGAAGTGCTTTGTGAGTTTCTCAGTCTGGGTTATGGCTTCTATTTATAATGGGATTGCTGTGCTTCTTCTAGAAGCAGCTTCGTTTTAAAGTTTTTGAACATTTGGTTTTTTTTTTGGGTCAACAAAGATATTATAAAAGCCAACTGGAAAAGGCCCAAAGGGGAGCCAACCCCAACCAAACAAACATGACAGACACACTATACCAAGTAACTAGAAACAAGAACAGGAAGATAAAATTTAAGTTTGATGAATAATATTCTGATCATATTATTCTTCTCACATAGAGGTATATATAAGCTTGTACAATCTCCTACAAATCAGGAAACAAGTATCCCAAATCCACAGAGATACCAATCATATAATACAATACCCAAAATAACTCTACATTCCTTATTCCCCAAGAATAACTCACGCAACAGCAAAAACACCAAAAGAACAAAACAAACAAAAAAACCACACAACAGAAGATTAAGCACCAGGCGGAGGGCAAGGAAGACCATCCCGAGATAAAATATGAACTAGAGAGGATGGAGGTCGCACAAGCCACGACTCCAAGCACATCCCCTTCCTAGCAAGCGAGGCAGCGGCATCCGCAGACCGGTTCGCTTTACGGGGCACCCATGAACAATTCAGATTTGTGAAATAGGCTTTAAGAAACTTAATATCCTTAAGGATAGGATACAACTCCCAATTACAGGAAAAAACATCCCTCTGAACAGAATTAATAGCCACTTGAGAATCAGATTCCACCACAGCATTAACCAAATTCAACTCTTTAGCTCTGAAAGACCATGTTTCAAGGCCACAGGAATAGTCTGCTTTTGTTCAAAATTGCGGGTCACTCACAGCGGTTTTTAGAAGCAGGTGAGAGGATGCTTCTAAAAACTACTTCGCGGAGGAGTATGAGGAGGGTTTAATGAATTTTTCATATTACCCATAACGCCCTTACTACTTTTCCCAAATGACAGCCCTTATCCCTTCTATTTTGCACTCTCTTCTTCTTCCTTCTTCTCACTGCAGGCTGGGTCAATTCTTGCGAGCCAAAACTACTTCAATTTCACGAGTAATCAATCTGAATTTTATGCGTTGATTCATTAAACTGAATTAAAAAAGAGTAAAAACCCCCCAAGCTTCGTATCTGTATAGGTGGCTTGGTGGATCTGGGCAGTGGGTTATGTCGGATTTGGGCGGCGTGGGGATCAAATAGAGAGACGGTCGCGGCTTGGGAGGATGAGAGAGATAGAGATGGAAGTCGTTGGATGGGGTTTGTCGTGTGGGGCTGCCGTGGAGGAAGGGGTTGTGTGTGGTGATATCGGGGTCGGGTGGGGTTGTGGGAGGGGCCGGGCCAGTGTTTGCGGTGGGAGTGGGTGAGAGTTCGTGGTGGTGGGAGGGTGGGGATGGGGGAGGAGCTGCGACTAGAAGATGGGGGAGGGGTTGCGATTGAAGAAGATGGGGAATGGAGGGGTTGCTCAGAGATTTTTATTTTTATTTCTTAAATAAATTTTTAACATTTTAATATATTTCTAATTTTCAATTAATTATTAAGTTTTTTATTTTTCCTTCTCGTGGATATTTTTTATTATTATTATACGTGTATAATATTATTAAGATTATATAAAAAAAATTGTAAATTTCTTGTATTTTTGAAGAAAAAAAACAACATTTTTTTATCATACCCTTTTTAATTATTATACACAATCACACGGCACATCTACAAAAAAATTTACCAAACGCTCTGACACTCCTTTTATACTCACAACACTTTTACAAATATTGATTACCAAACACATAGCGCTTTATTTCGCAACTGTTCATTCTCGCAGCGCAGCAGAAACAATTTTTTTTAAAGCACAACAATACTAAACTAAGCCCGAGTCCCATTGCATCATAGTCAACTTTCATGTTAGCTGTTACTACTAGCTAGACTTAGGAGAGTGTATTCAATTGGAATTTTAAGCTCACTTCACCTGATTAATTTATGGGCCCTTAATTTATACATGCTTGCGTTGAATGAACAATGCATCCATAGAGTGTATACCGAGGAAGACAGAGGTATATACCCCGGTGTATGCAAGTTTTTCTCACTACAATGAGGGATGAAAATCTGTTAAAACGTCGGAGGCAAAAAGATACTGTAGGGCAAGGCTTATGGAGACAAAAAGTCTGAAAAATAAAAGTAACTGCATATTGGTTTGGGAAGTTACTGGGTTGGTTTCAATACAGCCAGTGGGTCTGGACTTTGGGATTTTGTCCATGAGAGTGGCTAAAAGCAATAAGGAACCACTCAGAATCAGCCTACTTCAGCGGTTTCACAAGTTTAGTTCTGAAAATATAGTTTGAGCTTGTGCTCTGCCCCATCCAGTCACCCACCTGGAAGATAATGCAGATGATAATAGCATGTCGCCTATTTAAAACTCATATCACAAAGCAATCTTTATCTAAGAGAACCAAAAATTTAACAAAATTCTTGCATCATTTGACTATATATAAGTATTGGTCCCATTTCATAACTGCAGTCATATTCTTTTCTGTTTCAATCCCAGAACTAAAGTACCCTCATAGAGCTAGATATTGACAAAGATGACTGAATTTTTACCAAGTAACCACTCCCTTATGTGTTCTTTTTGTCATCAGAGTGGGGTGTGCTTTGCTCAATCGATGTTAACTGGCTCCGGAGGTTTTGGTTGTCTGCCAGCAAGCGGTCATATTCCATAAGGAGTCCTTCAGATTGCTTTCTTAGGGCCTCTACCTCACTTCCCGCCGCCTTCGCCTTCTTTGCTTTTGTCTCATATTCAGATTCCAGATTCTTGATCTTTGTCCTCAATGTGTCATTCTCTTGTGCCAAGGTCTTAAGTTGCTCTGAACTTCCATTGTTCTCCTCTTGAATACTTTGGCTTTGTTTTTTTGCAGCATCCATGGCCTTCCTGAGGAATCGAAGTTCTCTTATGTAATGGTGCAATCTATCTAACATCAGTGCAAGAAACATTAAAAACCCTGCATTTGATAAGACTGAAGTCAGTTTTGAAGGATATGAATCAAACAAATAATAAAATAAAATACAATGACCAGTATGATAGCTAATATACCATTACCCTAAACAGATATTACTCAAATTATAAATAACATGAGCAAAAACTTTGGTAATCTGATGCGGGGGCCATTAAGATATCTTTTAAAAAGATATCTTAATAGCCATTGCATCATATAACCAAAAGTTTGCCTAACAAAAAGGAGACATTCAGAAGGCAACCATATGTCCGAAGACATTTATGTATTCCATAGGCAACATTTCTTCTTCCGATGGGGAAGACAGTTCATAAAGTTAAAAGAAGCAAATCTATAATATTGGACAATATTGGCAAACAAGCAACCAAAACTTCTGCTGTTTGAGACCCAACTCAACTTCATAACTGGTTGAACCAATATGTTTCATGCTCAAGCTGATGAAAGTCAAACACTAAGGGCAAAGCAGATGCTTCATATGCTAGCTATGAACTCTCCATACGAAAAATCAATCCATTTCTTCCCAGTTTCATGAAATATGAGCTCAACCATCAAGAGAGCACCAACTTGTCACATGATATACACTTAACAGTTAAAGAGATAACTCATAACAAGTACACCTGATTCCAATAACTAAAAAACAGAAGAAGATGAAAAGCTAGATTCGGAATATATAAGCCAGATTCCAGTTTTTGAAAACTAATCTTAAAAGTTTAAGAAAAATACCCATGAGAGAAATTTCAAGCATTTTCAAGGACATGAGAACCTCATCCGTAGGGTTGAGCACACCAGACTCAACGGTTCGTTTCTTGACGTCAACCAGATTGTAGACATCGGCCAGGAGAACAGCAAATACAGTCCCAGCTACTGTCTTCACCATCACTGGGCCCTTCCCTCGCTTCATCTTATCCAAGGCCATGATCACTAGCTTCCTCAGAGGGCTCTTAAACAACATGGTCAAAATCAGGAACATTTCCCCGAAAATGACCCCGTATAGCAGCTGCAACATCTTCACTCCAAACTCTAGAGCTGAAACACTGAACAAATTGAGGTACTTTTAGTAAAAAAAATCTGTTTGTTTCATTGAACAGATTGAGGTGCTTTAGTGCTTGTTATCAGTAAGCCATGAATGTAATAATACGAACAAGGAGTAAGAATGAGAACAGAAGATAACTTAGATATGCACTCTGTTCAATAAAAATAACAATACCGAAGCATTGAACCAACTCATTAAGTTTGTTTCCAAATATCATAATATATTAGTAGAAAAGTTGAAGCATCTCAATATAAACAGATTGCAAACTAAATGACGACATTCCGAAAGATCTACCATTTTTGCATAAATTTGTGGTTTTGATAACATGAATTTATCGCATCTTACCCTTCGGTCTTCAGATTTCAACTCAAGCATAGAAACAGAGAGCTATAGATAGAGAGAATTTCACGAAGTACGAGCAAAGAACGTTGCGTTTCTCAACTCTTTGGATAAATTTTTCTAAATAAACTCTTAAATGAAATCAAAATAGAAAATTCACACAACAGCATGGATCAAGAAAGAAAATTAAACAAAATAAATGGATTCAAATATCAAGAATAACACAATCAAACATCACAGATCATACATCAAGATCAAGGAAAGCAACAAAAGAAACATTTATAAAATAAAATAAAAATTGCAAACCCTTACCAAGAATTGAAGCCCAAACTTTGGGAGAGAAAATGTGAAACAAAGAGGCAGTGCAGTTGAGAAAGTGGGTGTGAGTGTTAGCAGGGGTGGAGCCTAGGTCTTCTTGAAGGGTAGCTAGAGTGGAGAGAGAGACGGAGGTGAGAGAAAACAAATGACATTTAAAGAAGAAAATGAACCGCTCCAATCAAGAAATGAATAGGTGGCGATGTTTGGTTCAATTGAATTGAATGAAACTTTATTTTTTGTTTGGTTCAAAATATAGGCGGTGTTTGTTTTCTTTTTTCTTTTAAAAACTAGGTATATTGTTCATAATAAATAAGGAACATTTTACAATAACTATTTAAGTTAAGGATTGGTTACGTACTTTTAATATTGGCTGTTAAATTGGTCTACCAGGACTACCAACATATTTAATGAATGGTACAATATTATCATGTGGCAGTGCAAGGTGGTAGTACGCACAAATTGCATAACGACATGTGGCGTGGCTGTCTTTTAAGAGAGAGAATATTTACATTCAGATTTAATCGTAACACCGTTAGTAACCAATTCATTTTTTTGTTTTGTTTTAAGAAATAAAAAAGAAACCCTGAGACATAATTATTTTTATCGAAATATGCACCACTGTTCTGAAAAGAAGGAAGACTTTTGCAGCCAATTTTTTTTTGGTCAAGCTTGCAACTATAAAGTTATGGATAGTCATAAAGGTAAATAAATATCCTCGATCTGTGTTATGCAATAATACTTTTTTTTTAATATTACTGTAGTTTTTATTTGTCGATTGCTGTAGATATTTTTTTTTCAGTCTATTGTTGCAGCTTTTTTTTTGTCGATTGTTACAGGTTATACAAGTTGTTTCTCTTTTATATATAATATATATATGCAGTCCCCTTCTATTGAGGGATCCCTCAAATAATTTTATTTGAGGGACGCCCTTCAGGGTACCCTACAATTTTTTTCTCAATGATCCAAACCATTTATTTTTTAGGTCTTCATTCATAGATCATCCTTACAAAAAATTAGACAAATCGGAAACCGTTTCGATATCCAATTGTGTCCTACAAAATCAACGAACAACGGTGCATCAAGAAAGTACTCAAATTTCAATAACACAATTGAGTGGTCAAATGATATCGGATTCAAGTGATTTTTTGTAGAGATGATCTTTGAATGAGTATCTACAAAATAGACGGTTTGGATTAGTGAAATACAATCCGGAGTGGGGCCTACAAGGGGTGTCTCTCAAATAAGTATTTGAGGGATCCATCAATGGAAGCTCTCTGTATATATATATATATATATATATATATATATATATATATATATATATATATATATATATGTTTGATAAGATGATGTTGTGGCATGTGCCAGCATTCATTGATGTTGAAAGTGACGAAGAAAATGTAAGAGAAAAAGATACAATGATTGTTAACCGTGTAGAAAATATTGATGAAGATTTGCTTGGATGGGTTGTGTCCACTGAAAAGGAAGCTTATAATCTCTATAACAATTATGCTACAAGAGTTGGATTTTGTGTTCGGAGGGGACAAAAGAGATACAATACAAAAAAAGTTATGCGGCAATTTAGTTATCTTTGTTCAAAAGAAGGTTTTCGACTAGATAGTGACCCTTCAGAATTGAGCAAGGTTAGCAAATTAGAGACAAGAACAAATTGTGAAGCTAGCATTCGATTTGCATTCCAGGATGAAGATGATACGTGGAAAGTTTCTCATTTTATTCCTAAGCATAACCATGAACTTGCTAAGCCAAAAGAGATGCAATTTTTGAGATCAAATAGAAAAGTTTCATATTCAAATTTGGGTGTCATTAAAACAGTGGTGGGTGCAGGAATAAGGACCATAAATACATATTCTTATTTAGCAGAAGAAGTTGGCGGGTCTCAAAATGTTGGTTTTACAAAAAGAGATTGCTACTATGTTGTGAACAAGGAGAAAATGGCCATGATTGAAGCAGGGGATGCTCAAAGCTTGATGAACCTTTTCAAGCGCAAACAAGCTGAAGATCCTATGTTCTTTTACACAGTTCAAGTTGATCAAGAAAATCGAATGACAAACTTTTTTTGGAGAGATAGAAGGTCATGAATTGACTATGACTGTTTTGGAGATGTGGTAGTATTTGATACTACTTATCGAACTAATAGGTATAACATGATATGTGCTCCTTTTGTCCCGTCAACCACCATTGGAAAAACATACTATTCGGTTGTGCTTTCTTATTGGATGAGAAAACTGATTCATTTATTTGGTTATTTGAGACATTTTTAGAATCAATGGGAGGTCGAAAACCAAAGACTATTTTTACTGATCAATGTTAGGCAATGGCAAATGGCATTCAAAACGTTTTTCCTGGGGTATGTCATCGTTTATGCTCATGGCACATCTGGGAAGTCATTATGGTAATCAATAGTTTAACCATATGTTCAATAAGTGTCTTCAAGGATATTGTGAGATAGAATTGGAATTTCAGTCTATCTGGGATGACTTATTGGCAAAATTCAACCTTATAGGCAACCCATGGTTGATGACACTATATAATATGGTGTCCAGGATTTAGCTGGCATATTTTTACTGCTAGGATAAAATATTCACAAAGAAGTGAGAGCACAAACAATGTTTTTCATCAAATGTCTACTAAAACAATGAGTCTTACTCAATTTGTGCATCACTATGATAAATAAGCGGAAAAAATTTGTTCAAGTGAATTAGAAGAGTTTTCGTTGCAATCAATGACTCTATTCTAGAATTGTCAAAAGCAGTTGAATTTTGAATCATGCTGCTATTGTCTACACAAGGAAAATATTTAAATTATTTGAAAATGAGTTTGTAGATAGTTTGGCAATGACGATGCATGAGGTTGGAAGTGATGGAACAATTCACTCATTTGAACTTAATAAAGAGGGTCACAAAAGAGTTTACCTTGTCCAACTAAATTCATTCAATTGCACTATTTCATGTAGTTGCAAAATGTTTGAGTCTATGGGTTTATTGTGTCGTCATGCACTAAGGGTACTAAAGGTCAAATGTTGGAGTCAGATACCAGAACGATATATATTGAAACTGTGGACAAAAGATACCAAAAAAGAATTGGAGGCAAATGAGCATGGTGAATTATTACAGGTAAATAGTAAATCATCAGTCACATTGCAACGAAATGCTTTGATGCAAACAACTTATGATGTATTGAGTAAGTGATCGGTGCATATTTATATATTATTTCGTACCCTTCTAGCTTATGATTTGGTTATGTTTTTGAGTTAAACTTGTGCTTTTAATCCTTTTTGTGTTTATGTTTCAGTTCATTGAGCTTTAGGTAACAATGATGACTTTGGATAGGAAATTATGCAATCCATGCATGTTAAGCCCTTATTTGAGTGATTGGAAGAAGAGCTTAAAGACAAACTCATTTTGGCTACAACTCATTGCCAGCCCAGTTTCGTAGGTTAACTTCTTGGCCTTTGATGAACATGCTATAGGGCTCGAATGAGGTGATGATCTTCATGAAACTTGTTCCAATGGGTGTCTAGTACAACATATCCAAATTTCAGCCCAATTGGACATATGTGGAGTGTTTAGCCCGTCCAACACTCAACTTTACTCAGCAGGATTTGCAGGTGCCAGCTTTTTTGTCATGTGCCTTACCCTAGCTATAACTGATTTTGTACCCAACATAATGAGTGAAGTATGGAGGCATTCCAGCTATGAAATTCTAAAGGAGCAAGTTGGTACATGATGGAGCTATTAAAGAGAAAGCATGTGCATGCATGTGAAGCAAAAGAAAGAACAGAAATAAAATGAAGTCAATTCCAGTCCCTGTTTCGGCACCCAACTTTTAGTGGCCAAAACGTACACTTCTACTGCTCCAATGAGAATACTTTCTTCATAGAAGTTGTTCCAATGGGTGTCTAGTATAACATATCCAAATTTAAGCCTCATTGGATACGTTTTGAAACCTATGGCCTTTCTACACCAAAACAGGTTCAGAAAAATCGTTTTTTCAGCAAGCAAATGTGAAGGCAACCACATGGGTTGGCAGCAAAAGGCAGCCACAACACCTTTGAAGTCCCATGTGAAGAATGTTTGAGATGCAGCAAAAAAAGTATGGGATGAGATTGATTCCAACCACACTAACATAGACAAGATGAGGTGGGAGTTATGGGTTGTACTAAAGAAGGAATGGTGGTGTTGAATTTCATCATGATGTTCCTCCCTTTTAGCCCTATAAATAGAGAAGTCTTCAAGCTTCATAAATCACACCCCAAGGGGGGGGGGGGGGAGCTCTTAAACACTTCTCTAGAGCTCCCTTCCCTTCTCTCCCTCAAATTCTCTTAGTTTCCTTTCAAGTTGTCAATTGTTGTAACAAAATGATTTTACTAAATTTTCCTTCAAGTTTTCTTAGTTTAACTTTAATTTTATTTGAAATGTACATTTTTTCTTAAGTATTCAAGTTTAATTAGTTTCCAAGTTTCAATTATGGTTTTTGTTCTTATTCATTATGCTTATAAGTTAATGTGCTAGTTTGAATGATTGATCACCATTTAGGCTTGCATGTTAGCTATCTTGATTTGAATTAAAAGTAGACACCATGCTTTAATTCGAATTGAACTATGAATAGGAAGAGTATGTATGGACATTCGAAAATAGGGATTAGATACATGCTTGGTTGTTTTAATTGTTCTTCTATGCTTAATGGGTTCCTAATGCTTAATTTTAGGTTAGACAACAAATGATCAAATTAGGGAATTAGGAACACAAGGTTATGACCAAACACCATAGCTTAATCATACTTTAGCTAGAATCAATCCGTTAATCTAATTGAACTTGGGAACTTATTTGCTTGAGTTATTTCTCTTTTTTCTTGTTTTATTTATTTTCTTTTTCATTTCTGTTTTGTGTAGGAAAAATGAATTGGATCATTCAATCACCAATCCTCGTGGGATCGACCTCGCATTTACATATGCTATACTACCGAACGGCTCGTGCACTTGCGAGTATCACAAGTTGAGGATGCAGCTGAATCCATTTTGGTGCAGCTGAATTGACGCAGTAAGGGAGGGGAGCAGAAGCTACTTGTAAGATCCCACATCGACCAACGGAGAGAGGGGTGATGTGCCTTATATGTGCACACCCGCATCCATCTAGCACGAGGCCTTTTGGGAGTTCACTGGCTTCGGAGTTGAGGAACTCCAAAGTTAAGCAAATTGGGACGAGAGCAATCTCAGGATGGGTGACCCCACTGGGAAGTTGGTCGTGAGCTCCCAAAAACAAAACCGTGAGGGCGAGAGGGGGGGCCTAAAGCGGACAATATCGTTCTATGGGGACCCGAATCCGAGATGTGACAATTTGGTATCAGAGCCACTATGCCATGTGGTGCGAGTGTGCCGACGAGGACGTCGGGCCCCTATATGTGCACACCCGCATCCATCTAGCATGAGGCCTTTTGGGAGCTCAGCCTGGCTTCGGAGTTGTAGGAACTCCAAAGTTAAGCGAGTTGGGGGCGAGAGCAATTCCAGGATGGGTGACTCACTGGGAAGTTAGCTCCCAGAAACAAAACCGTGAGGGCAGGAGGGGGGCCCAAAGCGAACAATATCTTGCTAGGGGAGTCGGGTCGTTACAGAATGGTATCAGAGCCACTCTGCCGTGTGGTGCGAGTGTGCTGACGAGGATGTCGGGCCCTGAGGGGGGTGGATTGTAAGATCCCACATCGACCAAGAGAGGGGTGATGTGCCTTATATGTGCACACCCGCATCCATCTAGCACGAGGCCTTTTGGGAGCTCACTGGCTTCGGAGTTGTACGAACTCCAAAGTTAAGCGAGTTGGGGGCGAGAGCAATCCCAGGATGGGTGACCCACTGGGAAGTTGCTTGTGAGCTCCAGAAACAAAACCGTGAGGGCATAGAGGGGGCCCAAAGCGGACAATATCGTGCTAGGGGAGTCGGGTCGTTACACTACTACTAGAATTGCTATGAAAAAAATTGAGAGAGATGGAAGAATTGATTGAAAAAAAAATGATAAAGTTAACTCAGTTCAAATTTTCTTAATCCGTGTACCAATTAGTACAAATATTAGTAATAATGTATGTTTTTAAGATTTTTAATTCTCTTTTGATTCAAACTTGATGTACTTCATGGTCATTGTTTGTTACTGTCATTACTTTTTTTGATTCAAACTCGATGTACTTCATGGTCATCATTTGTTAATAGACTATATGATCATGTTTTTCTTCTGCCACCTTTTCTTTATTTAGTTGGAAGAAACATTGAGATTACAAAGCAATGATTATTTTCTCTAATTCTTATGGAATTTCTCGTAGAGAATTGTTGTAAGGCATATAAATTGAACAGTGGACCACTTTCAGCAATGAGAAGAAGTAGCACAACACTAATGCCCCGTTTGATTCACGGAACGGATTTGATGAGAAATCATTTCCCATGTCATTTCTCAACGGATGAGAAATTGTAATTCTTTTCCCATGTTTGGTAATGCCGGGAAAGTAACCTAGAAATATTACTTTATTTCTTTTCCCATGTTTATTCTGGGTATGAATGGAAAGCTAATTTTGTTTAGTTTCCCAATTTTACCCTTATTAAAAATATGTTATAAATTAAAAAATAAAAAAAGGAATATCAATAGTTGTTGGATAAAACTGTAATTATAAATTATTAGTAAGGACAAATTAGTCAGAAAAAATGTGCATTTAATGCTAGCCTTACTTTCCCATGAGAAGGGAAAGTAAAACGAGTGCTGCCTATTTCCACCCACCCTGCCCATTTTCCCACCCACCATATAAATTTTAAAAAACACAATCCTATTTTTCCACCCACCAATATTCATAAAATACCCTTTTAATTATTACCTCATTTACTCTCTCCTTTATTCTCTATGCTCATGTCTTCTCTCTCTCTCTGACGACCCACACATCTCTCTTTCATTTTTGCTGTATCTTATTTCCATCTCTCTCTCTCTCTCTCATGTTTTCTATACAAACTAAAACTGTTTTTTGCCGTAATTTTTATTTTTATATTTGTAAATATGGATTCTGTGAACATACCCAACAACCTCTTTACCCACCTTCCAAACTTTGTGAACATACCCAACAACCTCTTTACCCACCTTCCAAACTTTCTGGTCCGCTGACAAACCCTTGAAACCAAAACCTGCTCATCACATCTTCATGCAAAATATCCCCCACCAAATCACTGCATTCCTCAAAAACCAATGACCCATTAACCCCCAAAGCCTTCTTCACCTTCTCATGCCTTAAAAAATTCTCAGTCAAACTGGTTTTGTGAGAAACTTTCTTTCTGTAATCAACAGAGCCCAAATTGTAGAATTGTTGATTCATCCCCAAGTTTTCATATTTTTAATTTGTTTAAGAAAAAAAATCAGAGTCCAAGAAATACTCATCTCCCAATGCTTTAAGTAATCCTAAAGATCTTAGAAATTCTATTCAAATTGGATTACCTTACCTTTTCGCCAAAATCGCTCTCTTCAACATCCATTCTCTTGTTGTTTTCTTCTTCATAAACAATTTGATTGAATAAATAGAAAAGAGAAGAAAATTATTTTAGAATTGAGTTCCAAGCACTGAAAAGCCTTCTTCACCTTCTCATGATCAAGGAGTCGTATTCTTGTGTTTTTTTTTCTTTTCTGCCAAACGATAGGGTTATGTGAGAACTTGAGAAGTCTACGTCTTTATTTTTTTTTTTTTTTTTTTTCTCTTTCTTTTTCCTTAAGTCCTTTTAAGTCATTTTACAATAGGGTTAAATTTGTCTTTAAAAGTTTAAAGATAAGGTGATGGGAAAATAGGGCAGGGTGGGTGGAAATAGGCACTCAAGTAAAACCCAAGGAGGGAGGATGGCTTCACTTTCCCCCTACTTTCCCATGTGCCAGGAAACGATTTACCATGCCTGACTTACCAAACATGGGAAAGCAATTGATTTCCCATCCCCAAGTTTCCTTTCCCATGAACCAAATGGGGCCTAAGAAAGTACAAGGCCAAAAAATTATAAAATTATTGAAGAATTACCAATAACTTTTTTAAATGAATGAAATTTTCATTAAACATAAATTTTAGTCGGTTCAATCTTGGCACTAGAAAAAGAAACTAAAGAAATCCAATCCAAATTATAGTTGTCTTCCATTCTTGCAATAAACTGCCACACAAACTTGAACCTGTAAAAACATTAGAGAAATAAGCTCAAAGAGATGTACCATCCATCTCCCACAACATTCCTTCTCCTTCCATGGAATCCAAATGACACGCTGCAGTTCCATAAAAGTTTGAAGAGCATATCAAATGAAAGGAAATAAACCTAAATCAAATCCCTTCCATCTCACAACTTAAAACACAACCAAAACCCCAATAGTGAAGCAAATCATGCAGCTAAAAAAAATAAAAAAATTGCAGTAAGATTCAGATTTGACAAAAATTGAAGAAACTTAAACAAGAAATTGGAACATACACAAAAGAAAAGCCAAAAAGTATTAAATCCCAAATCGGAATTAAATAAGATGCCAAAAATTATTTAACAAGAAAAAAGAAAGAAGAGCACACAAGAAACACGGAGAAAGGTTGGTCATGGGTAGGATTTGTAGCCTGAGGATGAGATACCAGTCGTCTTTTTCTGAATGGTTGTAGGAATTCACTACATGTAATGGTATTGCAGAGATCAAAATTTTTATAAAAAAAAAAACATGCAGAAAATCGAAATGATAATTATAAAAAAAAACACAACTTTAGAAGTCGAGAAAGAAAACATGAAGCAATCGGCAAAAAAAAAAAGAGAAAAACTGGGCGAATAAAAATAACATTCAGAAATCGAAAAATAAATAACCTTCAGCAATCGAACGGTATGGCTGCACTACACCAGTCTTCTTCTCAGAAATCGGAAAATAACAACATAGTTTTATGGCTGCACCATTCTTCCTTCTTCTCATATCGGTGGTGCATAAGTTTTATCTTTATTTTTATTCAGAACGGTGGTGCAGATTTCGATAAAAGTAATTAGGGTAAATTACTCAAATGGTCCCCAAACTTGTACGCGATTTACATTTTGAGGCATGAGTAATTGACCCAAAGTAATTATGTCCTATGGTTTCTTTTCTGTTTCTTTTATAAAAAAACAAAAAAGAGTGTTGGTTACTAATGGCATTACCATTAAATCTGGATGTAAACATCCTCTCTCTTAAAAGACGGTCACGCCACATGTTGTTATGCAATTGGTGTGTACTACCACCTGGCATTTCCACGTGGTAGTACCGTACTATTGTATAATTTCTCCAAGAGTAGAAGTTTGTCACCAATCCTTACATGGAATTTTAAAATGATGGAATTTAGATTTTTGTCATTTCAATTTTTGGCGATTGAAGATTTCAGGTATTTGGATTTATGTATGTTGAATTTTGTAAATGACAGAAATTCAAAATTTGAATGTTTGGATAGCTCATGTAAATTGTAAATGACATAAATTAAATATTTCGATATCTTAGTCTTTCTTCCGTCGACACTGTTACCGGAATGTGTGTTCCATCAAGTGCCCCAAGACAATTCTAAACATGAAATATAAAACAGTACAAGTATGAAACTTAAGATAACTAGTTGAAAAATAATTTTTTTTTCTAGTTATATAAGTACCTCAAACCACAGTCATTTGCTTCTTTCGGAACTCCCAATAGTACTTGGCTAGAATTCTACGGATTCTTCACTAATTCTCATCATTGCATATAAGACTCTCTTAAATTGCCGATTAATTGTTTCGATTGACCAATAATAGTCAAAACCAATGACTCTGTATTTCAAGTTGTGAGCAATTATTTTCAAAAATATTGCTACAGATTCTTCAATTGAAATATTTCTTTTGCTAATTTAGAATTGATCAATACAATCAACTTCTTTTCCATTGTACATACGGTTCAAATAAGATCGCATTTCTTCAGCCCAATCATGTGAAGGCTCTTTAACACGAAAATTATCATAATACCATTGTACTAGCGTAACCATAAAAGAGATCATTGTACAAACAATAATTGTGAAATGAATTTTGGAGCTTTTTTAAAAAAAAAATGAAAAGTTTGGCGTTGTTTTTTTTATGTAAGTTTTGGCACACTGGAAAATATGAATTCCCGCACTATGGAAATTGTGAAATGACGCATATTTTGGTGTAAATTAAACTCGGGAATTTGATGCCTCAATTTCCACGATTTTTCATTCGCGTCATTTAATAAATTCCGCCCTTAAGTTGCCAAACAAGGATATTGTAAATTTCTCCTCTTAAATTCCCTACTTTTAGCTAAATTCCGAGTTATTTTCTCTCATCCAAATGGAAGGTAATATAAAATACTTATTACAGAATCTCCCGAATAAATAAAGCAAGGTTTTTTTTTTAATATTTATAGATAAGAGTACTTGAATTCTGAATTGAAAATTTATTTTCAAAGTGAGCTTCAAATTTGAGAAATCATGAAGAGAAACACTTCTAAATACCATTTTTAGCTGGTTGATTGTATACTTAACATTTTTATCATAAATTTTCCATACGAAGCATGATAAGCTTTTTTTTATATAATTAAAATACATAATATTTGTTTGTATATTTGCTTTTCTTTTAAAACAATATATTTCCTTATTATATAAATTATATGTGAGGACTTCAACATCTACATTCTACATTCATAGCGTAAGTTCAACTTTTGCCTTCCCTTCCCTTGAATAAAAAAGAATATGGATTTCTCTTTATATAAAACCAGAATATAGGTTCGACCTATTATGCTACCATTCATCCACTATCTCAAAAGTTTATTTATTTATTAAAATATTTTAAATTCAAGAGTGATAATTTTTTGGACATAAAGGGTTAAATCCTATAAAGATTAAGAGCATGTGTTTGGGAGTGCTTATGAAAGAGCTAAAAACAATTTCTGATAACAAAAAACGCTTCTTACAGCGTTTGGAAAAAATATTTAGAAGTGTTTATAGGTTATAGAAACAATTTCTAGAAAAGTACCTGCTATGTGCTTTTTCAATAAACATTCCCAAGAACTTATTCAGAATGCACTTGAATTTCATATAAAAATTTCAACATTATTATAATAAAAATTATTTTGCTATAATTGCATATGAGCATAAGTACTTTTAGAGAGAAGCAATTTCAAACGAGCCTTAATAAGTGGGTTAGGCCAACTAGTAAACCCTTCAATCCTATAATTTAGAATAATTTAAACTATAACTTATATAAGAAATATAAAAATATAAAAAAACAAGAAGAAGAGTTTAGTAACAAATAGTATAGTAACATTTTACATGAATTCATGCCCTTTTTAAAAAAGTTTAGGTTTGCATATCTGACTAATAAAACTAAAATCATAAACCAAGAAGCAGCAAAACCCTCTTGAAAGCACCCCATTTTACTGTTGCACGAGCTAGGACAACACCCTTAGGCTGCATTTGGTTCATGGGAAAGGAATCTTGGGGATGAGAAACCAATTGCTTTCCCATGTTTGGTAAGTCAGATATGGGAAAGCGTTGCCTAGGACATGGGAAAGTGAATCCTTCCTTCTTACTTGGGTTTCACTTTCCCTTCCCATGGGAAAGTAAGACTAACTTTTTTTTTGATTAATTTGTCCTTTCTAACAATTCATAATTACAGTTTTTATCCAACAATAATTGGTATTTTTTTTAATTATTTTAATAGGGGTACAATTGGGAAACTAAACAAAATTTGTTTTCCATTCCTACTCAAAACAAACATGGGAAAGGAAATAAAGTGATATTTCCGGATCACTTTCCCAGGCATTACCAAATATGGGAAAGGAATCACCATTTTCCATGTCATTTTTCCCATCCCTTGGGAAATGACATGGGAAATAATTTCCCATCAAATTTATTCCGTGAACCAAACGGGACCTTAGGAAAGCTGTGCTCCTGGAATTGGTGCAAGACCTGCATAGGAAAATTAACCACTTTCAACATCCCATGTCGGCTGCCTGTCCATAAAACAGAAGTCCTCTCATTCCAGATTTGCTCTACCAACTCTTTAGACGAGTCACCAAACAGTTGCACAAGCCAACTTTTAAAATTCAGGTCGGCACTATTTTGTAAAAACCTCCACCGTAGACTAGTCTCCCAAAAAGCAGAAACAAAATCACATGAAATGAGGACGTGATGTAAATCTTCTAAAGCAGTTCCCCAAAAAATAACAACCTCCTTCTGGGACATTTTATAATAGGATAAATTAATAATTTAGTGAATACTTTAATAGTAAGATTACATAATTAATTTTAAGATTCATTTTGCAGCATTCTTTCAGTGAATTTTATTTGATTTTTGTTAAGCCAAGCCTAAGAAAATAGGGGAAAAAGAAAAATAGAAGGATGGAAACGCACGTTAGATGGTCGGCGTGAAAGCCGCTAGAAGCTCATTCCATTCTCCGTTCGGTATTTTTACTTTCCTTCCTCTCCATTCTTCTTCTTCTTTTTCGTCTCTGTATTTTTAGCATTTGGATCCCTACTTCGCTACCAGGTAACAGTTACTCTTATCTCTCAATCATTGTATATAGAAGAGAAAAGATGTATGATTTTGGACGGAGTATTATTTTTGTCATTTCTTTTCTTCAAATATGTCGATGAATTTGTTATAATTCTTCCAAAAAGTTTGGACTTTTAGGTTTAGATGATCGTGTTCATATGACATCGCTGAATTTCAATCTCAATCTCAGTCTTCCATTTCAATCCATTATTTACCTGCTCAAAGATTTGAACCACATCGATAAAACCAAATTCCATATCCTACTGCTGTCCTTTTGAGTCTCATAGCTTAATCCAAGCATTTATTTTATTTTATTGAAATACAGTTGCGATTTCAGTTACCTGGTGCTGATTTGTGACGTAATTTTTTATCACTTTTTTCTGTTTGGTCAAAAATTGGAATCTTTCAGGTCTGGTTCTGAAGAATTGAAGAACAATGATTTGGGGGACTATCCGCCGTAAAGTAGCTTCGGTATGCAATCGAACTGTCGTCATTTTGCCATCAATTGCTATATTTTGCTCCAAATGTGCTTGCTTTGTGTAGTTTTAGTTTCACTTTTTTCTTTGTTCTATGTTTCAATACTTGAAGGTTATGTTCTAGTTTGGTATTTGATTATGGATGTTTCAATGCACAGTCTCAGGTGTTGGGACAAGCGTGGAAGGTTAGGCATGGAGCGTCCACACCGAGCTGTTATCGGACTGTACCAAAAGAGGTACTAAAAAAAATGAGCTTCTGTTGCTCCTTTGCATTTTTGTAAATAAAAATGGGTTCTTTGATGAGGTATTTGAATGATGGCATTGCATATAACCTTATTTCCTTGATATTGTAGAAAATTTTCGTTGTACATTAGTATTCGTATGTAGTTTTTTTGGAGAATCACCTAATATATTTTAACCTGCAACAGGCTTTGTTTATTGGGAAAGGATTTGAGTGTGTTCAGAGCTCAAGCTACCACATTCTTTTAGGTATGAGTAAAATTCCTGTGTTTTTGGGGCTCCTTTTACCTTTGTGTTTCTTTGGGGTGGTGTTATTGATTTGTTCAAATTCCTATTCTGCAGGAGATCATGTTTCAAAGACAAGCAGGTTCTTTATTTTAATATTAAATTTAGTCCCCCTCTTCCTGCAGTTGACTTCCTAAATCTAGATTGAGAATCAGAATTTTGGCCCTAGCCTGAACCAAATTACACGTGCAATTTTTGTTCTGAGTTTTGTTTTTCTAATGATGTTCTATTATTTATTTGTTGCAGGGAAGCTACTTCACTATATCAAACAGAATCTTTTATCCGATTGAGAAATAGATCATTTTCCTCAGACAGTGGTATATATATACTGTCAATTATCATCTAATGGTCTTAACATTTTACATGCTTTTTTTGGTTCTGTATAGTCCATATATATATATATATATATATATATATATAAGACATGTTTCAACTTTTAACTGTTAAATTATGCAGGAGACTTGGTAGAAGCAGTTGTTCCTTTCATGGGTGAATCTATTACCGATGGCACTTTGGCAACATTCCTAAAGAGTATGTTACTGGAGCTGTCTTGTGATACTTTAACTCCATAAGTTCTTCTTTCTTTCATCTCTATCTGTGTATTTAATACACATAAAGCGACTTTTGAGACTCATTCTGATGATACCTTAGGTGGAGAACCTTTGTGTGTGTGTGTGTATTATACTGTATACATAATTTGAATTCCTTTCAGACTCATGCTTATGATACTTGTGCAGAACCTGGTGACAAAGTTGCACTTGATGAGCCTATAGCCCAAATTGAAACTGATAAGGTAGTTTTTCAAAACAAATTTTTTTCCTATTTGTAAATATAGAAATTCTTAAGTACTGAGAAGGGTTTTCACTAAATCGATGTATTGACTTATATGTATATTTCTCATTTACCACTAGGTGACAATTGATGTAGTTAGTCCTCAAGCTGGTGTCATTCAAAAGGTAATACTTTAGCAACATCACAGTATAAATTCCTTGAAAGATTATCACTATAATCACTACTTACAATCAGTTGTTCTGGTTTTAGTATACTGATCTTTAATTTTTACCTTGAACATGTAATTGTTAGTAGTTTGTGGCTAAGGAAGGTGAGACCGTTGAGCCAGGCTTCAAGATTGCAATCATTTCAAAATCAGGTGAAGGTATAGAACAAGTTGCCCCGTCTGATGCTCAGCCAGAACCTCCTAAAGAGAAGGAAAGTGCAGAAAAGCAAGTTCCCAAATCAGAACCTGCCCCTGTCAAGGAGACAACAGCACAACCCAAAGCTAGAGCACCTTCACCACCATCGCCTAAACGTGTGGCTTCAGAACCCCAGCTTCCTCCTAAGGACAGGGAAAGACGAGTAAGTTTAGACTTCCTTGTCTATCTAAGAAAACATTTTTTTTTTTTAACTTGATGAGAAAGGAATTTAAATAAGTATAAACTTGTCTTCTCGTCGATAGGTTCCTATGACAAGACTTAGGAAGCGGGTGGCAACACGCTTGAAAGATTCTCAGAATACATTTGCTTTGTTAACCACATTTAACGAGGTTGACATGTAAGTTCAAATACCCCAACCATAGTGGCTACCCCCTGTATCATTACTTTCAAAGTGGCCAGAGTTTCCCCTCCCTCATCTGTTGAGTTTTTTTTTTAATGACAATATTATGTAACGGCTCTTTGTTGGCCAACTGACATTCTGTATAATGTAGGACTAATTTGATGAAGCTCCGTTCAGACTATAAGGACGCCTTTGTTGAAAAACATGGTGTGAAATTGGGATTTATGTCCGGCTTTGTGAAAGTATGTTGCTTTAGCATGTTGTTGTGTAAAGTAATGTCATTAATTGCCAAATGAAAATAGGAAGTGCAAAGTGCTATTAAATTATTGGAAGTCTTTTATTACTAAGCCTTCTGTGCACGTGTCTCATTCATAAGTTTTCTATCAATTTGTTTTAGGCTGCTGTCAGTGCACTTGAGCACTTGCCCATTGTCAATGCTGTCATTGATGGGGATGATATCATATACAGAGATTACATTGATATCAGCATTGCTGTTGGGACACCAAAGGTATGCTAGTATTCTGTTTTTTAACAGACTGCAGTTGATAATTTTCTGCCATTCATTGTTTGGCAAGACGAATTCCATATCCACATGGGAACTAACCAGTCAAATTTATTCAATTCCAGGGCCTTGTTGTTCCAGTCGTCCGCAATGCTGGTGGTATGAACTTTGCTGAGATAGAGAAGGAGATCAATACTCTGGCTAAGAAGGCAGCTGATGGTTCCATATCAATTGATGAAATGGCTGGAGGCACATTCACAATATCAAATGGTGGTGTATATGGAAGCCTTTTGAGCACACCAATCATCAACCCTCCACAGGTATTGCCCTACTATTTCTTTTCTTTTTCTCTTTCTTTTTTTTTATTTTTTTATTTTAGGGGCAAGTCTCCTTCGTAGCAGAACCTCACAGCCAAGATTATTTATTTATTTACTTATTCCTTTCGCAGTCGGCAATTTTGGGTATGCACTCAATAGTGAACCGTCCCATGGTCGTCGGGGGTAATGTCATACCAAGACCAATGATGTACATTGCATTGACATACGATCACCGTCTCATTGATGGAAGAGAAGCTGTTCTTTTCTTGCGCCGTATAAAAGATGTCGTGGAAGACCCTCGCAGACTCCTCCTTGATGTGTAAAGGAGCGACCGGTGAATCCTGTTTTTGAACTAAATGTAGAACGCAATATATCCACCGTGTCTGTTCATTCTGAAGCCGATATGGTTGGCAAAGTGTGTTTGTCCATGTTTTTTTTTATATTGGAGAGTTGGAAATACTCTACAGGACAGGGTGATCGATGATCCAAAAATATAATTTCTCTTGCGCCACAGTTAGTTACTTTGGCTTCGTTGACTGGGATTTTAATAAAAAGTTCATTTATTAACCCAAGGGTGTCTGTCTGGATTTTACTGATGTATAATTAGACCTGCAAACGGATTCGGATTGGATATGCCTCAATTTAAATTTGAATCCATTTATAATTGAATTATCGAATTCATGTCGTATTTGGATTATCAGATTGCATCTATCAATCCATACCCATTAGGAATCGGATTTGGATCATATTTATTTTGAGATGTACAAAACATCAAAATTTCATTAGTAGTCCAATTTTTGTAGGGAGCTGATTTTCTCATTCCTTTTTTTCTCCACTTACTCTCTTTTGCTTTTTAATACTTTTTAATTAATGTTGTTCTTTTTTGTTCTCTCTCTTTCCAATTTTACTTTACTCTACATTAAGGTTTTCATAATTGAAATTAAGAAAAGTTAATAGAAAATAAAACAAAAACAAAATTAAATTTTGGAAATTGATAGAAATGTAAGTATTTGTAAGCCAAATTTTTTGTTTTTTTACCAAGTATGTGGGTACTATTTATCTTTGTTGTAGTTAATAGTTAATAAATTTTTTGCGCTAATAGTTTCAAAGTTTTATTCTTTCATAATATTAGTAAGTGATTGTACATGTCTTCTTATTAAAGGGAATTGTAGGGTAAGAGTAGAATAGGAAAGAGAAAGAACAAGAAAGAACAAAACTAATTAAAAAGTTTTAAAAAGCAAAAGGGAGTGTAAGTGAAGAAAATAGGAGTGGGAAAATCACCTCCCTTCTTTTATTGTATTTATCTCTTTTTTATATCAAATTTTTACATTTTATCATAAAAAATAATTTTAAGTGTACTCTTAGTGCATATAAAACCAAAATGACTCGTTTACACATAAAATATTAGAGCTGATTTTCCGACTCTTTTTTGGTCTATTTACACTCCCTTTGTTAGAAATTATATATTCCCACTTTTTTTTTGTCCAGTTACATTTCTTTGGGAGTGAGAAAATTAGCACTCTAAAATATTAATATAAATAAAGCATAGAAAAACTAAATTATACTTAATAATAAGTCAGATTAGATCAACTATAATCCATATCCGGATCCATTTATAATTGGATTACCGGATTCATATTATAATTGAATTATCGGATAGAGAAATCCAATCCATTTCCTATTAATTACACCAGATTCGAATCGGATTGAATTCAGATAAAAACCGATCCATTGACAGGTCTATGTATAATAGCTAAAACTCCAAAATCAGTTCGTCCAAAAATGTTACATTTCTATTCCAATTAATTACAAGTTAATTGTACATCGGCTTAGGTGACAAAGAGGAATTTCAAGTCGGCCTCCGTCAGCTTTCCGAGGGCATCTGAAGAACCACCGATAGTACTACAGAAGGCACAGAAGGCAGCGTTAGATCACTATTTGTAAAACCAGTAAACTTAGACAATCCAAAAGAAGAAGAAACAAAGGCACAAATCAGACTTACCCCTCGAACACGAGTTCCTTTTTCTCCTGTAGCTTTAGAATCCTCTCCTCAATTGTGTTCTCGATTACAAATCTCACAATTCTGTCACGTAGTTGAAATATTAAACCTCTGAAAAGAGAGGGAGAAAACCCAGGTTTTATGAACACTGCATCCATAAAATGTGCACCTGATGGGTTTGTACTGGCCTATTCGGTGGATTCTATCTTGCGCTTGCTGCTCAACAGCTGGGTTCCACCACGGGTCCATCAAAAAAACCTAGTTTAAAACATAACTTTCAGTGATGTCTTTGAATCACTTGATCCTCTTATGTGTCTAGCTTATTCCCCAATAAATCCCACATGAAAGCCGAATGTAAAAACCGTGAAAGAAGACATTACTCACATGTGATGCAACGGTAAGATTAAGAGCAACACCTCCGGCCTTCAAGCTCATTAAGAAAATCCTGCAATCTGGATCCTCGGTAAATGTCTTTATAGCATTATCCCTTGCGGACATGGTCATGCTTCCAACTAACTGGACACACTTGATACCAGACTGCAACGGTTTCTTTAAATTAGCACCAGTACTTTCTTATGGCACAAACAGAAAACTGATGCAAGATTGAAGAATAAGAAAATACTGGTACTATATGACAATAGTTTTACCTTTTGCAAGGAGTAGTTAATGAGATCCAAGAATGCCGTGAACTGGCTGAAAACAATTCCTTTTGCAGAGCCATCCTTTTCAACCATGCATCTGATTTCTTCCCTCTAGAGCCATATAATGCAGTCAGCAGTGAAGAAAGCATATAAGCAAGTTGAGAAAGATAATGCGAACACTAGGATATGTGTGTGTGCTTGTGTAAAGTAAATAAATAGGATGCCTCTGGGAATTATCTATACTCTATTGTTCTTTTAGCCAGTAACCCAAACAATCTACAAACGCTGAAAGCCAAGGCACAAAAATGGTAAACCAATGATTCCACATTTTTTGGCTAAGTGAAAAATTTGTGAACTAGCACAGGAAAGAGCAGTGAATTGCCAACACATGACTTGACAAGTGACTTAGTGGACACAACAATAGCCACTGGCCAGACCCAAAATTCATAGTATACCACCAAAATCATCATCAGTAGGCAGGACGATCCTCATGGACCAACATGAGACATGAGTCAATGTAAAACCCTTGCAGGCCTCAAGAACGACCTCTCAATAAGGACCCTAACACCCATTGATGCACCCCAGTCGGTGGTCACATATAATTCCTATTTCGGTGGCCTTATCACCAGCATAGCAATGATTGAAGAATAAGAAAATGGTGATATATGATGTGAATCAAATGACATACCAAAGCCTCAATTTTTGTACTAGTCTGAAAGTTGTCAAGCTGAATTCTGTTCAAAATGCTTGCGGATCTAAACCCCTTAATGGTAGTTTTGGTAGTCTGATTAGCAGCACCTAAGTTTGTAGTGAAATCAACAGTAAGTACTTTTGAGCATGCAGGGCATGAGACTTGTCCCAAAGAAGCAGAAAAATCAATCAAGCAAGCCTTGCAAAAGGCATGTTGACAAGTAGTAACCTGGAACATCAAAAGAAACTTTTAGAAGGAAATCAATGACAGAGTAGAAGAATTTAAAATACATGCAGGATACTCACTACTAAGCATTTAACTGGCCACTGAAAACAAACAGTAACAAATAATAAATAAACTTATTCGAGGAATTAAATTAAAGTATCATATCCCCTATTTCAGATCAAAAGTATGTTTTGCTGTTATCCCACTTAACCAAGCATTTAAACTCTTGAAATCTAGGACAATATAGACTTTTGATTATTTACTTCCCTAATACCTAGCAGTTGTAGGTAATACAAAAATCAATTTAACAATAAATGAAGAAAACTCTCCTCTTAGGAGCACTGCCAAAGCAAAAAATCCAGAACATAGACACTAAGAGCAAAAACACATTCTGACAAATCTACAAGCTAACAATGAATCTGAACCACCCTTCCATCACAAACCTATAATGGTGACCAGATTGACATATCCTATAATCACGAAAATGTCCAAAGCAGAACAAAAGAAAGAAAGAAAAAGCAATTTAGCATGACAAAGCCATTCATTTAGTCTTGAAGAAAAGATCAACTAACCACTGCATCTTCTGCTGGTTCATGACAAATGCCACACACTTGCTCATTGATATCATTATTAACCCTGCCTTCATTTCTCAGTGCAGCAGTTGCAGAATACACAACAAGGTAAGGATGATCAACAGACTGTAGAGAGTAAAACAAAAATGAGACATGTACAGCACTAATGGGCCAAAAAGAACTATGTAAAAAAAATGTAACAGAAGGAGACAGAGTTAAGTTTTTAACTGAGAAAGCATACTTTACATTCAATAATTACACTCACCTGCCGCAAGCGTGTGAGAAGATCAAATATGTGAGCATAATTATTCATCACAGTTCCATCATTGACATATCTGTAAGGAAGGAACATATTATACACCAATGCAATCAGCAAATCCAACAACTATAAATGGCTATTAGCATGCCAACATAGGCAAAGCATTGTCCAGAGACGTTGTACAGGCCAAAGTAGTAGAACACAGTTCAATTCAACAAACATGTTCACACCAGAATTAGAATTTCCAAGGACATGAAAATTGAACATATGTAAACATGAGGAATTCCAAAAACAATAAGAGAAGGAGCTAAACATATTTACAACATGGAGGATAAAAAATTAGTCGCCACTTTAAAATTGCAAGTTGCAATTTGCATGCAAGTTCAAAATGAATACTAAAGCAAAAATCTCATTTTATCAAATGGGGAAGGAAAGCAGAGGAAGAAAAGGGTGACATACGTGTTAAAAAGTGCCTGACTATCATTATATACTGACTCATAATAATCTTGTTCTTTGATATCCAAGGTGTCCCGCCTCAATGAAACCTATAGGTAGCAGAATGGAAACGGAGCATAAGAAATCTAGACTTCAGAAATGCAGACATTGTCATGTTGAAACAAAACTTACAATTCTAGGAGGAAGTGCAAGATCAGCAGCCCTGCCCTTTTTAGTTCGTCGCAGGACTATGTTCTTTAAAATTTTCTGTTTTAGCAATAGCATTGCCCTTTTTCCTCGGAATTGATTTCCATATAACTGTATTGGCGTCGCCACATACTTGCAAGGTTCAAGGGTTACAACACATGTAAGCACAATTATTTATGTAAATAAATCAACATATAAGGAAATAACAAGAGAAAAGAATAACAAATTGCAGACTCACTTTATTCCACCAACAAAAATGTCTGACTGAATTATGAGGGCAATTTGAACATTGTGTTGAGGAACTGCATCAAGGTCACAAGTATGTAATATGTATTACAGTATAAATATTTAAGCGCTTAAGACAAAAAATAACTCAAATAAAACTTAATGGTTATGAGGAATGGGAAAAAGGATAAATAAGTTATGAGAGCTAGAAGTTAATTGTTTATTTACAAGCAACCAGCACTAAATTATTCACAGAATTCCCTTGTCATATATGTCTTAACAAGGAAAAATGTATCCAGCAATGTAGGAATGCAAGTTATAACTACACGTATTCTTTAGATCATACCTATGATCAAGAGTTATGCAATCACAGTCTTTGCACAAGTAATACGAGTAGGGGACTAATTGCAAGAACCGCACCTGTGCAAATGCAATTGCAAATATATAAGCTAGATGGCCAGAAAAAAAGCCTGACTATATAGTCAATATATCTAAATAAAGTACACCTTACCAAAGAGTACAGTTCTCCAACACGGTTCTGAAGGGGTGTGCCACTTAGAGCCCATTTGTATGAAGACTCTAAGGCAAGAACAGCTCTTGCAGTATTACAACGCCTAGATTTTATATAATGCGCCTAAGTTTGAACAACAAGTTAGAGACATTTGTTTCAAAAGAACATTGATCAAATAAGTAAAGAACAGTATCAGTGCTGAAAAAAAAAAGGTTTCCTGACAATAAATTGAACAAAAAAGGATCTAAGAAAAACACAGAACATAAATCAAGCTACATCAGAAGAAAAAATGATATTAATATAAATTTTAGCGAAAGCAACTTCCACCTATAATTAGCTGAAAGATATTGATTGTTATTTCTTTATTTCAAGATAATCATAGCAACAATCTTTTCACCAATACCCTACGACAACTAAATTAAGTCAACGCACCTCATCCAAAATAATGCGGTTCCACTTCACAGCATGCAAAACCGACTTCGCTCTGCTGAAGCCTTGTCCAACATCTTCTGAATCCATATCATTATCCTTGTGCAGCTTTGATCTCTTCCTGGAACCTCCATGCTTAGTACTTGCACTTCCACTGATCTTGTCTTTAACAGGAACAAATGTCTTCTGTGGTATTGATTGTAGATGCTTTTTCCTTTGTTGCTTAGACTGCTTCTCAGTTCTAACAGCATGAGGCCCACAAAAATATTTCAAGTGAACTGACAGTCTCTTTTCATGAAACAACTTTCCGCAATAATGGCATTTCTGTTTGGGAGGCATCACGTTCTTCCTGTAATCGGCCTCAACAATGGAGTATGTAGTAATGACAAAATCAAATTCCGAGAACTGTTTGGAACTCTTCTCTCTATTGGCCCCATGATAAACCAGAACCTTTGTGCTTCCTTTTGAAGTAAACCTCTCTATCTCATTTACCCATTGGCTCACGGCAACCACAGGACAAACTACGAGGGTGCCTTTGATTCCAGGAAAGCTTGTGGAGGAACCTGGTTCATTAAATGTCCGATTAATTTCACGTTTAGCAAGGACAAGAGCAATTGCTTGTATAGTCTTGCCCATTCCCATCTCATCTGCGAGGATTCCTCCTCTAGTTTCAGACTCTTCTTGTTTGAGGGCCCAGGCCAACCATTCCTTTTGGTACCTTAGTAAAGGCATAATTAGATCTGATGGTGCCTCAGAAACTTCACTTATCACATTCTTCTGATTTTCCAGATCAAAATCTTCAGTTACATTGTCATCAATCCAATTATCATGCTCCTCTTCCCAGATATTCCACTTCAAGCGCTGCTTTGCCTCCCTGTCTTTAGAACCCTTTTTCTTTTTTTTCTTGTGCAACCCAAAATAGTCAATTTCGACTGCTTGCTGAGTCAATTTGTGTGCTTTCTCTTCGTAAATTGGTTCTCCTCTGACCGTCTTTCGCCCCACCTTCCCATTTTTAGGTATAGGGATTATAACACTTGGTTTATCATTTAAGTCAACATTATATTGGTGCTCTTCACCTACGTGCATCAATATATCAATGTACGTCAGTAAAACATGTAAGCCAGCAAGAAAACAGACTACAGCCTTCCATAAACAGACATTGCTCATTTCAAAGGAAAATATCAAAATAAAGAAGTGTGGGAGGGGGCAAAACCAATATGAAAGTACTATTCTGCTAAAGGAAATAACATTTGGGAACATTATTCAGCCAAAGAAGTAGTCATAGAAAACAGAACAAAAATCTAAATCCACCAGACCCCCAAAATCGAATTCGAGTAAATCATTTTCGAAACTTCTTATGCATCTCTAGTAGTTACGACAGATTAATTTTACCTTCTTCGCTATCAGAAGCAGAAGACGCAGACGGTAAATAAGTATCTTCATCAGAGCTCTCGGTGCCCCGGATTATATCTTCCTCTTCCTCATGTTGCTCATTTCCTGCTTTCAGAATAAACGCCAAACCAATATGGACAGTTGTATTTAAGTTATAGGATCATGCTTGTGAATGGATAGACAAAAATCTGAAACAAAATTCACATCCCTCTCAATCCCCAGGAAGAAAATTCAAATAATTTTCCCACTGTACCTATACACTTTCTCAGTAACCAAACAACACAGGGAAAAGGTAATCGAGTGTGAAGCTTTACCATCGGAAGAAGGGCCGGCGACTCTCTTGCGAGAACGAAGCTCCATTGGTGGTGCAGAGCGAGTTAGGGTTTTGCGATCACGAGTTTCGAGGTTTAATTGAGTGAGGGTATACGAGTCGAAGACGAAGCCTCTCTTTCTCTCTCTCTCTAGAAGGGAGCGGCGGGAAAGTGCCTCTTATTATATAGGGAGTGGTGAAGCAGCGGGAATCCACGTTGGCGTCGCCTCTGGACTGCGAAACGTGTGGTACGTCTCTGGCAGCAACCGTACGCGTCCCTATTTCTGACCGTCGATTTGTGGGACCCATGTGATTTTATCTTTGAATGGACGGCAGGAACTCCATCAGGTACTCGAAAGGCATAGCGTTTTTATTGCAACACGAGAAAAACGCCTTCGTTTCTTGGAATTATTTGTTGCTTAAGAGAGAAGAGAAGAAAGAAAAAAAAAAAAAGAAAACTCTGAGAAATTATTCCATGCCTAATCTTCCTTTGAGGGGGTAAGTGTGTCTTTGTCTTCTTCTTTTTTATTATTATTAATAAAAAAAATATCTTAAAATTGGATTATGTATGTAGCATCTTCATTCGGGAATTTATTCATTGCTCTTGGATTATGTAGCATCTTTCTCAACACTCTTCATGCACATTAAGGTTTCTTTGACTTTTATTGTCTTGTTTGGTTAATTCCTTCAATTCATCCCTTGATTGTATTTTTGACTTTTTAAGTTACCTTTCTTATGATTCAATAAATAAATAAAGGTAACCTTCCTTAATTTTGTTGTCTTGTCTTGTCTTGTACATACATGTATTTTCCCAATTTGAATGTAACACCGAATTGTCCCGCATTTCTTGTAACTAACATTTTATTCACAAAACGATTTGTTGCTCAAATAATTTAGAGCAGTTACATATGCACCTAAAGTTCAGTGTTCGAATCCTCCCTCTCACAGCATCACTTGTATAAACAATATTAAAGGAAACAATGACTTCATTCATGAATTTACAAGTAGGTGGCCTTGATCTGGCATAAAATTGATGAATACAATATATATATATAAAAATTGTATACAAAAAGGTTTGGTTTGGCCATGGATGAAGGCTCAGTCATGATTGCACGTGGTACAGTATGGAGGTTAGTATGAGCATATGACTAGTACAAAACCAGCATGTGGTAGCCACATTATTTCTGTTCAAAAAAGATGGGTAGATGGGCAGATGGGCTTAAATTCCCATCCAAACAAATTCAGAGTTATAGGTGTGGAGAAAGAAATAAGCTTGAGATTTGTAACAAGTCCCCTAGATTTCACATGTCATGGGGCCACTATGACCTGTTCACCAGTTGAGTTGAGTTTAGGGGATGCAAGTGATAATTTGTATGTTGAAAACATGTGTTTTATGTTTAACATGTGAAATGAATTTCAATACTCAAAACAAAACCATGTTAAGGAACCTCAATGCACCCTTAATTCCATAGTTTTCTGGGAAAATTAGCTTAATTGCGTAGCTTATAAAAATTGGGCCTACAATCTTCAGAAATTACAATCTGAGAACTCATATAATATTTAGTTCAGCCATGCACAAGGCAGAAGCTCCTTATAAGGTAAATGGTTTTAATTTCCACCACCTCAACCAGACCCACTTCCAGAACCTTGGCCGCTACCCGCGCCAGCTCCCACTCCAATGCCAATCCCAATTCCAATTCCGAATCCTCCACCGTGACCACCACCTCCTCCTCCTGCACCTCCTCCCCCTCCAATCCCTCCGCCAGCTCCACCTCCTACACCACCACCAGCACCAAATCCGCCTCCATGGCCTGAACCTCCACCGACTCCGCCACCACCACCTCCTCCTGCACCTCCTCCACCACCAACACCTCCCCTAGCTCCACCTCCTACACCACCACCAGCACCAAACCCACCTCCGTGGCCTGCGCCTCCACCAAGACCACCGCCTCCTCCTGAACCACCACCACCACCTCCTCCAACGCCACCACCTACACCGCCTCCAGCTCCAAAACCTCCACCATGCCCAGAACCACCACCAACTCCACCACCTCCTCCTCCACCAGCTCCACCGCCACCGCCACCACCTAAACCTCCTCCAGCTCCACCACCTACACCTCCTCCAGCTCCAAAACCTCCACCATGACCTGACCCACCTCCAACACCACCTCCTCCCCCACCACCAGAACCTCCACCACCACCAAGACCACCCCCACCTCCAGCACCACCTCCTACACCTCCTCCAGCTCCAAAGCCTCCACCATGACCCGAACCACCTCCAAGTCCACCTCCTCCACCCCCACCAAAGCCGCCGCCTCCACCAACACCCCCTCCTGCTCCACCACCTAGACCACCCCCAGCCTCTCCTCCTCCGCCATGACCTCCGCCACCACCAAAACCTCCTCCTCCGCCAATGCGGCCACCCCTACCGCCATGACCACGAGGCCCTCGACCAAACCGACCACCACATGATCGCCGGCCCCATGGACAATCATCATCATCACCCCGAAATCGAGTTTTGTCAACTTTGTCATCACCTAGAGTGCTGATTGCACTCAACTGGAGGACAATGTACAGGACAACAAGACTCAAAGAAAGCCATTTTGGAGAGATGCCCATGGCTTTGTTAAAAATAAATGCTTCACTAAATTCTCAGATTGCTGAGGTTGTGTTCTTCATTGTTGAAAAGGCGATCCTTTTATAGGCTTCACTCACTAGCCAATAATACAGTACTACCAAGCAGCTTTTAATGGGTGCATGTTCAGCGTTGGAACCGTTGGGAAATTTGGGGGACAATTAAATGGCAAATGGAGGAAGTCAACTCAGTCAAAACCCGACTTGGATTGGATATATATCAAGTTCAGCTTGCGTTGACCGTTTGACTTATGTACAGTTCTTTTAGCTTCTCATTATGACATGAATTTAATTAAAAGCATGAGAGAGAACCCAAGTCCCAATTGCATGAATAACCTCGACTAGCTATAATTTATAAGCCTTTATGCTAATCTTAAAAGGTCCCTTTCTCCAAAAGGCTGTGTGGTTGATCTGATTTAAGGGTTGGGGCCTAAAATAAATTAATATTTTGTTTGTCAATTATTTTTGTTGTTGTGAGAGTTAGAAAGGACGAGATTTTCTCATACATATATTGTTATCAAGACCTTTTTACACGGAATTAGACCCTTTCGGCTCTTTCACATTTGATTTATATATTATGTACGCATGCTTAAAGTTTTAAGAGTAGAGCCCAAACATCCACCTAACCAGTTTATGTGAGGCTTCTCCATGGCCATGCCATGCACATAGAAGTTGGTCAACCCTACCGACGCTCGACCATAAATATTACTCTTAACCAAATTCAATTACCCACCTTCCACTTTGCAATTTGCAAGCACAAGTGGCTCTGCCTGGTCGATATCTCCTCATTTCTCTCTCTATCCCCGTATATCTCCGACACTCCTATGAATGTTCATGCTCGGGAACAAGTAGGGTCGGAAAGCGCATGGCACTGAAAGTGTATCCGTTCTTCGGCCCAAAAAAAATGCAAGTGTATCCATTAATCGTTGATTGATTTTGGGTCGGGGGTAATATTCATAGGAGCAGAGTTGGGGTATTTTTTGTTTTTTTTGGATTAAGAATAATGCGAACAAAGAATACAAAACCCATACAAATTAGATCCAACGAGTTTGATTTGGATCACACAAAAGAGAAGCAAACACACTCGTGAAAATGGCTTGAGTTAAGCCCTGACTACATCTTTAATTTGCAGACATATCCTCTCCTTTCCTAGTTCACATCTAATGACCTTGACAGCCTTTGGTCACAGTTTTACCTTCCTAAGATTCTGGTTTTGCTTATAGAGGCCGCGTTCGACGACCTAATGCTCGACCGCAAAGAAGAGCATTCCTTGGGATTGGATATTCATCCCTCCATGAATTTGCAGGTGAGTAGACGCGAAGATAGAATTGCTGGCCTAAGTACTGGCGAGCCCAGTTCTCGGACCTCACATTCCACATCCCCACATTGTCCAATGGCATGTAAATTGCAGTCCATGAGTTGGGATACACCTGTGATAAGAAATGGCATCCATGTTAAAAAACAATCATGGGAACATAATTGTAAGTCACACATAGTTTTTAAGGAGCTGCATTTATCGATGTACCTGAACGGTGCAACGAGAAATCGTGTCCCTCAAATTGTAGCTTAATCTGCTTGCAGGTTCCCACTGTCCACCGTCCATCCTGCCCATATCAGAATTACCATGGTTAAGATATGTGTTCTTATTGAATTTCTCACATTTAACAGTTGAAAAAATGTTTGAATTTCTGAGGCAGAGAACTTACCCCACAACAAAGAAACTATGGCCATCAATGTGCCATGACTGCACAGTATCCTCAGGATTCTCGAACACTAGTTCAGAGAAGCCACGGAAATCAGCATTCATGACAGAAGTCTGAAGATAAGCACCGCCTCCAGTGGGGTTGTCTTGGATGCTTCCAATGGAGAACACCCCTGAGATCTTGAAGTAGTCAGCCAGTTTAAGTGGTGTGTCGGGTTGGATGAAGGACACACTATTCACAGCATATCTCTGCTTGCCATCAATAATTGGAGCAGAACTTGTTAGCCTGATTGTACGTGTGGTGTTGATCAATCCGTAATGATATGAGCCTTGGGGGTTAGGTCTTGGACCACTTGCTGTCAAATTACGCCTGGTTTTATGTATGTCATTCATTCAAAAAAATATGAGAAGTAGTGTATAATAGGCCTAGTATATTGGAATAGTTCATCTTTTTGTGCATAACATGTTCAATGATATGATTTCTTAATAGAAAATGTTAGTGCAAACAACATGATCATTTTGTATGCCATCTCAATAGACACTCACCAAACGATTATCTATATAGCAGAATCTATGTCAACTATGAAAACTGGCAATACCATGCATAACGCATCCGCTTACGAACAGAAAACAATGATAAAAATAAGCACCTGAGAGATCGGGCTTGTTCAAGAGACCAGTCAATCTGAGTTGTTGGGCCACCAGGGGGAGGACCAGAAACGCTTCCTGCTGAGTTACTGTAGTGAAGAATGGAGGTTGCACTGAGCACTTGTGAAGTGAAACGCGTAGAGACAACAATGTAGTAATCTTGTGCTGGTTGATCAGCTGTAACTAATACAGAGTAAGACTGCCCCAAATGAATGTCAAGGGAACTATAAGTGTTTTGAAGGCTGTGGGTGCCTTCCACCTCAACCAGCAACATCTTGTGCCCCTGGATTCTGAAATTGATGGAAGTCGTAAGCCCCACATTTGATATCCTCAACCTGTAAGTCTTGCCTGCCAAGCAAGTATGACACATGAAACAAGTTACATCAATTCCATCACCACACAAAAATGGTGCTCACAACACTTGTTGAATTGATTAGTTACCTTGATCAACTGTAAATGTGAATCCATTTGATCCACGGCCATTGATGAGGAGCCCGTCAGGGAAGGGAAGATTGTTCCCACTATCTAAAATTGCTTTCAAATCCTGTAGGATTCAAAACAACCCCATCAAAATGAACTCATATCACATGCCTTCTGCTATGAATTTGACAACGACTATAAATCTTGAGTAGTGCTAGAGTGATCGCATTTTTAGACCTCGCAGTGAACAACTGCACATACTAATTGTTAACTCATAAATCATCTCTAGTTTTCTGGCACATTAAAACAAATGTGTGCGTGTGTGGGTGTGTGATAATTGGCATAGTCTTTAAGCATGCTACTTACAGTGTGATTTTTACTGAACCAATCTCCTGCCAATATGGTGAAGTCTCCAGCAGGAGGAGGGAAAGGTACTGGGATAACCGAGCGGCTTGCGATTTTGATGGCACCAAACCCTCCTGCAGCCTTGTGGAAGCCAAGGGAAGGAAAGTAGAAGTAACTGCCAATCTGATCTTTGACTTGGAGAACATAAGTGAAGTTCTGTCCTGGTGGAATGGGGCAATTTGTGCCAAAGACCCCATCCTGCCATGAGTTCCTTCTCTGCTGCACACCATTCCTAAACAAGAATTGCAGGACTTGATGGTTAGTCTAACTGCTAGGGCAATAAACTTGGTGATGGCATTCTGCTAATAAAAGGCTTACTTTGGCCTCTGCTTATCAATCCATCCAATTGAAAGTCAACAGGAGAAAACCCTTTTTTCTTCTTTTTGGTTTTTTACAGTACAATTTTGAACAGACCAATCATTTTTCAAGGTTTTCACTTTTTGCCACTTGAACAAAATGACTAAAACGTGTGCTTATTCAAATAGGTGCTTTTGTAATAACAACTGTTAAAAAATATATTATCACTTCCCAGTAATGATAGAATCTCATTTCTAAGTATTGGAGTTGCAGTCCAATAGTTACAAGTACAAATACTGAAACAAAAACTTATTATTATTACTATTTTAAGAACAGAGGAATTACTAACCAAGAGAGGAGAAAAGGTTCGTCCAAGCTATTGAAAACGTTGATAATGAGGTTATCATTGGTGACTGATTCGATCTGCGGCCCTGGAAATTGCCCATTTATCAATATGCCCTGCATTTTTGTTTGAAAACTCATTTTAGCAACAGGCCATTGCAATTTTTCATCAACAACAAAACTGCCCAGAACAGAGAAACTTAACAAAAACAAAACGTGCTTGTTTATGTGTCTGAGAGAGAGAGAGAGAGAGAGAAATGATAAACGTACCCTTTGTTTCAGCCCAAGGGGATAGATATCACCATAGGTGACATTCCAGTTGTAGAACCTGTAAGGATCTTCCCCACTTGTGCAGGTCACAGTAAGCAGAGCAACCAATATGACACAACACACACTTGTGTACAATCCCATGTTTCCTCTCTGGATCTTTGAGAGCAAACAATGGAGAAATGGGACTGAAATGTAAAATAAAAGCCTCCCAGAAGATAAAGATTTAGTCTTTTTCTTTCCCTCTGGAAAGCTCCTCCCTTCCTCTGCTTTTTCTATTTGTTATTTTCTCCTTTTTCTTTGCGTGCTTTTTAGAGGATTCTGTAGAAATGCTTTTCTGCTGGATCTCCTTTGAAGATTTGCTTCTTTATTTGTAGTAAGCCAACAGTTTGAGTGAGTGTCTATGAGCTGTCTGTAAGCAGAGAATTAAGTTCTCACAGTCATTGATCTGTCCACACCGCGTACCTAGGGTCAAGTGAAGAAATCCAAGTCCCCAATAAAAATAAAATACTTTATTTATCTCATGGTAAAAACAAATTAACTGCAGAAAAAAGCCATTTGCTTGGTTGATTGCTTTCTGTTTAAGCAGATGATTGTTGTAAAAAGACAGAAAATTTACTGTGTTTGTTTGTTTTCTCTCTCAGTTTAGGCTCATCTGCACTGCAAGAGTAACATGTCCAGTTGAAGTTAAAAAGGAGATCTTGATTAAAATAGTGATGGTGGCATGTAGATTAATTAGCATTCGCCTTGTCTGTGATTGGCAGACAATATAATTAGTGATTGGTTGCCCCTTTTGACTTGAGATAATGAATACAGAACTAAACAAGGAAGTTAGGTTTTGATGTGCATTAAAAATGGACAGCAAATCCTACTAACTATGGAAGACTTTGGTTCCAAACATTTATATAACAAGAAGCTGGACTTATCTTATTATTTTATTTACTCAACTCCTTCTATATCTTAGTTTTTGGTTTTTTCTTTTAAAAAAGGAAGTTTCACTAAAATACCCAAATGGGAGCTGAAATTATAAAAATACCCAACACCCAAAACACTTTATAAACATACCCAAAACTCATCATTACACACACTCAAAACCCATTTATAAACACACCCAAAAAATATACAATTGTTGATTGTGAGGTTGATTTTGGGTATGTTTCTATGTTTAAATAGTGCTTGAATATTTTTATAAATACATGTCTAGGATTGGATATTTTTATAAATATCTATTTAAAAAAACCTACCGACAAAGTTAATGAAGCAAAGGGTTAAGCTTAAACCTCAGAATATGAATCTTGATGATCCATCTCCCCCACAGTTACCCCAAAAAAAAAAAAAAATCCATCTCCCCCACAAAATCCAGATATCATAATTGATCTTATAATACAAAAGAATTGACAATTATTAGTTTCACGTTTTCTTCTGTCAGTGGCATGATGGCATCTATTAGGATTGGGATGGGATTACCAATGCCATGTGCCATTCTTTTGCTACCCAGCTCCACCCAATGGCGGAGCTAGGATTTCACATTAAAGGGGGCTCTTTACAAAATTTTTAAAAATAATTCGAATAGGAATCTTCAAGCGCTAATTGGGTTAATAAATTAAGGCTTTTTATCACAAATGATCCTTCACGTTTACGAAATTATCACGAATGGTCCTTGAGATTTTTTTGTGACACTAATAGTCCTTAATATTTGGGTTTTTTTTATCACAAATGGTCCCTGCCGTTATAAATTCTATTAAGTGTGATGTGGAAGATGAGTGGAACCCACATGTCCAATCACATTGTGACATGTGGATAAAAAATAATTAAATAATTTTTTTAATGAAAATTCCTTTTTTTCTGCAAATTTTCATCCCCTTCCTTACTCCGTCTCTCTCCCACTCTACCCTCGCTCTAAACCCTTTGCTCTCCATCTCTTCTCCTTGTCCTCTTCTTCTCCTTCTGTTTTTTTCTTTCCCACTGCCACCTGCAAGGGTTGAACTATCCTTATCGGTTGTAGACTTGTAGTGTATGGCCAGAGTTGTCATCATAACGCCAATAGGAGGATTTTGCTCAAGTTCTGCGTTACTTCGAAGACCTGTATAACATAAAGCTTACATCGCTGCCTTTCCAGGTCTCTGTCTTCCTAAAAAACCCTAGAATTTTCTCACTAATAATCCTTAAAAACCCAAATCATAAATCAAGAATCAGCACCAATTATAACAAATTCAACTCAAAATCAAACGCTAAAATCACTCAAACACATATGGAGAGCAAAGGGTGGAAAGCAACTGTATATCTTATATTTTTTTCGCAGGTGGCAGTGGGAAAGAAAAAAACGAGAGGGAGAAGGAGAGGAGAGAGAGAAGAGATGGAGAGCAAAGGGTGGAGAGCGAGGGGAGAGAGGTAGAGAGACGGAGTAAGGAGGGGGATGAAAAGTTGCAGAAAATAAAAAAGGAATTTTCATTAAAAAAAATTTAATTATTTTTATCCGCATGTCACAATGTAATTGGACATGTGGACTCCACTTATCTTCCATGTTACACTTAACAGAATTTATAACTGCATGGACCATTTGTGATAAAAAACCCAAACGTTAAGGACTATTAGTGTCACAAAAAAACCTCAAGGACCATTCGTTTTAATTTCGTAAACGTGAAGGATCATTTGTGATAAAGAGTCATAAATTAATAATATCATTTCATACTAATTAATAATTTATCAATTTATTACAATCATAATTGTCTTGAATATCATATTTAATATGGTTGAATATTAATCTCATCATCTACACTATTAAAGACTCAAAATTTAATAATTTATACTTCAAAGAGAGAGAAGAAATACAAAAAATGTTCATAAATCCCAATATTAAGATGTCCTACTTAGACATGTAAAATAGGAGAAATGAAAATTTATAAAGCTTAAGTTAATCAAAAGAGGAAGAGAATGAGAAAAAAAGAAGAAGAGTTTTTACTCCAAGAAGCAAATATATAGCAACACATATAAGTAAAAATATGAGAAAATAAAAAATATGAGTGAGGGCCTGAGCCCACCCTGGTGGCTCCGCCACTGGCTCCACCTAAAGCGGTCAATGAAAGATTGTCCGGTGCCACCGTAACATAGTTACGTAGTGTTATTGATCTGCATATTATAACGTGGACGGATAATAAATTTATATTTTAAGATATATTTTCAATAAATAACTCGTGACATATTAAAGTTTATATGTTATATCACGTGTAGGTGTACTAGGGGTGGTGGGCTTTCAATTTTCCTCTTTTTAGTTTTGGGTTTTCGGGCCAAGTAGTTATGCAGAGGAAGATATAGTAGCCCAAGCTAATAAAGAAGGTTTGGTAGAAGTTGGCGACGAAATTGCAGATGAGTCTTACGACTATGCAACTCTTAACGCTTTTGGGAAAACGACAACGACATTCTATTCTACCGAGGTAATCAAGAGTTTTTGATTATGAAAATATGTTATAATCAATCATAATCACGTGAGAATATTGATGAAGAGAAAAGTATTAGATTCCGTCTTGATGGACGGATTTGAAAGAAACTTTTGAATTTGACCAGATTTAGTATTTGATGTATTTGAAATAAACTAGATTTAGTATATGAAATAAATTTGAAATGACTACGTGTAAGGAATCAATCGAAATTCATTTGTTTTCTTTATTTCTCTCTTACCCAAATCTTGGCAGAAATTTAGCCAAGTGAAAAATATGTAAGACAAGTTAATATGATCTTCTAATCCTATAAGGATTTGGCAATTCACATTGATCTAGGAGTGGAGACTCAAACATTATCTGCAGTTCTTTTTCTAAAGAGTGTTTTAATAAGAAACAAGAACTTAGAGAATTCTTTATTCCATATGGATTGAAACACACTATCCTAATGCAATCTGGATTACTTAAGTATTTCTTAATGGGCAGGAAACTTAAGTAAATGCATATAAATAGAGGTCCCTTCTCCAGCAGTCGTTCTCCCTACCCTACTCATACAGAAATCTCACCCCATAAGAGAAAGAGCTTAAGGACTGCATAGAAGAAGAAGATCTCCATCCTATCTCCTGAAGCCATGTCCAATCAAGGTTAGTATTATTTGAATAAAGACATGAAATAACTTACAAAATAACCTTGATTTGCAGACTAATGGTCTAAAGTTCGAAATCTCATGACACTGTGGTAGTGTGTGTGTGTGAGAAACTCCCTCATACTATAGTTTAGACTATCATTGGTACACCCAAAAGAAAACATGCATGAATTTAAATAGTTCATACAAACAATTTTACCTTATAATGTTACCAATAATGGAGACCTTAGTGTTAAGCACTATACATTTTTTTCCACAACCTGTATAGTCCTCAAAGACTCAAGATTTTATTTTATATTTTTCATGGGTAAGACTTGAAGCAAATGGCATTACAGTAGTTACATACACTACAAAAAAAGTGTCTTTTTATGACGCGATATTAATGACGCATCAAAAATACACGTCATTAAATGTGATAAACTATGACGTGTTTTTAAAATGCGTCGTTGAAATGAGTTTATGACACCGTTATCACGACATTTGTTTGATGCGTCATTAAAATCATTTTCAATGACGCGGAATGTGTGTCATTATTTGAGTACGTTTAGACGACGCTTATCATACGTCATTAATAATGTGAATTTAACGGCGTCTTCTACACGTCATGAAGTACTTATACGACGCAAGAGAGACCGTCATTGATGTACTGTATACAACAACAGGACATACGTCATAGATTTTTCTTAAATTAATGACGTCTTCTACACGTCATGAAATACTTATACAATGACGCCGGACATGCGTCATAAAATCCACGACGTGTTAGACGCGTCATAGAAACAATTAAGACGACGTAGGTTCTGCGTCATAGAGTTGGGAATTCTCCCCCAATTTTTCACAAAATTTTAATTCACCCGCTACTTTTTTAATTCACAAAATTTTAGGAGACGTCATGGAAAATTTTTAACACGACGCTGATTATGCGTCGTTGATTTTCATGACGCATGTTACGCGTCATAAAATTAGATTTCGACGACGCATATTCTACGTCATAAATATATTTATTAACGACGTCTTATGCGTGTCATAGATCTGAAATTTCTTTCCCCACAGAATTTTAAGCCTGGCGCTCTTTTTTTTCACCAAAATTTAACTTGGCGCTCTTTTTTCATCTTATCCGCTTCAATACTCTCAAATGTCTGATTATTATTGTTTTTTGTTTTTGTAAAGTCCCACACCCAATTGTTAAGAAATAAATCAAACCCTCTCTCCCCACCGTCTCCTCTCTCGCCCTATCCTAGATTGTTTTTGCTTGATCAGAATAAGGTAATCTACTTGGTTCTTCAGGGTATATATTCATTACACATCTTCTATCTGTTTGGAGTTAATTCTCATGCAACCATCCAACAGATATAGACTTCTTGTGTTGCACTTGCATTGCTCATGATCTCTTGATTTTTCTTGCTTATCAGATGCTAATATGAACAAGATGTGCTTGAACGGGGCGATGCTCCAAGTGGGTTTCGATAGATTTATCCCTCTGAAAGCATTTTCTGTCGCTTCCAATGGCTATCTCATTGATGATACTTGTGTTTTTGGAGCCGAGGTCTTCGTTTGCAAAGAAAGAAGAGCGTCCAAGGCAGAGTGTCTGTCAAGGATCAACAAGGCTTTTATGAAGAAGCATTGTTGGAAGATTGAGAGGTTTTCAATGTTAAAATCCGAATGCTTGCAATCAGAACTATTCACTGCAGGAGGGCAGAAATGGTAGGTATCTCTGATGATATTAATTAAGCCTTCTTAATTATTAATCTAATTAAACTTGTTGTTTAATTAGTTCCTCTGTTTTAATTAATTTGTTGGTGTGGTTACAGGACTATAGACCTCTATCCCAATGGAGATGACAATGTAAAGAATACTCATGTGGCCTAATATATATTTCTTCTTTTACTTTTGTTTTTTCCTCTTTCTTTTTAATTTTCTTCTCAATCCTGATTAGTCTCCCTTTGTTTTCCTTTGTGTGTACTTGCAGCGAATTATACCTGGTTCAGTGCCTTGAATACGGGTTGGGGTTGGTGTAGTTTCATTGAATTGGGCAATTTCAAAATGTCAGACAAGGGTTATTTGGTGAATAATACTTGCTTCACTCATTCTCCAGCACCCCTTGATCTTCTCCTCATTTTTTTTATATATTAATTTCTTCTTGCATGAAAAGGATGGAATATATATATTAAGAATTTTATTTTTTTTATAAAAAAATTTAAGAATTTCAATGACGTCTAAACCGTGTCATTGAAATCACATTCTATGACACGGAATTGACGTCATGTTTTGGAAACGTTTCCACGACACGATATCCTCGTCATTGAAATCCTATTCTATGACGCGAAAACAAACATCGTGTTTTGAAAAAGTTTCCACGACACACCATTCGCGTCATTGAAGTCCCATTCTATGACGCAGCGTAGACGTCGTGTTTTAAAAAAGTTTCCATGACGCGCTATCCGCGTCATTGAAACCATATTCCATGACGAAGAACAGACGTCGTGTTCTAAAAAAGTTTCCATGACGCGCTATCCGCGTCATTGAAACCCTATTCCATGACGCAGAACAGACGTCGTGTTTTAAAAAAGTTTCCATGACGCGCCATCCGCGTCATTGAAATCCTATTCCATGACGGGAACAGACGTCGTGTTTTAAAAAAGTTTCCATGACCCCCCTTCGACGACGCGGGTAACGACGCCTATCTGCGTCATTAAATGCCTTTTATGACGCAAATCAGACGTCATAGAAGGGTTTTTGTGTTGTAGTGATAATTACCGAACACGAACGCAGGTATGTCATCCAATCCATTAACTATTAAAAAATGTTACGTTTAGGTCGTGTTCTTCTCTTATTTTGGGTAGGTAAGCAAGTGGGGGAAGAATAATTGGTGGAAATGGTTTTCTGGTGGCAAAAGGTGCCGTCTACCTACACCCTCCCATAATAATTGACATGTATGTATGTGGTTTGTTTGTTTCTAGGATTTTAGCTTGCATGTTGTTCTCCAACATTGGTAGGCCACACCGCATTTATATAGGCCCCAAAATAAGTACACCAAACAGCACCTAAGGCCGTTTAGGATCATTAAGCTAAAACTGTGGTTTTACATGTGTAGTTAGGAGAGGTGAGGCAGAGAAAGCAAAAGAAGAAGATAAGATGGGGGTGATCAAGGCAGCTCTAGGAGATGCAGTTCTGACTTCCCTGTGGGTTTTCAGCGCACCAAGTATGGGGGTTTTCACAGTCATCATCGCCTCGTTTCTTGGCGTTCAAGCTAGGTCTTTGCTAGGCCTCTTCATCACCACCATAGTTGCCACAACTCTGATCCTAGCTTTCAGCTTGATAGGCAAGGTTTTGGGTGGTGCCAGCTTCAACCCCTCCACCACTGCAAGTTTCTACGCTGCAGGCCTCACCCCCGGCACTTCTCTCGTCTCCATGGCCGTCCGGTTCCCAGCTCAGGCAGCCGGTGGAGTAGGAGGCGCCAAGGCAATTCTGCAGGTGATGCCAAAGCAGTACAAGCATATGCTTAAAGGGCCTTTTTTGAAAGTGGATTTGTACACTGGTGTCATAGCTGAGGGGCTGTTGACTTTTGTTCTCTGCTTTTCTCTGCTTGTGATTATTCTCAGAGGTCCAAGAAATCTAATACTGAAGATATGGCTGCTTTCAGTTGCTACTGTGGGATTGGTTGTTGCAGGTGGTGGGTACACAGGGCCTTCCATGAACCCAGCAAATGCTTTTGCCTGGGCTTATGTGAATAATTGGCACAACACTTGGGAGCTGTTCTTGGTTTATTGGATTGGCCCCTTCATAGGAGCAACTTTGGCTGCTTCGGTTTTCAAGACTTTGCTTCCCCCACCAATAGCAAAGGAAAAGAAAGCCTAATTAAGATTCAATAGCAGATAGATAGCTTTGGTATTTATGCATCTCTTCTCTTCTTTGTGTATGAATGATTCTCATTGGTGAAGTTTAAGACTCAGCTTCAATATTGCTAATTAAGCACTGCAGAAATCTTAAACCATTTGCCTTTTGTTTGGAAGCAAAGAAAATTAAGAAGAAAATAAAATGAACTTTCTAGGAACAATGTAGTGCTAATTGTCTTCTTTCAGCCTTTATCACTATCTAAAGCAGCCGCATGAATTTGTTCTGGGTTTTCTTTAGGAAGAAGTGATATGGCTTCCCTTCTCTTTGCATCCGTGCAAGCTAGAAAGGTTTGCCCAAAAAGGAGGCCTCTCTTCAAACAGAGGCCCAAGGCTTGCTTGAGTAGAAATCACCAATACAAACAAGGATTTATAAGCTTCTGCCTGCTTTACCGTCATCGAACACAGCTCAAACGGTTAAAAGCATTCACTCATATACATAATGTATCCAATTCCCCTCCTCCTGCGCAAAAAATGATACTTTTTCAACACCTAAGCAAGGTCAGAGTTCAGGCAATGGACTTGTTGAACATACAAACACGGATTTATACGCTTTTGCCTGCTTTACCGTCATTGAACATGCCCCCCATACCTATGCAGCTCAAACGGTTAAAAGCATTCACCCGTGTACATGATGTCTCCGATTCCCTCCTCCCAAATGTTGCTTGTATAAGAAAAAGAAAAAGAAAAAAAGAAATATTTTCAGCTCCTAAGCAAGGTCAAAGTGCAGAATCAGAACAAGCAGTGGACTTGTTGTTTTGGGCTTAGTTTTTCCTTGTTTTGTGTTGTTTCTCTACAGAGGCCCTTGTTGTGATGGTTTTCTTTTGGGGTTGTTTGCCAGAATATGGTTCAATATTCGTTAATATGGTGGGCAAGTTGGCCAGAATATGAATCTGGTCCTGAAATTTTTGTGCAGGAAGCATAATTAATCAATTCAAAATCCAATGCCACGCCCAGAGTGAGGAGGGTTTAGTGATGCTAAACACCTGTTAAACCCTTAGTATGAGTTCGTTGCTCGCGTAAGGGCGATCCATCTTGATGGCGAATTCCACGATAACGAGAAATATAAATTAATCGTCGCTAGTTTCTCCCGAGGGCAAATCCGTTTCTTCGTCTTTACAAAAAATAAATTAAAACAAAAATAGGAATAATTAATTGAGACACGTTCAAAATATTAAAAAAAAAATCCTTTTGTAGCGTATCATTTTTGTGTAAGAAGCATTATTAATCAATTCAAAATCCAGTGCCACGCCCAGAGCTATTAGTTACCATAAAACACCTGTTAAACCCTTAAATCAAACTCCCAGATCATCATGAACACTCTAAATATATTTTGAATGTTGCAAATAAGAGATTATTGGAAGCAATATACTGAGATAGATAGAATATTTATGAGTACAAACTGCAGGAATTTCACAACTCAAAAGGAAAGCTGTCTCACTTAAACATTGGAATTTAAAAAGTACACAAATATATTGTGCAAATTATTAAAGCACGAAATCAAACTGATCATTCATGCTCACAAAAGCCATAACATAATAGGAAATATACAAGACTGCCACCACATTTACTCCTGATATTTCAGGCAAAATAGGGGCAGACTGTGTGATCAGGTGCATTAACAAAACACACATGATCACCAAAGACTTGAAGTTGTAAAGGGGAACTCTTCAGTGGAACATAGTAACTCTTTAAGAGATCCTTGTGTTCCACACCAGAAGATTCATGGGACTTTGATCATGATCTTAATCATCATCATCATGATCATAGAGGACATCAACAGAAGCCATCAAGTACATATCATTATCGGCGTGGGCCCTTTCGGAAGAGTGCTTGATGGGTACATCAAGTACATATCATTATCGGCGTGGGCCCTTTCGGAAGAGTGCTTGATGGGTATGCAGGTGTGGTGTTCGACGAAAAGCTGCTGAGAATAGAATCCAAGCTGCTGAGAATAGAATCCAAGCTGCAACTCTTGCTTCGCATGTGCTCATCATCAGAAGTGCCTGCCTTCTGTCCTTCAGCCAAAGCCTATTTCATTATCAAAATGAAAAACCAAATATTTGATTAATCCATGAGATCCAAGTACTACATATGATATTATTTGGCCAAGAACTATCTTACCTGGCAAATGTGGCACCAAATATTAAAGAGCACAAGAAGCCATAGTGCACATGGGTTCTCCAACCTGACATGTCCTGTTTTTAGCCCACACTCCTTGACCTTAATTACCTCCTCCAACCACCACCTCCACCACCACCTCCTCCGCCACCGCCTTTCCCATTCACGCTGACAGAACAAGAGGAGCATAATATTGCATGGCTTGAATGTTGCAGTCGAGAGAAGTTCCCGAGAACAATAATGCAAGCTAACTGCAGGCACATCCATGGCTTGAACTACTTGAAGGAAGTTCAAATATTGATGCATTTCTTGGCTACCTATGTTTGCTTTTCGGTTCCATGCCTTGATCACTAGGCTGCCAATTGCACCATCCAAGCCTTGAAACGAAGCCACATTCATGTCCTCATCAAATAGAACGCTACCAGAATTCGGGTACAAGATCTTGGACAGGGAAACCATTTTGTTCAAACTCAATCAAAGTGACATCCTCAGCTCCACTGAACAAAACAAGATGCATGTATATATTTTCAATCAAACTGCTGATCGCATTGTGACAAATATTTCTACAAATTACCTCTTGGCAAAGTTTAAAAAACATGGCATAATAAAAAACTCAAAATATAAAATAATTGACAACAAAGGAACAAAATATTGCAGTTTATTAAAACCAGAACTAGTTGGCTTCTAATAAACATTATTAAGACAGATCTTCAAATTAACATTCCACTGATAGGCTAACACTGTTACACAGATCTTCTCTTCCATTGGCGCAATCCGAATGTAAGATCACATAAAACACAAGAGTAAACAACAAAACCCAGATGGAATGTGTACTTAAAAGACAAAACCCAATAAGAAAATCCGCTCTGGCATGAATATTTATATATGCAGCAAGAAAACCAAATGAAAGAGAAAGGAAATTAAAATATTAAATTAACAGTACGTACGTACCATGGAGCTCAAGGAAAGAGGTTGAAGATGAAGATGGCGAGGGAGTTATAAAGAGCTTGAGGCAAAGTAACAGTTTGAGAACGAGAAGCTTCAGCCGAGGCCTTGATCATGAACAGTGCTCTAAAACTCTCTCGCATATAAAGAGCATGAGGCAAAGTAACAGTTTGTGACGTGTAATCCTACCATGAACAGGGTTTAAATACTAATCAGCACCAAAAAGGAAACTAGGTAACGTGTTCGGGTTCATTGAACCTGGCCATCTTCAATGGAGATTGCACTCTTTGCTACTTTACACTTATTAGGCCCGTTTGGTTCACAGATTGAAGGGGAAATCCCATGTCATTTTCCAATGGACTTATTTCTCATGTTTGGTAATCATATGAAAGTAACCAAGAAATACCATTTTTTTTTTCACATGTTTGGTTTGTGTAGGAATGTGAAACAAAGTTTTTTAAATTTTCTAATCATACTCATATGAAATCAAATAAAAAAAGAATGCATTTAATGCTATATTGTAATTCTTGTTAATTAGGACAATATGATCATGAAAAATGTGTATGTAATGTTGGTTTATTTTTCCAAATTTTCCCATGAGAAGGAAAACAAAACCCAATGGAAGAGGAAGGCTTCACTTTCCCCCCTACTTTCCTATGTGCAAGGCAACGATTTCTCATGCCTAGATTTACCAACCATGGGAAAATAATTGATTTTCCATCCCCGAACCTCCTTTCCTATTAACCAAACGGGGTCTTAGTTAGAAGGAAAATTTATGGACAAGTAGATAATCCCAACCATACATGCCTCATAATGTTATATTTTCCATTTCTTTAAATACTCAAAAATATTATTACATGTTTGAAGACCGTTGTCAAACACAAGATCTCGGCAGAATATTCTCTTATTTATATTTAGAGACAGTTTAAAATACTTTTAGAAAAGTTAAAAGCAATTACATATCATAAAAGTGTATTTATTATAATAAAAATACTTCTTATAAAAGCATTTTCAAACAAACCCGTGTAAATGACACTAAAACATGAGGAATATAAATGATTTCATTCCCATCATCATAACCTTTAAAATGTAAATTTCAAAGGAAGTCATATTATTTTATAAAAGTGGGTCGTACAAATAACCTAAAAAATTGTTGAATATTTGTTTTTATTTTTATTTTTTCTGTGATGATTTTGAATGTTTGGAAAGGGATGGATTGCATCTGCCCAGAAGCATAGTCTCTATTCGAATAGGATGAAATTTATTTAATTGAGCATATAGGGCATAAAGTAGTGTAACATTATTTTCAAGAAAGGGACAAGACCACATGAGTCATGACAGAATCTAATTTAGGTTAGAAATAGTATGGATGTTTGTGGGTCGTGGGGTCCCCTCAGTAAAGCCACAAACAATAATTTAAACTGAGGACTTTCAACAGCCCTCATACTTCTCTCAGCCCTCAAGCTTTCTTGTTCATAGACCCCACGAACTTGAAAATCTAATCAACGAGGCTTCGGCTGCCTTTGACTGTTTGATAATTCCTCCCTCTCAGCGAAGTTACCAGGTGAAAACGGACACAAAGGACACATAGTGACATAGCGATACAGTGAAGTTTTATCTGAAAAATCTTAGCTCCCTATCCCTCTAAATTGAACTCAATTACTCAATTTTTATTATAAAAATTACTTAATTACACGAGCAATAACACACGCGTAATAGATAGATGTAAAGAAAAGCCATGTCACTCAAAAAAACATTTTTGTTATATTTGATTCAAGAGAAACATAATGATACAGCTAAAAGAAGTAACACAGTCAATTAGCACCCATAATAATACAGATAAAATAATAGTGAAGCAACCCAATTGGCCATCGCATCATCAATTATGGCATTGACACCCAACACCAAAAGCGAAAGGCACTAGAGGCTTTTCTTTCTTTTTGCTTTTTTTTTTTCAGTTCAATTTCCAGTGATGGAATCACTGATCGATGCAATTACCTCTACAAACAAACAAGGGTTGAGAATCTAACAACATGAAGACTCCATCATTCCGTCACTTCTTGTCCTCCACCTCTCTCTTTTTTTATTTATTTAAAAAAGGATTCTGATTTTCCCACCCCTTTTCTCAATTCTACTTGCACTTTTTATTTATTTATTTTGGGTATATTAGTGATTTACCTCTTGAATTTGTACTTTATTTTCAATTAATCCCATATTCTTTTTTTTAGGAAATTAAGGATATGAACTTTTTTTTCCTTCAATTTCTCCCCTGCTGTCTAAATCCGCAACATTTCATCCAATTTGCCGTTAAATATGAGGGTAAAATAGTAATTTTGTATGTTAAAATAAATAATAGAAAATTGAAATAATAGTCATAAAATAAAAAACTAAAAACTCTCTCTCTCTCTCTCTCTCAATCCATATGCAATGTCTTGGAAACATTGTGCTCTATCTGATCCACAACTTTCTGCAACTCAGAATAGTCTAAGAGCTTTCACTATAAAACTACCTGCAGGTCATTGGCTGGCATGGAAGGCTTCTTGTCCTCCACAGACCTTATTTCCCAGTGAATCAGTGAGCCCAGGAGCCCATTAAATCACACTCATATGCTCACTTTCTCCGAACAACCCACCCGATTCAAAGGCAGCCCAGATGGCCAAGACCCCAAATCTCTCAGACCCAAATGAGAAACAGTACCCGCGCACGCATTAGAAAGTTACAAACTTTGATGTTTTGCGAATGCCAGAACCATCTGAAACCAAATGTTTCACTCAAATGTTGGAAGGCGTTTTGGAAAGCGGGGGAATTTAGTGTCTGACAAGACAGATTTCGCATTGTACGTTTTACCATATATTGACATGCCAAGAAAGTTGAGGCCTTAAAGGTAAGCTACAGTGACAGCTGTGACATTGGACCCAACAGAACTCGGTGTGATGCCATGCCAGCAAAAAATTGAAGCCCACTAATCCAGAGGTCATCAGCCTCAGTCAGCCATTATGGGGTCTTTGCAGACTCGCTGCCCCCGTTCACTCCCACTTCCAAGACATAGAGAAAATTACTTACACAAGAAGGACTCAAGCCAAATTAAAATATTTGTTGCTTATAAAACCCAAAGCAGAACAAGTACAGAGAATCTAAGCCATACAAAAGAGCATATAAAGTAACTAGTTTATGAATTATGTTGGAGCAGTTGCATGGTGCCTATATAATTGATTAATCATACCTGAATTATTATGCTCTGCAATGCCAAAGGTAAGTCAGCTAATTTGTAAGTCAATGTTCTTTTTTATCAAGCTAGACTCCGTTGGAGGCGAGTCTCTATCTTAGTTAGCTGTGCCAAATTAGATTTGGAGGCAAGCCGGCTTGGTTTCATTTGAGGGCTGCAAAATAACATATAACCTCTTATATATATATATATATATCCAAAGTTGACTTGACTCTGTTTTAATTTCTTAGATTTACTTGGTCTTTTTCTGCACCATATTATTTGTTGCAGTTGAAGCTCATGAAGTTCCATGTGTGATCAAAATTTGATATGGCTCCTTTTCTCTTCAAATTCTTTTCCTTTAATACTGCACATATGCCTAGGTATATATGTATTGATCATGCAGCTGTCCGTCTAGCTAACCAGTTGGGCTTACAATGAGTCAAAGGGCAGAGAATCTTTTGTTATCAGACAACCTTTTGCATAATAAATCATGGAGTTATACCTACTCACCTACCTCCAGAAAGCCTCACATACATGTTTGGAGAGTTGGATTTAGCTTTAGGACTTAATTGGGTATGTGTGGGAGCCAAGTCATGGGAAAAGTTGAGTAGTCGGTAATCATAATTATAATCTCCTTTCATTAAACTAATTTGTAATATTGTGAATGCCTTCTAGTTGCATGCATGATTTTAGATGATCTCAGAGGCAGCTTAATTGGGATTAGGGTGATTAATTAATCCGATATATTGTGCTGTAAATTAATTGGACAAAATTACAAAATGGGAGTCAATGACAGAAGGAGAAACTTCAAAGTTTCAAACTACCCTCAACCTGACACCAAACAATGAATTGACCTACGTGGAGGCCCTGGTGGCCTAAGGGATAACCAGAAATTAATATATATATATATATATATATATATGTATGTATTTCCAAAGAGTTAATTGGCTACGTACATAAACACAAAATCCGAAGAACTAAGGGCGGTTGCCAAAAGCTAACTAATAAGTCAAATCATCAGAAGAAATGCATCAAATGGGTTGGGTTGGTTTTGTCTATAAAAGCATCTTTTCAGAGAGAGAGAGAGAGCAACAGAGCTGCAGATGGGTTTTTGAGCACTTGTTATGGGGAAGATAAGAAGAGGCACACACACATGTACAGAAAGGTTGTTGTTGCAAAGGTTGATGGAGAAAGATGTGAAAATATACATAATGAAGGTATTGGCGCGCCTCAATTTGAAGGCATGGTTAATATATGGAGACCTTAGCCATGTGATTCTGATTGAGCCGCGTCAATATCTCCTTTTGCATCTCTCTCCATATTTTCGTCGTTCATTTCATGGTATGTGTTTCTTGATCGATCATCCATCCCCTCCCCCCACTTCTGTCAATCTTTTTTCTTTCTGTTCTCTCTGGGTTTTATTACAACCTATGAATTATTAAAGTGCTCCTTTTTGTTTTTTTTTTTTGTAGTTATTACTATTTCTTCAATAATTTGCATATATAGTGAAAATACTCTCTCTCTCTCTCTCTCTCTCTCTCTCTATATATATATATATATATATATATATGTATATTTATATCTGGATTTAATAGACATGCATGCATGCTTGCTTCATATTATAATTATACATATATAGAGAAAACCCTTCATCCAATTTTGGAGAATTTGAGATTTAGGGTAAGAAGACAAAGAATGCTCTTCTTGTCGATATATATATATATATATCTGCAACATTATCTTGTTTTAGTCACAAGTCTGTCCCCCTTAATTTTGACTAGTTTTTTTCAGGTGGGGAATCTTTACATATGGAAGTCCCTTCAATCAAACCAAGGGCCAAGAAAATGAATCAAAATTAGGAATAGAAATTATAGGCCTCTCCTACAGATGTAACCTCAGCTCCTCCCTGCTAGGGTTTTAAGTCCAGGCTAATTCAGAGAGAGAGAGAGAGAGAGAGAGAGAGAGAGATTATTGTTTGGCAATTGTAAAGGTGAGAAAAGCATGATGATGCAGGTGATTGTCATTCAAGATAGTAGGTAGAAAATTAAGGGCAGATGCTCGATCAGGTCGGCCATCCCCTCCTTTCCTTTCCCACTATAATATAATTGTATATTCAATTATCTCTAGGAAATTGAAAGATCCTTCCAAACTATTTAAAACTGGAAAAAAAGATAACAAAACAAAACAAAAAAGCACGTTCATATTAACTTTTAACACAACGAGATTTAAAAATAGCTTTTGCTTATATATATATGTTAACCTTCTAATAATATAAAAAATCCAATTGTTTAATTTGAAAACAAACTGCATGCTCTGATAATGTTTTAATTAATTATTAATATTGTCATTAGGTTGTGAGTGTGACGCCACATTAAACTGCATATTTATGATCATCTAGTCAACTCAAATAGGCATGATCCTTATGCTTGGCTATATATATATATATATATATATATATATGTGTGTGTGTGTGTGCAGGACCAGCATAGCAAAATTGTACAGAACTTTTGCTATTACCATTGACTATGGAAATGATTTGAAATGTTAAAAGATGAAAATACAGAAAAAACATTAAAAACGAAAGAGACTTGGAGAGAGAGAGAAAACAGACATGCAAGACTGTCAATGAAGGAATCTGGTTTAAATTGGAAATGGTCCAGGGGCTAGCTTCAGATCGAGCAGCGAGCTGGTAGAGCGGGAACCATAACTGCAATGTGAGTAGGGGCGCGGGCCTACGACCCTTGGCTTTCTGTTAGTTTACTTTGCATTTAATATTTCCATCATCTCTGTCCATTACCTAGCCTAGCCCCCAGCTAGCAAGTTTCTCCAACTGCTGGTCTAGGAATAAATGTGTCCTGTCACAAGCGTAAAAACATGTAGATTCTTTTACAAGTTAACATGTAGTTAATTTAGAACGAAAACTTATTTATAACGGGTGTATATCTTTTTATTTCTATCGCACTCTTTATATAGTTACGAATGAGTGTTATAGAAATAAGGGTATACATCCCATTGTATATAAGATTAATTTACTTGTGATATGAGTAATTTTCTATGTTTTTCATCTTTACTTCAGGACATTGTAATTAGAAAAAGAAAGAAGGTATATACACAATCTTAACTTTATACATGTAATTAAATGTTTTTGATGCTCATGTTCAATGGAAGGAATAATATTTTGTTGTTTTATTTGTTATGTGGGTTTATAATTCACTGTATAGTAAAACTTGTAGGAGAGTGTATTCAATTTAGATTTTAACTGATTTTAAAAGAGTTATAAAGTTGATGGAGTTTAATTGAATTTAATTGAGTTTGACTGAATTCTACAAACTCCACATAGATTTTAACTGAGTTTGTTAGAGCTTTATTATTGATCTTAATGGAGTTTATAGCACTCAAAAAACAAAGGGTTTAGAGGTGATGACAGTGGTGGTGATGGCGATGGTGGTTTGTGGGTGATTGTGAGGAGGTAGTGGTGGAGGAGGTGGGGGGTGGTAGTGGTGGTGGTGGTGGCGGTGGGAGTGGCGGCGGCGACATTGTCGGTGATGGTGATGATGCTGGCAATGGCTGTGGTGGTGGTGACGGTGGGGGTAGGGGTGGTGAAGGTGGGGGTAAAGGTGGTAGTGGTGGCAGTGATTGTGATGGTGCTGGAGGTGATGGCGGTGGCAGTGGTGGTGGTGACGGTGAGGGTGGTGGTGGAGGTGGTAGTGAGGGCGTCGAGTGGGTGGAGGTGGAGGTGGCAGTGATGGCGGTGATGTCGATGGTGGTGGCAACGACAACGACGACTGCAGTGGTGGTGGTGGTAGAGACGGTGGCGGCGGCGATAACCATGATAAGATGGTGGTAGTAGAAGTGGTGAAATCATTTCTTGAGAATAAAAATAATATATCTATCAAAATCTCTGGGGAGAAGTAAAGATTTTTCATGGCCTAAAATTAGTCTATAATCAAATGAAATCCACCACTTTTTGTATTTCCTTTAAAATCAATGAGGTTTTTAATACACCCAAACTTTTATGAAGTCTTTTAAAGTCGTAATTGAATACATCTAAATTTGAATGGAGTTTAAGAAGTCTGAATTGAATACACCCAGAATTATATAGACTTCTATAAAATCGTGATTGAATACACATGAACTTTTAAACTTCTTTAAATTCTTTTAAAATCTAAATTGAATACACTGTGTATGTATAATCTCTTAATATATGACTTAAACTTATCTCCAAATAAAACAATAGGGTGTGAATGTGAACCCTTTACATGTATTTAAAAACTTTACAAAAATCAACAAGGTCTACTTCAGTTGAAATTGCCATTGACTTGTATACTAGCTAGTGGTCTTAGATTTGAACCCAACCCGCCCCCCCTCCAATAACACGTAATAGTGTGTGTGTGAGATCTTCCTTCCCTATAATTTAGACTATCACTTGTACTTATAGTCTAAAATATCGATAATATCAATGAAATATCAAGGATATTATCATTTTTTCTGGTCACAGATATTTTGGAACGTATCCATACACATATTAATAATATCGGAAAATTTCGATGTCGATAATTTCGCTCACACTTCAGCAATATTTTGTCAAAATATTGCTATAATATCGAAAATATCGATGTAATGGAAAAAAGGAAAAAAAAACACAAAGTACACACGCAAAGGGGATTCGAACCCTTGCCATTTCACTCATCCTACGCATTAACCACCATGTTGCTTATGTTTTTGTGAGAATACGCAAAGGGGATTCGAACCCCTGCCATTTCACTCCCCCAACGCCTTAACCATCATGTTGCTTACGTTTTTGTGATAATACACAAAGAGGAACTCTATGTGGTACTAAGTCACTTGTGTATCTTACCATGCAATGTATAAAGTGTAAAATATTGTAGTAAATCATTATATATAAATGATTATGGTGTGTTTAGTCTTCTTTCATTAATTATTACATATTTTCTACACTCATAGTGTTTGTCAGCTCACTATATAATCAACTTAAATCAGTTAAACCCATCATGCAATGCATTTCCTTCCAATTTTTTGTGATAAACTAATAGATATATAATTGACTAAATAGACATCTTCCAAAGTTTCTATAAAAAATTTCAAGTTTTTCTTAGAATTTCCGTGGTTTTTATTCAATTTTTGTCGATATCAACAATATCCTGATATTTCTATATTTTTGGACTACCGATATTTCCGATACCATCGATATTTTAGATCTTGCTTGTACTTAAAAAAAAAACTTTATAAAATAGATTTCACTTACTAAATAATAAAATTTATCACATTAAAGGGGCCATGCATTGATGTCACATAAGCATCATCAATTGCATCATTAGGTGGTAGAAGAGGGGTCTTTGTGATTGAATAGAGTTTAATACACCCAAAACTGTATAGATTTCTATAAAATCATGATTGAATACACATGAACTTTTAAACTTCTTTAAATTCTTTTAAAATCTAAATTGAATACACCCCCTAGTGTGTATGTATAATCTCTTAATATATGACTTCAAACTTATCTCCAAATGAAACAATAGGGTGTGAATTTGAACCCTTTACGTGTGTACTTTAGTGGAAAATACCCTTGATTTGTATACTAGCTAGTGGTTTTAGATTTGAACCCCCCATGACACCGTAATTGTGTGTGTGAGACCTCCCTTCCCCTGGAATTTAGACAATCACTTGTACTGTAAAAAAAACTTTATAAAATAGATTTCACTTACTAAATAATAAAACTTATCGGATTAAAAGGGCCATGCATTGATGTCACAGAAGCATCATCAATTGCATCATTAGGTGGTAGAAGAGGGGTCTTTGTGAATGTACAATGTTGTGTGGGTAGGTGGTGGGTGGGTCAAGAAGATGCAGGCCATAGCTGTTAGATTTATCATTTATGTGGCTGTTGACAAGGACCCATGGCTCATTTTGAATTTGTGATGATTTGATTGAATCCCACTTTTCTCTGCTCCATTTGTCTTGCCTCCTAACAAAATCAAAATCTGAGACCCACTTAGCAGATATGTTTGGATTTGGGCAAAAATCATGGCCATCTTTCACGTTTTTTAACCTTTTTATTTTCCATTTCCCTTCGAACTCTTTTGAAGTAAATTGCTTAACAAGGTTCAAAGTACCATTTCTAAACACCAACAGTCGTTTCTTCCTTTCGAAAAGCTAACTTTTGCAAGCAAACCTTTTGTTGGAGCCGTCTTGTTCATTCCAAACAAAAGATCCATTACTTTTAATATTTTGCTAGATTTGTATATGATTTGAAGGAAATCGTTTTCTTCTAATTGGTCAACATATTAGTACTAATTGAGGTTTTCACTAGATAGTTAATTGAAGTTTATTACTTTCCTTTATGTAGTTTTAACACATGTATGTACATTTTTACGTGCATTATAATATAATCGGGATCTTAATGCATATAGTTGTAAATGGTTCAATAATGGGAACAAGAATTTTCAAAAACATTTGGATCAATTACTCATTTCTTAGTAGAAGAACCGTTTTCATTTTCAAGTAATCACCAAAAACTTGTGGAGTTCCCTAAACGAGTAGAACTTATTGCCCTTGTAAAAAACGGCTTTGTGAGGAAAGGATGCCCAAAATCTCAATATCTTCCCAACATAAGCTATAGTTCTAGTGTGAAATACTGAATCCTAACACTCCACCGCATTGGTCTAATGGTAGCTCTTTCCTTCCTTTGAAGTGGCTTCTCACTCACCCACTAAATACCGATCACGTTAATTCAACTTATAAATCACTCTTTCGTGGAGTCTAATTAACCTAGTTACATGATGGAAACTATGTTCTAACACCAACTGATACGAGCCTATGTGTAGAACTTGTCCCTACAACGTTGGCTTGTAAGGAAAGAGTATCCAAGAAATCATATTCCTTCTCATCAACATAGCCAACTCACGAAGAGTTAATGTGAAATTTTGACACTATACTACTAGCCAATTTCAAGTGGGCCAAGTAAGGCTAAGGAAATCCGAAGAGGCCAGTTCAGCTGATTTAAAACACAGCTGGACATTCGCAAAGCCCAGTGTTTCATATTATAATACTATTCAGATAATTAAAAATGAAAAGAAAGCAAAGAACTCACAGGTGGAGTTATCTGGATGGATGGATATATGATCTACGTGTCAAGGATTTATTTGTCCCCGAATAAGAAAAGTCAAAGAGTTTATCTATCTTCAAACCCTTTTGGATTCTCTGAACTGAACAACCCAAAGCAAGCCAATCCAACGTGAGTTTGATCACATTGGATCAGAATTTACCGACGCCGGTGAATCCTACCACCTCGACCCGATGACCCAGATAAGTAGGACTCTTGTTTCTGTAGATCAAACGTTCCACAAAAGGGCACGTGTTTTTTTTTTCTTTGGTCGAAACAACGGCCACATCCCGAAAAGAAACAAAAGAGAAAAAAGGCACACCGAATGCTGAAAAATAAGAAGAAAGCAAGACAAACGAGTCGCCACTTGAGTTCCCCTCCACAAACCCCAAAAAAGGCATGAAACTATGAACATTATCCAATCCAATTCCTCCTCTTCTATCACAAAACAAAAGCCTCACCTTCTTAATACCCTCCATCAGAAAAACACCAAGAAACCATGGTCATTAGCCTCTCTTCTTCTTTGTCTTTCATCAACTTAACCAATTCCAAGTCACCCATCTCTGAGTTTCCATCAAAACCCAAAACCCACCTCCCAAAACCTCTGTCTTCTACCCTATGCTGTTCGTTTTCTTCATCAGACCTTGGTTTTCAATGCAAGGAACCGTTTTTCTTTCAAAAGGGTAGGTACCCACATGGAAGAAGGTTCAAGTTCACGTCTTGTGCAATTCCCGGGTTTGATTATGGCAACTTTGAGAGTGCCCAGTCTGTGTTGGAGGCAGCTGCTGTGTTAACGGCCATAATTGTTGTTCATGAGAGTGGTCACTTCCTTGCTGCTTATCTTCAAGGCATCCATGTGAGTAAATTTGCAGTTGGTTTTGGTCCAATTTTAGCTAAATTCAATGCAAACAATGTAGAGTATTCTCTTAGAGCTTTTCCTCTAGGTGGATTTGTGGGATTTCCTGATAATGATCCAGACAGTGATATTCCAGTTGATGATAAAAATTTGCTTAAGAATAGGCCAATATTGGATAGAGCTATAGTGGTTTCAGCTGGTGTAGTTGCCAATATCATTTTTGCATACCTTATAATCTTTACTCAAGTCTTGTCAGTTGGTTTGCCTGTACAAGAGGCCTATCCAGGGGTGCTTGTGCCCGAGGTTCGACCCTTCTCAGCAGCTTCCCGAGATGGGTTGCTTCCGGGGGATGTGATCCTTGAGGTTAATGGAATTGAATTGCCAAAAGGAGGGCCTAATGGTGTTTCAGTGATTGTTGATGTAATTAAGCAGAATGCCAAAAGAAATGTGGTTCTTAAGGTTGAGAGGGGACAACAGGACTTTGAAATTGGGATCATCCCTGATGAGAATTTTGATGGAACAGGCAAAATTGGAGTACAATTGTCACCAAATGTCAGGTTCACAAAAGTAAAACCCCAAAGTATTCCGGATGCTTTTAATTATACTGGTAGAGAGTTTTGGGGCTTGTCATCTAATGTTTTGGATAGCTTAAAACAGACTTTTCTAAACTTCTCTCAGACAGCTGGTAAAGTTGCAGGTCCAGTTGCCATTATCGCTGTTGGTGCAGAAGTTGCAAGGTCAAATGTCGATGGCCTCTATCAGTTTGCAGCCTTGCTTAATCTTAACCTTGCAATAATTAACCTTCTTCCTCTACCTGCTTTAGATGGAGGTACCTTAGCTTTCATCCTCATAGAGGCTGCTAGGGGTGGGAGAAAGCTTCCTCTAGAAGTGGAGCAGGGGATTATGTCATCAGGGATAACGGTTGTTATTTTTGTAGGATTGTTCCTTATTGTTCGGGACACACTTAATCTTGATTTTATCAAGGACATGTTGTAAGTGTTTACAAAATCTCAGAAATTTGAATGCAACTTGGGTTTTGGGAAAGCCCTGTGAAGCTGGCGTTGGATCATGTCATGTCTTAGAGGGAAAACAAACCAAGAAATTTGGGGACGCTTGACATATATGGTTTGCTTCGATCCACGACAATACGTTGGAGGTACTTTTGGTGCCTTCCTTTTTCAAGTTGTTTCACAAAATGTGGTTCTTTATTGTCCTGTAAATCATAATTTTTTATTAATCCTGTTTGGCAACATTGACATATGAAAGTCCATGAATATAACTGTTATACTCAAATCCTCTGGTAAATATTTGGTAATTGAGCTTGTGCTGTATCAGCAAATTTATGTGTTATACAGAGGAGCTATCACTGATGTGTTTGATTGCTGTAATTCATGAGAAAAAGTGTTCTGAGTTTTAGGAAATTGCTCTTTGTGTATGAAATGAAATACACTGGAGCAAATCAGTCCAGATCATGAATGATTCTTCGTTCTTTTGCCAGGGCTAGGGAACTGTCCTATGCTGTGAATTGAAACTAGAGATTATGGATGAAATCCGAACATTAGTTTAAGACGTGTTTTGCGATAAAAGTTTAGGTCCATTGGAGGTTTATGTGATTAAGGTTTGATGGATTCGAGACCTTTATGGAGACTTAGCTTTTCAAATGTTTCTAGGAAGGAAGGAGAGTCATAGAATTCTTTTAGAAGTGACTTGGAACTGTAATTCACAATACAATGCACATGGCTTGAGGCTGGAATCTGTGGATGGAGGTTTCTCCTCTTTTGGAGAAATCAATATAGTAAATTTTTCTGTTTTCAACACGGTGATTAGAAAGAAATGCGAAATGTCCTGGTATTGAGATTTTGTACAGACCAATAGTTGTTTTTTCAGATCAGACTTTATCTGAGTGTTAGCTCTATAAGCATGGACTTTAAAAATTCATTTTTCCTCATTGAAATGCAAAAGGCACCAATTTGGAGATCCTACTGTATTCTGGTACCATGTTGGTATTTGGATCCTGAAGTCAGTGTTACAAAATTGGTGAAGCTTGATATGCTGTAAGTCATAATGCAGAATGCATGAGACTCTAGATGTGTGAAAATATCTTTGCTTTCGCCTTTCTTTTTTGGTTTTGGTTTTCGGAAGTCAGAAGTTCGGTCCTAACCTTGTATCTTAGGTCATGTGTTAAGTCCTCTGGATGAAACATACAGCAGGGAAGTTCATTCAGTTCTCAGATACCTATTGAGCTACAGTGCATGACATTGATGTGGTGATGTCCTTATTTATGCATGATTGGGTTTTATGGTCAAATGATCCAACAAAATAAAAAGAAAATCGAATGCAAAAATTGACTTTTAAATTAGAAAACCAAGCATTCTTAGTTCTTATGCCAGAGAGAGAGACCAATACACCTTTTTTCTTTTTGGTTGCAAAAGTTAGGAAGAGGAAGGGGAAACTCACGTACACATAGGTACGATGGGAGCTTGAACTTATGACCATTTGGGAGCACAATAAAGGCCTAAGCCAATCCAACTAAGAGTAACTCCACCAATTTGCCCTTTGCCATGACAAGGGGGAGCTAGGGCAGCCACTATTCGCGTAAATAGTAGTTGCCCTTGCAAAAAGGAACGTGTGTTTTCACCCTTGCCATGGCAACCATTATTCACATAAGATATGAACAGAGGAATTTGTATAGATTTTTTATGTGAGAAGTAAAAAATATCACTAAATATTTATTTTAAAAAAATTCTGAAATTTTAGGATTTTTTTAAATTTTTTTGGTTGCTGACGTCAGCAAACCCGGACTAGCACTAGGGCTGATTTTGCCTGAGGGCCAGTCCCGGCTTGTGGAGCCCACAATCAGCTGGGCAAAACCCTAAACAAAGTCCGCTGGAACACCTTTTTCTTCTTGAACCCCTCCCTAGCCCCAGGCTTGGGCGCATCGCCGCACTTGCTCTAACACCCCATCGGTCAAATACACCTTTTTCTCAATCTTATCTCAAGTCACGTCTCTTGTTCTATCTATCTCAACCAATTCAAAAAGGCTTGACCCCCGAAAAAAAAAACCAATTCAAAAAGGGTACAATAGTCTTTCTCCATACTTTTGGGTCATTTCCCGGTATAACCTTAAAATTAAAGTTTGAATATTGCAAACTAGTAGATGTAGTAAAGTGAATTTTATGTATAACAATAAGTACCGATATATATATATATATATATATATATATATATATATATCCAGTTAAATATTGATTGAATTCAATTCTTATCTTTAGTCAAATGATGAGTTTGATGAGATGAGTAAAGTGATGATTGAAATTCTCAGCTCAAATCCGTGTAACCAAAACAAGAAAATCGATGGGATATTTTTTTTTGCTTTCGAAATTCTCCGCACAAGTTTTGTTATAATTAAGAGGACGAACTGCAATATTTTAAACAATAAAGGATATTATTGCAGAAATTCTATTAAATATTCACCTGCATTCTTTTATAATTTTAACCAACAACATCCGTAATGGACTCCATAAAGTACATTTTTAGATAAAATTTAGAGAGGAAGTGAGAAAACCCACCTCCAACCATGCTCCCTATCCAGCTACTAAAATAGGGAGACCTCTAGGAGCTCCTAAATCTGATGAGAGAATGGACTCATAGTAGCTCCTTATAATTTAATGATACCTTAATGCTGCCTTTTTTTTTTTTTCTAGAGATGGACCATTTATGTTGAATTGAAAAATAATTATAGCATTTTTATCAAAAAAAGAAGAAGAAAAAGATAAAGAATTATAACATTTGTGACTCCCAAAACTAGAGAGTCAGAGTATGATTGAAGTTGAAATTTTATAGAGAAAAAGAAAAAGAATTATAACATTTGTGGTTTTTTTAGCTAAATTAACTAAAAAATAGAGAGGATGATTGTAGATGCTCAAATTTGAGCTGCACTTATACAAACTCGCAACTCATTCAAACTTGTATATATAGCAATGTTATTAATGTTATGTATGAGCAAGTCATTTAAATAAATCTAGTAAAACTAAAATAATTACGGGCAATATATGAATCTGGATATGAGAGGAAATACATTTACTGAATAGCAAGAAGCCAAAATCATCTGTACCAATGTGAACATTAACGAAAGAAGGAAAAGTTTCATACTTGAGAAGTCGATAACCACAACTAAACATAAGTATAGCTAGGTTCATATTTCCTTAATCTTTAATTTAGGGTGAAATTTGAAGAATTATATGATTGTGGTTGACCTAATTGAGCAATTAAGCTACTCAGCTTTGTATGGAAGAAGAATTACGGGGAGGACTGAGAAACGTCTAGAAACATGAAGTTCAACTATCATGAATACAGTCAAAATGCATATACAATTTAAAGGAAAGACATTAATTATTGATAGATATAAGTGAAAAATGCATATCCTTTTATTGATGAAATGAGTTATTAGGAGGGCAAATTTAAGTTAAGTGTGCTAATCTCTTCCAATGTAATAAATAAATTTCATTATTAAGCCTAAGCAATCAGTGGCATATCACTCTTGAGAAATGATGTGAGTCAAATAAACTTGGCTAGTAGATTTGATGAATAAAACTATTTGTATCGTATTTACAAACACTTGAAAATAAAAAACTCTATCAAGCACATTACTTCTCCTGCTTACTGGTTGTGAAATTATGTTCTTTTACATTTTTTTTTTTGAAAAGAAGAAGTGAAAATAGTTGTAAAATAATTTTGAAGTGAAAATAAGTGATATCTTTATTTTCAATTTATTTTTAAAAACTTTAAATTTCTAAAGAGAATTTCTCGGGGAATGAACCGAGAACCTCGAGACAGACGCTTTGCCATATTAAGTCAGAAGAGAATCATTTTCCATAATAACGTATGACAAATGATAATAATTTGACAGTCCACAGCTGACGCAGCCATGATAATAACTTTCATAGTTGATTGGATAAGAATGCTCAGAAAGTCATCCGGCTCTCCATTCCTCGTGTCGTTTTAACCTTAAAAGGTGAGAAATTCCTTCGTTATCAATTCTCGATGGATCCCACATAAATTTCATACTTTCGAGAGATTTGCAGTCAGTAACGTGGTCCATCAATACTCAATATGGTCCAAATATATTTATAGTATATAACACAATGTCAATTGTTTTTCTTAAAATGTACCTTTGAAGATTGACCTAGGAAGAAAAACAAGAGAAATAATGAATTCATACAATGAATTGAACTTGCAAAAATTGATAAAAAGAAGGTGAGGGAATGTCTAAAATGGTGTTCTAGAAGTGAAAGAAAGGAAGAGTGTGGTGTAATAGCAATGAAGGGTGGACATAGAAAACGCGTCAATGGACGTACCACTTAGCATGCAACCCGGACCGAAATGGAAGCTCACACCTCTAAATAAATCCCCCTCAATCCACCCCCCCTCTCACTCTCACCCCAAAGCCCCCAAACTTCAGAGACCCTCTCTCTCTCTCTCTCTCTCTCTCTAAATCTGAAATCCCTTGTCTAAAACAAAACAAAGCTAGAATAGAGACAAGGGCTAGAGCTAGTTTGTTGTGTCTGTCGCTTTTTCTCTCTCTCTCTCTCTCTCTCTCTCTCTCTCTCTCATTCTCTCCTCTCTTTCTTGCATTTCTCTCTCAAACCTTGGGAGAGGAGAGAGAAACTCTTCCAAACCTCCATATCTCCCTCTCTCTCTTCCTCTCTTTGATCCAATTTCTCAAAGCACAAACCAGACACCCCATCGAACAAAGAAAACGCATTAACAAAACACAAACTCAACAAAGAATTCAGACAAAAGACATAGGTGGTAGCTACATATATATATTTAATTATTTATATAGCTAGCTAGCTAGCTATAGCTATATAGGCCTAAAATCATCATGATGCTCAACAGCAGCGGAGTGGACGGAGTTCATGAGGCGGAGGCGGCAGCTCAGAGAGGCGGATCCCACCACAACCACCAGCAGCCGCATCAGCAGCGGGGCCTGAAGAAGGGCCCGTGGACAGCGGCGGAGGACGGGATCTTGATGGAGTACGTGAAGAAGCACGGCGAGGGAAACTGGAACGCGGTGCAGAAGAATTCAGGTCTGGCAAGGTGCGGCAAGAGCTGCAGGCTCAGGTGGGCCAACCATTTGAGACCTAATCTCAAGAAAGGCTCGCTTTCCCCTGACGAAGAGCGCCTCATCATCGAACTTCACGCTAAATTCGGCAACAAATGGGCTCGCATGGCTTCTCAGGTGAATGTTCCATTCTCTTTGGTTTTTTTTTTTTTTGTGAGTGTGTTCTATCTATCTATTCTTTGTGGAATAATTTTTTTCCTTCTTCTTTTTCCTTGTCCCTTGGACTATACCTTTTTATGTGATTTTTCTCTGCCATTTTGATTCTGATTGTGACCGCAGTTGCTTTCATTTCCTCTTTCTTGGTCTTCTTGGACTATCTGTCTCGATCAATTTACATGGTTTTCATTATTTTTTACATACTCATATGATTATGAAATTGCAAAAATCTTTTTTTTTTCCGTCAATAAATTTGTAAAAAGTTTTGCTAGCTCATACCTTTTTATCAATTTTCTTTCGATTAATAAAGAATCCAATTGTTCTTATTTTATCTGACGCTGATCTCATTTTCTGACCAGATTCCCCAACCCCCCCTTCCCTTAATTTTCTTTTGGACCTACCTATTTAATTATGCTATTTTTCTATTTCTTTTTATTTTTTTAAAATTTATTTGACCTTCTCTTTCTTTCTTTTGTTGATACTCATGTATATCTGTTTCTTTTTTTTTTCTTTGATGATTTTGATCATCAGTTACCCGGAAGGACTGACAATGAAATAAAGAACTACTGGAACACCAGAATCAAGCGACGCCAGAGAGCCGGTTTGCCAGTTTACCCTCACGACCTCCAGCCAGAAGCAGCAGCTGCTGCTTTCCACCACCACCAAATGAGACACTCTTCTTCTTCCTCCTCCTCCGCTTCTTCATTCTCATCCCTCCTCTCCAACTCCCAGCCTCGAAAGCCCAGCACTTATAGCCCCGCCCAGCTTTCTCTTTACGACCACATCACCACCTTCTCCTCCTCCTCGGATCATCACAACAACAACACCAACAATTACCACCGCAATGCTGCTTCTCTCTTTTCCAACCCCATCACCCAATTCAATGGAAATGGCGGTGGCTTCGCTATGCCTTTTGGGTCCTCATCTTCTTCAGCTCTCTTCAACCAGAGCCATAACATCCCAAACCCAAACCCTTTTGGGTCTTCATCTGCTAATCCTCCACCGCTTCACCATCAGTACAGTTCTCATGGAGGGTTTGGTGGTTACAACAATATTAGCCTCAGCTCGATCATCATGGGGCCTCCTACTTATGACTCAACAGCGGGTTTGGTTGCAGGGTCCAATGCAGAGCTCCCTTCGAACCAAACACCGCCAAGTATTCTTGGCGACGAGGCTCCAATGGGGGCTTCCGGCAATACCAATGAAGATGATCACTATGAAATTGCACCTGTGCTATCTCAAGGCAATAGTGGTCTCTTGGATGATGTGTTGGCCGAGGCTCATAACATTTCGAATAAGAGGTTGAAGAGTGAGGACAGTTCTTCTGGGGTGTCTGGAAAAGAGAAAGGTGTGGTGGTGGAGGAAGAGTCTGCTGAGGAGGAGGAGGATGACACCGTGCAGGTCGAATCAACTTTGAAGAATAGCGGAGATAATAGTGCTGAAAACCAGAGGGATGATAGCTCCTCCCCGTCATCAATTGGTAAGATATTTCAAGCTCTTGCATGCTTCTTGTGTTTTACTTTAATTAATTCATGCAAGAGTCAATTTAATAAATAGTTTAAATTAACGATCGACAACACAAGTATTTTATATTGCCGGACAATCTGACGAGAGAGCGTTACACGCATGTTAATATCTGACTTATAGGTGAGCTCATTTAGTGAACGTAGAAGCTCCATCTACAATTTCGATGTCATTTGGTAGAAATAGCACTATATATAACTTGGGATTTTGATGATCCACAGGCATGAAACTAAGTGAGGATCCACTAGATGAGATGGACGATGACTTGCTGAGCTTGCTCAACTTCTCCTCTACAGTGCCAGCAGTGTCTGAGACGTCGTGGTACCTGGCTGAATGCATGTCCAACAGCGGATCATCAGCAAGTGAGAATGTGGGTCTAGACACTCAGCAAAATGCCCCGTTGACATCGACGTCAGTGAAGACCACGGCAGAAGCACCGGAAGTCCAGCGCACCTTAGGAGCCTGCTACTGGAACAACATGCCTGGCATATGTTAAGCGTTGAAGCTCCCAGCTGGGAGAACATTTGCTTAAAACAGACTAGAGATAGTGAGTGTCCATATGAGTACTGATGAAGACTAGAGCTTAGTGTGCATATGGTTAACTAATGCTAGAGAGTTTTACTAGCTAGTGGATGTGGATCATGTGGGTTTTATCTTTTTAGTTAGTTAGAGGTTTCATTAGGGCTAGCTTTTCTAGCAGAAAGGAAGACTGAAAAGTCTTAGGGTTAATGAACCTTCTCTTCTATTTTAGTTCAGTGTTTATGTTGAAGTCGAGTAAGTAAGCCCAAAAAACTCCCCCAAAAAAAACTTGTTTTATGTCATGCATGTGTTGTATATATCATCAATGTAGAACTCAGTTTTAGTTTCATGGATTCTTGTTATCTTAATTTTTATATTTATGTGTTAGTTTTCCTTTCTTAATAAGTATCTATGAGTTGAAGTAATTTGTGAATACAAAACTAAGGACTCGTTTGGGAGTGATTATGAATATACCAATAATCACTTCTATGGAGAAGTTTCTCCACACGTGGGAGGTGCTTATCTCCAAAGGTAATTTTTGCCTATCTAGAATCATTCTCAAACAAGCCCTAAGAACACTTGCACCTTTTTTGGGTACTTTGAAATGAGATCACACCCATTTTCCCAATGGAGAAGTTGTAACTTGTACACAAAAAGAAACTTTTTGAGTTTTGGCCAAATAGTATATCGTCACCAAAAGGTTTTGCGGCCCTTGGCATGTATAAGAAATATGATAATCCCGTTGTCTCATGTTTTCATGACGAAGTTTCATTCATTTGTGACAATTCCCAATTCACACAAAAATCTAATTTTTCCGGTAGTTTTCTTGCACACACCATGCCAAAATTTAAGGGCAGATTTAATAGTATAATAAATCCAAGTGACAAGTGCACCACTTTATAACGAAACTCGCCAAAATAGCACTGAAAATTAGCTAAATATAGAGGTGTGTTTTGCAGCCTTGGGGAGAGCTTGGCAGGGAGGCCGTGGTGGCGTCATTGATCTCAACTTGTTTTTCCTTGTTGCCAAAGTTAAGAAGGAGCAGAGGGATTTTGTCACACACACTATCACGGTGCCACGAGGACTTGATCTGCAAATTGACCAACTTGGATTGGCTTATTGCTATTTGTGTGAAACGTCTTTAATAATTTTAGTGCAAAACGAAAACAAAGGGATAAAAGAAGGGCTCACGCATACCCTCTTTCCCTATTCATCGCCCACTTCCCTCACAAATGTTTGTACTAAAAAATTATTGATAAATGCGAGGAAACATAGGAGTTGCTGGTTTTGATTAGTGAGTGACCATGCAGGCAAACATTTTTTACGTTCTATCAAAATTTCTTTTTCTTGCTTCATGATGAATTCTGCAGATTTTGTACTAAAATTCCAGAAAACATTTTTCCGTCTGCAGGACCAGTCGGTGAGTACTGAGGGGAGGAAAAGTGGTCAGTGGGTCTCTTAAGCAGCCAGTTTTTTCAAATGAGAAAGTTGCCAAATGGTAAACAATATTTTACCAATATATCTGGTGTCGGTTACACATTGTAATTAATTAATTGACCATTTTCAGTTTTTTGGTTCGAAATCTTGTCCTTGCTCACTTGAGTTGCGAAAAAGGACAAACACATACTTCACCACTGGGCAGGCTCAGTGTTCCGAGTACCAAGATTTATGCGAGCGTTTCATAGTTGACTTCTTTTTCTTCATCTTTCTATGCATTTAGTGGAGAGTTGAGATAGCTTATCGCGATTGAAATAAGCACTCTATCACTAAAGTTAAGTCGAATATGACTCATTGAACTCATTAATTAAGTATGACAACATCGTAATTAAGATAGAGAGGCCGGGGATTGAGGGAGCAAATTAGTGGCATGAGGGAATGGAAGGTAAGGCATGAATTAATGTACACAACATTGGCACATTTGTGATAGGTGCCGATGGATTTTTGGGGACATAGAAATTGCATGAGCAAAAGATTGGTAACATTGATACTTGTCCTTGTAGCTCATGTACAAAGGTAAGGCATTTTCCACACCACCCCGTTTCTAGCCATTGAATCCTCCCCCTACAAACCTTGTGTGCCTAATTTCTTAAAATAATCTTTACTTCTCCTATGGTATGAATCTATGATGCATCTTACAAGTCTAGCTTCTTTAATCTGCTCTCATAGATTAATTAATTACTCCTAAACCAATATATTACTATCACTTAACTTGGATTACTACTTTTCCAATATTACAGCTGGGTGAATAGAGATCCTAAACTGTCCAAGAATTTATCAATTCCATGGAAGATTTTGAGCTTAGAACCAATCTTGCCTTGCTTTAGGTGACCCTCCATCTCCTTTGCAAAATCCCCAAAACGATCCATGTATGAGCCCAGCATGAACCCTTGCATATGCACCTCCTTGCCGACTAAATTCAGCAGATTCCTCACCCCCTCTCTCTCAGTCCAACCCTGCACAAATTTGATGACCTTCGCAATTGAGAAAACAGACAAACGTAGGCACATGCATAGATAAAATATTCAGTAACATATGTTTTTTTATGCATGTTCGGTCATGCTTACGCAATCATCATTAATTTATTATGAATAAATGACACCATTTACCCTCCTATTGTACTCAGATATCATGCCACAAAGAGGGATCTTTGCATGCTTGTTGACATGGTTGAGAACAGCCTCAAGCATTCTACCGCCAACATTGTCAAAGTATACATCAATTCCATTTGGGAAATACCTGTAAATTGTAAGGAAAGAACTTTGAGTCTTCATATATAGACCCAGATATGATTCTCAAAATCATGCATTAGATATAATGCTATATTAACAGTAATTACTTGCTCAAAGCAGCATCAAAATCTATCTCTTTGTGATAGTTGAATGCATCATCATATCCAAATTCCTCCTTTATGAGCCTTACCTAAGAACCATAAATTATCAACAATTGAAACAAAATGTTAATCTGTATTGCAAGTTAAGGAGGTTTACATGATTGTAATTGAATGCATCATTCTATCCAATATCTAAAAGAATTTGTGATTAAATTCAGCTTTCTAATTGAAAAACAATCTAGGAGTGTAAATGTTTAAAGTAACTCCAAACTTAAACGTTTGCATACATACACGAAAACATAGTAACTCCAAAAGTGAATCCTAATAGAAATATTTTCAATGAAAACAATACATGTTCAAAATGTTGTCGCAACCTCAACCGGTAATTTGTCGCAACCTCAACTGATATTTTGTTGTTCGCATAATTTGTCACGTCCGGCGGTAATTGAATTATGTGCCAAGCTTTTCTAGATTTTCTAATTCATACTTGGCCAAAGCGCGATTCCAAACTTTGCATCACCTTCATATTTATTGGTTTGTCACGTTGATTACCAAAAATGCAAGCATTGCATCATTTTTTTGTACTAAGATAATAAGGTATTTAATTGGTCATTCTCAAAAGCAAACACAATTTGTTCGTCAATGCATCTCAAGCAATTTGATAGGAAACCAAGGCGCCTATAGATAGTTATGTTTGGCCCATGAACTGACAAGTGAGCCCAAACTAGAGAGGCCCATAACATAGTAGCTTGGTTGTGGACGATCAAACACTTTGGTACATGTGGAGAGTTGAATTTATAAATACTTACTTTCTCATCTGATCCGGTGCTCCCTATCACCCTGCAGCCTTTTGGCTTGGCCAACTGCCCAGCGTACATGCCAACGCCCCCAGCTGCTGCTGAAATGAACACATTGGACCCTGGTTTTGGGTCTGCTATCACCTCAATTCCCACCCATGCTGCAAACCCAGGTACCCCTACATTATCATGTCAGAGTTGGCTTTAAGTAAAATAACATATAAGCTCGTTTGGTGCCTAGAATTGGCTTGAATTTGATCATATTTAAGGTATATTGCAAGAAGAAATGAAGAAATGTTGTCTAAGTTGAAGGTAACCTGTAAGATGGATTATTAATATTCAAGAAAACTAATCCCATGCAACTCCCACAAATTAGTAGGATCCAAAAAGTGAAAAATATTTCACATTTACGTTCATTTCCTCTTTTAACATATCTGAAATTTAGTGATTTATCCAATTTAGCTAATTCAATTCTAGGCACCAAATGAGTTAGAATTTGGAATTAGGGAAAGAAACCGAGAGAAATTTGCCTAGCAAGTTGATATATTTAGGCATTGAAATCCCATAATTTGGATCAATCTTTCTTGCTATAGATTGGGATGATACCGCACAATATTCAGTCAAAGGTGTGACAGGGCTGATCACTATGTCACCTTCATTGTAGTTGGTATCGTTTGACTTAATTACCCTTCCAACCCCAAATGCTACAATTACCTATAATATCATGCATAGACAATAACCATTTAATCTCAACAATAATTTGATCTCAATGTTCAACAGTGAATATGTGAACCTCGTTAAGGTTGAACTGGGGGAAGTATAGGCAGTCTTCTCGGCCAGTCATTCTGCTGCGTAAGTATGGATCAACGGAGAAGAAGAGGGTCTCAAGAACGACATGCCGTTCGGGGATCGAATTAAGAGCGAGTGAGAGTTTGGCAGTACGACAAGACTTGAGTGACTAAGTCAATTAGTGGAACAAAATTTGATAGACAACTTACTTATAGTTTTAGTACAAGTATTGAGGCTAAAAAAGAGGAGAGATTTGAGATCTAACTTTGAATACTAGGATAAATGCTCTCTATTAATTCGTAATGTATCTCGTCTTATAACTCATAAGAAATTTTTAAATAAACTTCAATTTGATGGAATCATAGCACTCTCAACAAGAAATCACCTTAATTATGACTCAAAAGAAAATTCAGGTCTCGGTAGGTCTGAATAAGAGAGCTCTGATGAAGCATTTAACATATTGCATAGAAGTCCAATGACATAGATTCACTTCAACCTACCTATATATTATTACTTGACTTGGACTACTACTTTTCCAACATTAGAGCTGGTGAAGAGGGATCCTAAGCTCTCCAAGAATGTTTCAATTCCATGGAAGATCTTGAGCTTAGAACCAATCTTGCCTTGCTTTAGGTGGCTCTCCATCTCCTTTGCAAAATCCCCAAAACGATGCAAGCATGAACCCACCATGAACCCTTGCATATTCACCTCCTTGCCGATCAAATTCAGCAGATTTCTCACCCCCTCTCTCTCAGTCCAAACCTGCACAAAAATACATGTGAGCTTATCAGCATTTGAGGAACAGACAAATACATATGTGGATATGTAAAATTGTCAATACAACGCGTCTTTTTATGCATGTGAACTTAGGTCATGCTTATACAAACATGTGAAAACTTAAAAAATCGACTATTCTGATCATCAAAATACAATGCGCGATGAGCCCTACAAAAGTATCTCTTAAATAAGGCTCTTGTGTTGCGTGTGTATGTATAAGTGATAAGAAGACAAACAGTAGTATATACCATTTACCTTATTGTAGCCAGATATCATTCCACAAAGAGGGATCTTTGCATTCTTGTTGACATGGTTGAGAACTGCCTCAAGCATTTTACCGCCAACATTGTCAAGGTACACATCAATTCCATTGGGAAAGTAGCTGTATAATTTGCAAAGAAATATTCCATGATGCTAGCTTCTCAACCTCATATATAATTATGCTAACTTAATCATTAGCTAAACAATAATTACTTGCTTAAAGCAGCATCAAAATCTGTCTCTGTGTGGTAGTTGAATGCGTCATCGTATCCAAATTCCTCCTTGAGGAGCCTCACCTATGAAGAACCACAAATTATCAACAATCAAAGCAACAAATTATTTTAATCTGAAACCATAAAACTATAGTTTGATTTGATTCTTAGTAAGTGTTGTGCCTGGGCCTTCCAGGGCAAAGTCCCTATCCTCACTTCGAAGGTGCACGAAGTTTCAATTTTCATTTTCTTTTGTTTTTTTCTAGCCGTCGCAAGGTTTTAAATTGGTTACTTCTACACCCAAGATTGTGTGTGCGAATCTGGATCCTTCTTTCCCTAATATCGTTTATATATTTAAATTTAAATCCATTTTCCCTTGTCTTTTTACTGTGTATGTCGAAAGGAAGTGAGAATATGTGGAATCCCACTCAAACCAAACAATGAGGGCAGCGAGCAGAATGCTAGACAAGACAACACTAGTGCTTGCTTGTTGTGACAGAAAGGAAAAATGAAGTGCGTGCATGTGATGTGATGTACATGTCTCTGTGATGATATATTGATGAAGCTCCACCACTCACTTTTCTGAGGGTAGGAATTTCTGTTAAGCAACTTTTTGGGAAGCTTAATTAGATTCTGTTAAGCAATAGTTTCCTCCATTTTAGGGTGTGGACCAACGTATACCAACTTTGTGTAAATGATAGGTAGGTAGGTAGGTGACCAAAATTAATAACTGAGATAGGTTAGTTACTTATGCAATGACTTTTTTTTCACTCAAGTTTGACAAACTCTACAATTCTAACCCTTCTTTTTCACTTGAAAAAGATCTTTAGACTCAAGTTTGACAAACTCTACAAACTCTAGACTCGTTTACATTGAATTGAATAAAGAGTCGAATATATATACTTATTAAGGGTAAAACCTGGAATTTTTCAATGAGTGGGCTAGCTAAAGTTATTAGCTTAAAAACTAATGATTTTTTTTTTTTTGTACTAATAGTTTCTATAGTTTTTCTAGAAATAAAAGTATACATTAAATCATATAAATCACGCTAGTTGTAAACACAAAAAAAAAAAGAGGAATTATAGCCATATAATTCACGAAAGGGTGAATTTTATTTAGAGAAATTTTTCTCTTTTGGAGATACGTTAATGGAAAATGATTAAAATTGATGTTTGGGACAAACTTTGACACCAAATACAAATGTAGAAGACCTTTGACTATGTCTATTGGTGTGGTAGGATATGTAATTGTATATTATTTATTTAAAATATTAGACTATATATGTTTAATTATTTTTTTCCCCAAAACCTTCCTTATAGGCTACAGTCCAGGGCAGCCCTTTGGCTAGTTCCCTCCCCGTACTTATATAGAATTTTTGAGCATTCTGGTTTGGAAAATGATTTTTAAAAAGTTTAAATAGTTTATCTTTTAGTTCTAAAAAAAAAAAATGTCAACAATTTTCCATTATCCTTTCATTAGTTAAATTTGAGTGTTGTTCACTATAATGTTCAATAAAGTATATATTTTGTGTTTCTGGGCAATCAAAACACTTACTTTCTCATCTGATCCAGTGCTTCCAATGACCCTACATCCCCTAAGCTTGGCCAACTGTCCTGCATACATTCCAACAGCCCCAGCTGCAGCTGATATGAACACATTCGACCCTGGTTTTGGGTCTGCTATCACCTCAATTCCCACCCATGCTGCAAACCCAGGTACCCCTACAATATACACACACCATCATTATCCACAAATTTACATATAATCATGTCATAATTAATTTTGTCTTTGCTGAATCAATTAATTTAAGTAAAATCAATGAATGGGATTTGAATTGGAGAAAAAAAAGAGGAGAAAAACTTACCTAATCCCGTTGCATTGTCTATTTTCTTCCTATCTCTCCCCTGATGTCACTTCAAATGAGGAGAGATAGAAAAAATGGAGCAATGCAACATGGGTAGGGAAGTATTTCTCAGAAAACAGGAAAAAAGAAAAAAGAAACAGAGATAAAGAAAGAGAATTGCCTAGCAGACTGATATATTCAGGCAATGGAATCCCATCGTTTGGATCAACCTTTCTTGTTAACAAGTGGGATGGCACCACGCCATATTCAGCAAAGGGTGTGAAGGGGCTGACCACTATGTCTCCTTCAACATAGTCACTGTCTTTTGACTGAATTACCCTTCCGACTCCAAATGTTGAAAGCACCTACACATATAGATTATAGTCCTGAGATGTAATTTTGACATCAATGTTGAAAGCGTGCATGTGTTTGTAAAATATGTGATATGAACTGAACCTCATTAAGGTTGAACTGAGGACTGTATAGCCCGTCTTCTCGGCCAGTGACCCTGCTGCGCAAATAGGGTTCGACAGAGATGAAGAGGGTCTCAAGAACGACATGTCGTTCGGGGATCGAATCCGGTGAGAGCGTGACAGTCCGGAGCTTGAGATGATCAGAAGTTGGAATACCTTCAGGTGCATAAGAGGCCAAGTACCATTCTCTGCTTTCAACAACTGCCATCTCTCTCTCTCTCTCTCTCTCTCTCTCTCTCTCTCTCTCTGGACTGGACTGTGTTGTGTTGTGTTTGTCTTACAAATGCCTGCCGGCCTCTTCCTTTTATATATAGTGTGTGGTTATACATGTACACATATTTTATCCAATAATTTTATTTGGATTTTTCCTTTTTATATATCTATATATATAAAGCAGAAGGCGAGAATCGTGAAACATTCGAAAATACCATAAAATACCTTTGGTTAATGCAAACATTAAGAATTGAAATTATTAATTAAATGAAGATAATATAGTAAATTCACACTTTTCATATTAAAAAAATTTAAAATTAAAAGAAAATCAGATAATGGATCCTCTTTTTATGGAACACAACTACCCATTATCTTTTTAAATTCTAAAATAAATTTAAATTTTTTTTTATAAAAAGCCGCGAAAGCTTGTGCAGAAAGGCTAGTATATATATAATCCTAGAAATTGAATGTTTGGTATATCATATCCAGTGAGACTTGTCAATTAGTGGAACGAATTAAATTTAGGGTACACAGTCACCTTCTGTAGTGGGTGATGACATCATTGCGGCGACGGGGCCGTGGTAGGTAATGTTTCTCATCACCTTTATGTACAAATGAAATGGAGCTAAAAGGTGATGGGTACAAGATTAATATTTTTGGTGGGGGACATGGTTATGTGGAGTAATAATAGGTCAAAGAGAAACTTGTTCTCTTCTGATCATTTTAGATAGATGATGTTCCAAAATGAAGATAATAGCCACTGCCGAACTAACGCATAACTAATACCTACCAAACATAGTTAATTCAATTAACTATTATCACACTATTATTTTAAGGGCTAATATCAAAAGACTTCCTGAAAGTTTAGAGTCATTTTCAATATGAGCCCTCGAGAGTTTCAATTTCATCATTTTGCACCCCATAATTTTCAAATTTGACCAATTTAAACCTTTTGTTAAGTTGACCGTTTGATCAGATGTTAAATGTTGAGGTGTCTATTGTGGAACCCACCTCCTGAACAACCAGTACTTAAATTTTTTTGATATATAAAATAATAAAATAACATAATTTTTTTAATAAAAAAACCCCAGCGCCTCCCCCTGTGCAACAAACTCAGTGCCCCTCTTCACCCCCTCTCGCCCCACACTAGCCCCAGCCCCAGCCCTAGGCCTCATCATTTGGCCCGCGGGCTCATGGGCTTCGGGGGCCAGCCCGACCTATTGAAAAATAGCCCGGCTCGGCCCGTTATGGGCTTTGAGAGGGCCCGGCCCGCTTGGGCTTGGGCTTAGGTGTTTGAAGCCCGGCCCGGCCCATAGGCCCGGCCCGATTAAGCCCATGAAAGCCCGGCCCGGCCCGCCCACAAAAGCCCGGCCCGTTAGGCCCGCATACATATATAATTATGTATAAATAAGAGATATTTAATTTGGACCTCTTTGCTTAACACAGTAGCAATTAAACCTCTATGTATTTTCTCCATTAATATACATGGCCCCCTAATCTACTAATTCTTTATTTTATTTCATTTTTTAATAAGAGTTTGAAGATGCCCAAATTCCTTTTCGGTACAGATGTGATTCTCTCAACCAAATCAAATCACTCTGCTAAAACCATTTTTTCCACAATCGTAATTTTCAATTTCGTTTCGCCAACCCCAATACTTTAATTTTTATTTTATTTTATTTATGATAAAATGGGGCAAAACCTCCAAAAACAGCACAGCTAACCAAACACCAAGTGAGTTCTAGGCTGGAAAGGGAAGGTGAAAGCAGAAAACACGGAAAGTGAAAGTGAAAGTGAAAGTGAAAGCAGAAAACACAGAAAACACGTTCAACATTGCCTCTATTTAACCCGTCTCTGTTCATCTAAACAGCACAGCTAACCAAACACCAAGTGAGTTCTAAGCAGAAAAAACGGGTTCAGAGTAAAGCATCAACAAATCACAATGGCAACCTCACCCACTTCACTCGATGATCTAAATTTGGAGTTGGCCCTTGCGCCATCAGTGGCTCAAGTAAGTGCTCCTCCTCACTCCGTCTTCCCAAACTCCACATATCATCCTGGCTAGGCCTCAACCTTTGTTGAGGCAATACCGAAACAGGGCAATGCGACTGGGTGGCATGATTGGCACTCATCTCACACCGGCGGAGCATTGGCAAATAGCACATATGCCTGATAGGGTTGCGGTAGATGAGACCCACACGCTGACCATGCACTATGCGGCCTCGGCTACAAATTTGGGAATAAGGTTACTGGCGAGGACGCAAGAGTGCGCAGTTCTGACCGAGGAAATAGCCTCTTTGAAGGCTCAGGTGGCGGATTTGCAAAAGCGGCTCTCCTGTGCCAACCAGGCAAGTAGAAGCACCGTGGAAGAGAAACAATGATCATGCAGAGCTTTTGCAGATTCTACAAATAAGAGAAAATAGAGGCAATTAGTATAATGCCTCAGGTGGCTAGGATCTGTGTATGTAATCACATGTTTATGAAATGAATAAGTATTTGAGCCAAATTTCCATGTGTGCAATCATGAAGCAAACTACTTCCCAAACTTAACAACAAATTAAATACATAAACAAGTAAAAGAAAGAAAGAAAGAATTACAGTAATAAAAGCAAAGCGAAACAAGAAATTCAGAATTGCCTTAGTTGGAGATCGGGTTTCAAATTGTTTATTTAAATTTAAATTTTCACTTGCCTTAGTTGCATACATAAATTTAAATTTTCAATTTTGTTGTAGCATTATTTTTTTTTTTTTTTTTTACACTTATTATTTTTTAGGCCCATTCTGGCCCGGCCCGATGGGCTTTTTCAAGCCCGACTCATGAGATGGGCTTGGACTTTGAATTTTCTAAAAAAATTCGGCCCGAACCCGGCCCGATATTTTCTCTCTCCTCTTTAAAGCCCGAACCGAACCCGACCCAAGCCCATGAAATTTGGGCCGGACTAGCACGTCCCGGCCCATCCACGAGCCCTACCCAGCCCCTAACCCTCTCTCTCTCTCTCTCTCTCTCTCTCTCTCTCTCTCTCTCTCTCTCTCTAGCGTTGGCTCAGCTGAAACACCAAAACCCAGTGTGTGAGCCCAGATTTGATGACCTTCGCAATTGAGAGAAAAGACAAACATAGGCACATGAATGCATTATGTATATATAAAATATTCAGTAACATATGTCTTTTTATGATTCGGTCATACTTACACAATCATCATTAATTTATTATGGTTAATTACTCAAATGGTCCCCAAACTTGTACGCGATTTACATTTTGGGGCATGAATTAAATTTTTCGTTCAAATGGTCCATCAACTCTATATTAATTACTCAAATGGTCCCACCGTTACATTCTGTCAATATTTCTATTAAATATGAGGGCAAATTGGTCATTATTTACCCTAAAATTTGGTTAAATCTAACAGAAAATTAGACGGTGGGACCATTTGAGTAATTAATATAGAGTTGATGGACCATTTGAACGAAAAATTTAATTCAGGCCCCAAAATGTAAATCGCGTACAAATTTGGGGACCATTTGAGTAATTTACCCTAATTTATTATGAATAAATGACACCATTTACCTCATTGTATACAGACATCATGCCACAGAGAGGGATCTTTGCATGCTTGTTGACATGGTTGAGAACAGCCTCAAGCATTCTACCGCCAACATTGTCAAGGTATACATCAGTTCCATTTGGGAAATACTTGTAAATTGTAAGGAATTTTTTTTTGAGTCTTCATATATACCCAGATATGATTTCTCAAAATCATACAGTAATTACTTGCTCAAGGCAGCATCAAAATATTTCTCTTTGTGATAGTTGAATGCATCATCATATCCAAATTCCTCCCTTATGAGCCTTACCTAAGAACCATATAAATTATCAACAATTGAAACAAAATGTTAATCTGTAAGAGTTAAACAAGTACATATATTGCAAGTTAAGGAGGTTTACATGATTGTTCTATCCAAATACATATATCTAAAGGAATTTGTGATTAAATTCAGCTTTGTAATTGAAAAACAATCTAGGAGTGTAAATGTTTAAAGTAACTCCAAACTTAAACGTTTGCATACATACACGAAAACATTGTAACTCCAAAAGTGATCCCAATAGAAATATTTTCAACGAAAACAATGCACGATCCAAATGTTGTCGCAACCTCAACCGGTTATTTGTCGCAACCTCAATCGATATTTTGTTGTTCGCATAATTTTTCACGTCCGGCGGTAATTGAATTATGCAGCCAAGCTTTTCTAGATTTTCTAATTCATACTTGACCGAAGCGCGGTTCCAAACTTTGCATCACCTTCATATTTATTGGTTTGTCACGTTGATTACCAAAAATGCATACATTGCATCATTTTTTGTACTAAGGGGATGTATTCAATTAGGATTCTATAGCGTTTAAAAAGATTTTGTTTAAGTGTCAGCTTTCATAGAACTTGATGGAACTTTATAATTCGTATAGAATTTGATAGACTTTCAGAAGACTTCTGTATAATTTTTTAATAAGCTTTCATAGAACTTGTATGGCTTTTATTGGAGATTTATGTAGACAGTATATTTCATTTTATCCCCATCCTTGTCGATTTAAAGAAAGAAACTTGAATTTTTTCAACCAAATTTGTTTTTTGTTACCCAAAGCAAAAACAAAAAGTACTTGTATATAAAAAAGTTGAAATAAAATTTTAAACAACATGAAATAAAAAACCAAATTCATAACATCTTTTTCTTCAACAACATGAAATAAAATTATATTTAACGAAAAACAAAATTCATAAGAAATATACTACGAGAATTTGTCACAAAATTTATAAAATTATGTTTGTGTCTTCATCTTATTGACTTAGTAAAACAGTCTTTTCTGGAATCCTGCCCACCTTTATTGACTAAGCAAAATTCATAAAATTATGTTCAAATTTTACGATTTATATGTCATACCAATCTCATGGCTCTTCCCTAGCTAGTAAGCAAATGTGCTATCTGAGTGACAAAAAATGCAGAGAGGAGCTAGAGCAGCCGACATATGGGGCAAGTAGCAGGCAGCCTAGCGTGGATAAACACACTTGACATGGAAGAGATGACTACAATCCGGTAACACAAGAAGCGTGTTGGTTTCCTTGTAATCAGCCAAGCATATGGCAACAAGAAGCGGGATGAGCTGATGCCATATTGGAGCTTAACTATGGAATAAAGAAGCTTTGGATAACTAACTATAGTGCTTCATCCAGGCCTTGTTGATTACTAGAATATTGGTCAGCTGGGATTGGGGAAGCACGGCTTTGGTGAAGAGATGGGTTTGTGGATGTAGCGTTGAGGTACGAAGCAAGAGAGAGAAGTAGGATTAGGACGACGACGACAAGTACAAAAACGTCTTCTGTTGAGAGAGAAAAGTTAGGGCAAGAGAAAATGTCTGATGAAATACTTGGGGTGGAGATTGGATTTATTTTGGTCTCTGTTATTTATAACTCTCCCCTTAAAACCTACGAAAATTTATCACTTAATGAAATCCTTCCAAATATATGACCTTTCGAATACACCTAGATTTGATTCAACTTTTTTATAATCCTAATTGAATACACCCATATTTGAATGGACTTTTTAAAAGTTCATATAAGTCCAGAATTGAATACACCCAGACTTGTAAAACCTATTTTAAAGTTTGTATAAATCCAAATTGAATACACCCGGATTTTAAAAATCTTTTTAAACGCTTTATAATCCTAATTGAATACACCCCCCTAAGATAATAAGTTATTTAATTGGTCATTCTCAAAAGCAAACACAATTTGTTCGTCAATGCATCTCAAGCAATTTGATAGTAAACCAAGATGCCTATGGATGGATATGTTTGGCCCGTGAACTGACAAGTGAGCCCAAAGTAGAGGCCCATAACATAGTAGCTTGGTTGTGGACGATCAAACACTTTCGTAATGTGGTGAGTTGGATTTATAAATACTTACTTTCTCATCTGATCCGGTGCTCCCTATCACCCTCCAGCTTTGAGCTTGGCCAACTGCCCGGCATACATGCCAACGCCCGAGCTGCGGCTGAAATGAACACATTGGATCCTGGTTTTGGGTCTGCTATCACCTCAATTCCCACCTATGCTTCAAAAGGTACCCCTGCATTATACATATATAATCATGTCAGAGTTGATTTTAAGTAAAATAACATATAAGCTCGTTTGGTGTCTAGAATTAGTTTGAATTTGATCATATAAGCTCGTTTGGTGTGTCAATTTTGAGAAGTCCAATATGGTGTTCAGTCCAAATACCCCCACCCCAGTTCCTTAAGGGATCAATTATGTGAAATGTTTGGTTTCAATGGAGTGGATAATGCTGGCACCTATCTGGGTCTACCTACAATCTGGGTAGGTCTAAAAGAGCAGCCTTGGCCTATATTAAAGATAGAGTAAGAAGGAAAATTGAGGGTTGGAAATAGAGCTCTCTTTCCTTGGTTGGGAAGGAAATTCTCCTCAAAGCCGTTGCAACATGTATACCGGCGTACCCCATGTCTTGCTTCAAATTCCCTATTTCGGTGTGTAGTGATATTAATGGAGAGATGGCGAGTTTCTGGTGGAAAAATGGAGAAGAGGGATCAAAGATTCATTGGAAGGCTTGGGAGAGCTTATGTAAATCAAAAGATGAGGGAGGCTTGGGTTCATACATTTTTCTTCTTTCAATATTGCCTTACTAGCTAAACAAAGCTGGATGGTCCTTCAAAATCCAAATGCAAGCTAAGTGAGAATTTTGAAAGCTCGATACTACCCGGATTGTGATTTTCTTAAGGCCGAAAAAGGTTCGCGTGCCTCCTGGGCGTGATCTAGCCTCCTTGAAGGAAGGGATGCTTTGATCAAAGACTCTCACTGCCAGATTTTTTATGGGAAAAATACAAATATTTGGCTTCCTCCTCCCCATGATGGGATTATCAAAATTAGGCAACTTGTTCCTCCATCAGCCCCTCATTAGTTTCGGAGATTATGGAAAAGGAGACTCATTCTTGGAAACTAGAGATGATTGAGCCGTATGTACAACCTTGTACTCTGGAAATTATTCGATGTTGTACAATTGAGAATCCTGAGAGACATGACAGAGTGGTGTGGCCCTGGACAACTATTGGTATCTACTCAGTAAATCAGGATACATAAGAATACATTCCCGGTACTCATATCGAAGCCATGCGACTGTTTCGGCCTCCCACTCAATTCCGAAAGAGGTCTGGGTGTGTATATGGAAGATTGAGACTATGCCAAAAATTAAAATATTCCTCTGGAGAGTTTTATCTAATGCCATCTCTACTCGTTGGAATCTTTATAGAAGGAAAATTCTTGAATCCCCGGTGTGTCCTATTTGTGGTGTGGAGGAAGAAACAATTAAGCACCTTTTGTTTTTATGCCCCTGGACCAATGTTGTGTGGTTTGGTGCCCCTTTGAACTACAAAGTCGATATGAGGGGTTTCTCTTCTGTTGACAGATGGCTAGATGGAGTTATTAATTTTCAGGGATTAAGCAAGCGGGAAGTTCAGATTAGATGGGAGATATGTCATACTAGTATTAGCTTCTTTTGTTGGGAGATATGGAAGACTAGATGTAATTTTATCCTTAAGAGTAGCCACATTGATCCTCAATTCACTATTGATCGAGCAATGCAAAACCGTAGGGAGTTTTTAGATGCTAAGGCCAAATCTCCTGTGCCCTTTGGAGACGCTTCAGTTGATCCAAACTTGCTTGCTCATGGGTGGAGGCCTCCATTGTCAAACTATGTGAAAATTAATTTTGATGGAGCGTGGAAAAAGGACTCGCATTTGGCAGGGCTGGGTGTAGTTGCTAGAGATGCTACCGGATTATTTTGTGGTGGCTTAGCGACTCCGTTCCATTGCAACTTGGCTCTGGTTGCAGAGGCGGCTGCTGGTCTTTGCGCATTCAAATTTGCTATGAATCATAATTTCACCGACATTATCCTTGATATGGATTTGAAGATTCTGGTGGAAGGAGTTAGAGGAGAAAAAAATGGTGTTTGGGCTATCCAACCTCTTCTGGATGAGTTTAAGAAGATCTCTGTTTGTTTTAGATCTGTTCTTTGGAGCTAGGTGCCAAGGAAATTGAATCGAGCAGCGCACAAGGCTGCAGTGATTGGAATCAGAGCGGAGCAACTGGAAAGTTGGGCTGTCAGGCCACCTTCGTCTCTTGTGGGAGTGCTACTGCCTGATAGCCTCCCTTGTCCTCCAGGGAGGTTTTCATAAAGAATTGTTGCTTTAGTTTTGCTCTTTTTGTGACTTTGGCTAATTGTCTCGGCTCTCTGTATGGAGCTTAGTTTAGCCTTTGTCTTGTTTGCTGTGTTTTGTTGGCGCTGTTATGACGTTTTGTTTTAATGAAGTTCATATTCAGACGAAGAAAAAAAAGTTGAAGATAACCGTAAGATGGATTACTAATATTCAAGAAAACTTATCCCATGCAATTCCCACAAAATGGTAGGATCCAAAAAGTGAAAAACACTTCACATCTATCTTCATTTCCTCCTTTAACATATCTTAAATTTAGTGATTTATCCAATCTAGCTAATTTAATTCTAGGCACCAAACGAGCCAGAATTTGAAATTGGGAAAAGAAACATAGAGAAATTAAGAGAGAAATTTGCCTAGCAAGCTGACATATTCAGGCATTGAAATCCCAGAATTTGGATCAATCTTTCTTGCTATAGATTGGGATGATACCACGCAGTATTCAGCCAAAGGTGTGACAGGGTTGATCACTATGTCACCTTCACAGTAGTTGGTATCGTTTGACTTAATTACCCTTCCAACCCCAAATGCTAATAACCTGTAATATCATGCAAAGACAATAACCATTTAATCTCAACAATAATTTGATCTCAATGTTCAATAGTAATATGAGAACCTCGTTAAGGTTGAACTGAGGGAAGTATAGGCCGTCTTCTCTGGAGAAAAATATATTTGGCTTTGAATGAATATTTCATTAATAACATAGAAATATATACATGAGTTTCCTTGTACAATAAGGAATCCTACAATCTAGGAATTCCATCTAAGGGAAGGATTGGATATATGAATCAATTACGAATTTCTAATTCCTATCTAAAATATATTTACTTTCTAACACTCCCCCTCAAGTTGAAGAGTGAATGTCAAGAACGCTCAACTTGCGTAACATAGCTGAAAACTTCTCAGTACCCAAAGGTTTTGTAAAAGTATCAGCTAGTTGTTGCGAAGAATTCACATGCTATGTAGAAACAGTACCATCAAGTATTTTGTCACGAATAAAATGACAATCCATCTCAATATGTCGTGTTCTCTCATGGAAGACTGGATTTGCTGCTATATGTTATGCCGCCTGATTATCATAATACATACGAGATGCTCCCGAAGATGGCAAGTGCAAATCTTGCAACAGAAAACATAACCAAGTAATCTCACAACAGGTGCTAGCCATGGCCCTATATTCGACTTCTACATAGGATAATGAAATTGTCCTTTGTCTCTTTGTTCGCTAGGAAATCAATGAATTGCCCAAGAATACACAATATCCAGTATTTGAACGGGGGGTTATGGGACAACCACCCCATTCCGAATCACAATAAGCAATTAAATCTAACTTTTTATCATACTGAAAAAGCAAACCTTGACCCAGAGTAGACTTGAGATATCATATAACCCATAGAGTGGCATCCATGTGAGGTAATCGTAGCTGATGCATGAAACGGCTTAGGACATGTATCAAATAGGTGATGTCTGGTCAGGTAATAGTTAGATAAAGCAGTCGTCCCACCAATCGTCTGTATTTTTCTAGATCTTTGAGTAGTTCACCTTTGTCAGAAAGTTAGGCTTCCTCCATTGGAAAGTCAATTGGTCGAGCACCTAAAAACCCATAATCTTTGAGTGTCTCAAGTGCATATTTTCTTTGTGAAACATAAATGCCTTTCTTGGATCGGGAAACTTCAATACCCAAAAAATATTTCAAATCGCCTAAGTCTTTGATATGGAAACGGGTGTGTAGAAAACTTTTGAGAGAATTAATGGCATCAATATTATTTCCTGTAATCAGAATATCATTAACATAAATTAATAATGCTGTAAAAGACTTGTCATCTTTGCTGGTTGATGAGCACAAAATAAATACAAGTTTTATCCTTAAATTTATATTTGTTAGTATTTTCTTTTGTATTATGTAAATTTATTAGAGTATTTGTATTGGCTATTTTCAATCTTTGTTTTTGTATTTAATGAGTGGTTGTTTGTAGATATTAAGTGTCTTCCACCAATGGCATGAGGAGGAGGAGGAATAAGCAATGTGTTGCAAAAAGAGAGGAAGAACTCAAGTTGGATTTGATGACTTTGCCTTTTACAGCTCATGCTGTACAGTCCATTTGCAGACCTGAAAAACGAATTCTCCCATGCTCAAATGAATAAATATCCTTCATGAAACTTGTTCAATAAGATGTCGACTAATACATATCCAAAAATTGGAGCAATTGGATAAAAACTCAATCCACAGGCTTTCACACACCAAGACAGGTTCTAGAAGACAGCTTGCATATGCAGCTGGAATGAAAGGGACTTCATGCTTCTATAAATAGGCAGCAACTCAAGAGAGAAAGTGTGTAGAAATTCAAGAGTGATACACAGCAGAAGGAAAGAAAGAAAGAAAGGAAGAGAGAAAGAGAGAGAGAAAGTGAGAAAGAAAGAGAACAATGATGGAAAGGAAAGAACCAAGAGCTAATAACTCTTTTAAACTTGTTCTTCCTTTCCTAGTTCTCATGTAAATTATGTATTTTAGTTTCTTTGTTTTGTTTTAAATATTAATTATGTCTATTTAAAATACTTAACTAAGGTTGGATGAAACACCATCACTAAATAGAGTTCTAGTTTTTATTTTCAATTCTCAAATATTGTGTTGTTCAATGATTATAATTTTCACTTCACATGATTAATAGATTAATCTTCTTTTCATCACTTCTATTATGTATTGTGAGATATAACATGTATTTGTGGTAGTTAAGAGTTTGGATTAATCTATTAATTCATCCTTGGTTTATATTTCTAGTTTACAAATTTCTTTGATATTTTGTTATTCAAATAAACTTTTTCACATAGGATGCTTAGGAAACTTTGATCCTTTGTAGTTAAATAATTTTGTTTACATATTATGCTTAGAATTTGTACTTATGAAGGGAAGGAAAATTTACTTATGATCTAAAGTACAAGCTTAATTGATAAATCTTGAGAAAGCAGTAGATTGATTTCTAGATTGCTACTCCATGAGAATTGAAAGATAAATAATTAGGATCTTATGGAATAATGGTGTGGATTCTAATACCTTAGTTATTTTTTCTCATAAATTTAAATCTTAATTTCAGTTTATTGTCATTTCCATATTTGTTTCATGCTTTATTTAATTTTCTTTATCAACAAACAAATCACCATTTGAATCAACTAGGTTGGCAATGAAATTAACTTGGGTATAATTGGTTTTCTATCTTTACACGCAATCCCTTGGGTACGATCTCGCTCTTACACGCTTATGCTATATTCGATTCGTGCGCTTGCGAGTTTATAAATTTTAAAAGACACCGCTTTTGGTGACAACAAGTTTTTGGCGCCGTTGCCGGGGATTGCAACGGAAAACTAATCAAATTCTGGTTAATTAAATTCTTCCACTAGTTATAATTTAGTTTTGTAATATATATAATTTTTGATGCTTTGAGTGTATGAATTTTTAGATGTTGTTGATGAATCCCATTCACTAATTGAATCTTATATGATATGTGTTTGCTTCCTTTGCTTAATCACCTTAGGTTGTATGCATGTAGCTAAAGTTGAGAAGTTGTGTAAGATAACCAAGAACATAATTTCTAATTAGCAACAAATGATTGAACTTGTTTAAGTGAGCATCATGTGAATTGGTTTCTTGACAACAATTGATGAATTCCAATTCACCAAATTAATCTATCATTGATGTGTGTTTTCCTTGATTGATTACCTTTGACAGCATGCTTCTTGAGGTTGTTGGGATTATGTGTATCTTCATGTTTTCCTAAGTAATAAATGGATGGAGTAAGAACCATCCATTTGAATTGGTTTCTTGAATACCTAATGTAAACACCATGCTATTAGGATTTTTGTGATGTTCATATTCTCTTTGAACTTAATGGGTTTTCCTTGTAATTGAATCGAAGTACGAACCATACCTAGGTTCAGTTATGGGGAGGGCACAAGTATTGTAGCACGAACCATGCACTTTACGTATATTAGAGAGAATCAATGCGTCTTGAGCCACGACCCATGGTCTTGATTGCGAACATCTTCATCAATACGTTTAGAGTTCATCACTTGAGTATTCATGAACATAGGTAAAATTGTTTATGGTGGATTCCAAAACCCTAGTGTTCGTTACGTACTCTTGGAAGAAGTTTCATATTATATTTTATTTTAAGAAAGTTCATTTCTTTTTCTTTATGTCAATTTGTGTGCTTATTGCTTGAACATTATGTGCTTGTTTGTACAGGTATCAATAAAAAAAAAGGAAAAGAAGACAACTCTAATCATAAGGAGGAGAAATGTGGAGTAGTAGGAGAAGTCGCGACCTTCAAATGCATCCATACTCGACCTAATCGCTTCAAGGGGGAGCATTCCAATCCTTTCTTTTTTCTTGTTTTGTTATTATTATTTTTATTATTGTTTTTTTAAATATAAAAATATATATATTTAAATAATTAAAAAAAAAACTCATGACTTTTGGTAACTTCAATGAGTGTCTTTGTCAAATCCAGTGTCTAGGAGTTCTATAGGCGACACCTTCGGTGTTTAAGAAGTTTGGGTTTTAAGCGGGATCATTGTGACCCCTCCAACCTTCCCGGATCTCCTGGCTGTGTTTTTTGAGGCCCTTAACTGGTCATCCATGAGTTGCTTGTATATTTATGTGTTTTTAAAATAAGTTACTGAGTGTTTAAAAATAAAATAAAATAAAATATAAAAAAAACAATTTAATTTTTGCTTATTTCTTTGTGTAGTTCTTTTTGTATTTTTTTCTGACTGTTTATTTTGTGTTTGTATAGATTTTAGTTTTCTTTTTGTGTGTTTTGATTCATTTTGGTCTTTATTTCTTTTTGCTTGGATTTTTTTTTAATTTATTATTTTTGTCTTTTATTTCTATCCTGGATAAATACCAAAGGGATTGACACGCATATTTTCCAGGTATTATCTTTCTATTTCATTTACCCTCTTATTTCATACATTACTAAAAAAAAAAAAAACCAAAACACAAACACAAAATAATAAATAAATAAATAAACGAGTTGGAACCCAATCTCCAACTAAGGCAATTCCGAATTTCTTGTTTCTCTTTGCTTTTATTACTGTAATTCTTTCTTCATTTTACTTGTTTATACATATATTTTGTTGCTAAGTTTGGAAAGTGTTCTCGATTCACGACTGCACAATCCGAAATTGGACTTGAATGCTTCTTTCATTCCATTACATGTGATTACAAACACAAACTTCAAACAAAAGAGGGCATACATAAACTTCTCAATCACATGTTTCATTTTGCATTCTAAGCCACCTAAGGCATAAGCTAATTGCCTCTATCTGCTATAGCTTGTAACACTTGCAGTAGCTCCTCATGATCTGCATTCCTCTTATGCAGTCCTTCTATATGCTGGTTGGTAAAGTAAAGCCTTCTCTGCAATTCTGTCACTTGGGCCTTCAGGGACGCCACTTCATCAGTTAGTGCTGCGCACTCTCGCGTGCCCTCTCCAGGAGTCGCAAGCCTATATTTGTAGCCAAGGCCGCATGGTGCATGGTCAGCGTGTGGGTCTCCTCTACCGCAACTCTATCAGGCCTGTGTGATATTTGCCAATGCTCCGCCGTGTGAGACGAGTGCCAATCATGCCACCCAGTAGCATTGCTCTGTTCGGTATTGCCTCAACAAAGGTTGAGGCCGAGCCATGATAATATGTGGAGTTTGGGAAGACGGAGTGAGGAGGAGCACTTACTTGAGCCACTGATGGCGCAAGGGCCAACTCCAGATTTAGATCGTCGAGGGAAGTGGGTGAGGTTGCCATTGTGATTTGTGTTTCTTGCTTATTGATGTTTTACTCTGAGTTTTCAGGATGAAACACAGACGCAAGCTCAACTGGGCAAGAGACTGGTTAAATAGACTTCGGCTTTTGTCTTTGCTTTTCTCTCGGATTCCTTTATTTCCCTAACGTTTTGCAGCCGCGTGTTTTTAGATGGGGGATTTTTTTTTTTTTCTTTTACCTTCATGTTTTTTACTTTCACTTTCACTTTCCGTGTTTTTCTGCTTAAATATTGAACGTTGTCTCTGCGCGCGACACGTCCATTCCTTCTTTTATCTCTGACCTTCCCTTTCCAGTTTTTGTTCTTTTTATATATTTAAAAAAAAATAATTTGGAAATGTGTTTATTTTTCTTTTTCTTTTATAACTTAATTTATTTTCTTTCCGAAAAAAAATAAAATAAAATAAAATTTTGGGCTTTCGTTTGGATTGGGTCCTCAATTGATTTGGAGGTTCCAATGGGCTGGACTTCTTCGTCTTTTGGGTTTCGGTTTGCGTAGGACTATTTAGGGTTTACTGTTTTGTTTGGTTATTTTTTTTGTTTTGCTTTATTTTTGTTTTTGGCAATTAAATTCTAAGTTTAATTTTTTATTTATTTTTTTGTTCTTTTCTTTAATTGCTTTACTCCATTTCATTTCTTGTTATACCTTTGTTGATACTTACATTCTTAAACATTGAGGACAATGTTTGATTTAGGTTTGGGGGTAAGGTCTAGAAGTTTTGTTTTTAAATTTTTAAGGTAGTTTTGTTTTTATTTTTATTTTATTTCCAAAAAAAAAATGGTGTTATCTCTAGATTTTTATGCTTACTATCATCAAATCAGATTTAACACTCATGAATGATTTTTACGATTGGAAACATATGATTAAATTTTAAACCCATAATTTTAGTTTTTTTCACTTATTTCTATTTAGTGGATAATTCATGAGTTATACTTTGAACTCTCACATGCACATCAACACTTTAGTGAGAATGAAAGAAAAGATCAATTATAGTTAACTTTGTTGTTTTAAGTAGAGTTAGATGACATTGCTCTTGATTGACCTTGGCATAAAAAAAAAATTAAATAAAATAATAATAATGATGTTAATTTATCCAGAGTTTTACTTAGTAACCGGGCCTCTTGCCTAAACAGCAGCGAGTGTTCGCGTCAAACGGTAAAGTTTTAAGGTAAAGTCATTTTGTGACTAGTTTAGTTCTGTAGCCTTTTTAACTCGAGTTAATAAGCCCTTAGGGGTGTTTCTACACCTAATGCCTTAAAACCTTTGGTTTGAGAGTCGTTGGCCTAAATCTCGCTACATGGGTTAATTAGAAAGCTTAATGGAACTAAACATTGCACAGTCACATTCCAAAAAAAAAAAAAAAAGTATATAAATGCCTTGGTTAGTTATTTGCACTGAATTTTGATAATGATTGAAATAATGAGGTTACTGTGATTGAAATTGACTTTTGTCTCTAAAATGTGTTGGTTCACTTAAACACCAAAGGAAACAAATGAAAAATTTACTAAATGATTATAAGTGATCAAGACTTTATGTGGGGATTAATTTGAAGCGTGTTTGCTCTTTTAAAAAATTGTTCATGAATTTTCAATCCAGATAGCTTTGATGATGGTTAAGCATTTGTTTAAATTTTCAATTTGGTTGTAGCATAAATTTTTTAATCTCTCATTTTGATGTTTGTGGGTATCATCATGAAAGCCCTCACGAGACTATACTCGTCCACTAGGGTAACCTAGGGGTTTAAAGGCTTGTTGCATATGCTAAATGCAATCGACATCCCTGCGAAAGTGGTTTAGTTTTATTTTCTACTTACTTTTTATTTTCTTTTGCTCGAGGACTAGCAAAATATAGGTTTGGGGGTATTTGATGAGCACAAAATAAATACAAGTTTTATCCTTAAATTTATATTTGTTAGTATTTTCTTTTGTATTATGTAAATTTATTAGAGTATTTGTATTGGCTATTTTCAATCTTTGTTTTTGTATTTAATGAGTGGTTGTTTGTAGATATTAAGTGTCTTCCACCAATGGCATGAGGAGGAGGAGGAATAAGCAATGTGTTGCAAAAAGAGAGGAAGAACTCAAGTTGGATTTGATGACTTTGCCTTTTACAGCTCATGCTGTACAGTCCATTTGCAGACCTGAAAAACGAATTCTCCCATGCTCAAATGAATAAATATCCTTCATGAAACTTGTTCAATAAGATGTCGACTAATACATATCCAAAAATTGGAGCAATTGGATAAAAACTCAATCCACAGGCTTTCACACACCAAGACAGGTTCTAGAAGACAGCTTGCATATGCAGCTGGAATGAAAGGGACTTCATGCTTCTATAAATAGGCAGCAACTCAAGAGAGAAAGTGTGTAGAAATTCAAGAGTGATACACAGCAGAAGGAAAGAAAGAAAGAAAGGAAGAGAGAAAGAGAGAGAGAAAGTGAGAAAGAAAGAGAACAATGATGGAAAGGAAAGAACCAAGAGCTAATAACTCTTTTAAACTTGTTCTTCCTTTCCTAGTTCTCATGTAAATTATGTATTTTAGTTTCTTTGTTTTGTTTTAAATATTAATTATGTCTATTTAAAATACTTAACTAAGGTTGGATGAAACACCATCACTAAATAGAGTTCTAGTTTTTATTTTCAATTCTCAAATATTGTGTTGTTCAATGATTATAATTTTCACTTCACATGATTAATAGATTAATCTTCTTTTCATCACTTCTATTATGTATTGTGAGATATAACATGTATTTGTGGTAGTTAAGAGTTTGGATTAATCTATTAATTCATCCTTGGTTTATATTTCTAGTTTACAAATTTCTTTGATATTTTGTTATTCAAATAAACTTTTTCACATAGGATGCTTAGGAAACTTTGATCCTTTGTAGTTAAATAATTTTGTTTACATATTATGCTTAGAATTTGTACTTATGAAGGGAAGGAAAATTTACTTATGATCTAAAGTACAAGCTTAATTGATAAATCTTGAGAAAGCAGTAGATTGATTTCTAGATTGCTACTCCATGAGAATTGAAAGATAAATAATTAGGATCTTATGGAATAATGGTGTGGATTCTAATACCTTAGTTATTTTTTCTCATAAATTTAAATCTTAATTTCAGTTTATTGTCATTTCCATATTTGTTTCATGCTTTATTTAATTTTCTTTATCAACAAACAAATCACCATTTGAATCAACTAGGTTGGCAATGAAATTAACTTGGGTATAATTGGTTTTCTATCTTTACACGCAATCCCTTGGGTACGATCTCGCTCTTACACGCTTATGCTATATTCGATTCGTGCGCTTGCGAGTTTATAAATTTTAAAAGACACCGCTTTTGGTGACAACAAGTTTTTGGCGCCGTTGCCGGGGATTGCAACGGAAAACTAATCAAATTCTGGTTAATTAAATTCTTCCACTAGTTATAATTTAGTTTTGTAATATATATAATTTTTGATGCTTTGAGTGTATGAATTTTTAGATGTTGTTGATGAATCCCATTCACTAATTGAATCTTATATGATATGTGTTTGCTTCCTTTGCTTAATCACCTTAGGTTGTATGCATGTAGCTAAAGTTGAGAAGTTGTGTAAGATAACCAAGAACATAATTTCTAATTAGCAACAAATGATTGAACTTGTTTAAGTGAGCATCATGTGAATTGGTTTCTTGACAACAATTGATGAATTCCAATTCACCAAATTAATCTATCATTGATGTGTGTTTTCCTTGATTGATTACCTTTGACAGCATGCTTCTTGAGGTTGTTGGGATTATGTGTATCTTCATGTTTTCCTAAGTAATAAATGGATGGAGTAAGAACCATCCATTTGAATTGGTTTCTTGAATACCTAATGTAAACACCATGCTATTAGGATTTTTGTGATGTTCATATTCTCTTTGAACTTAATGGGTTTTCCTTGTAATTGAATCGAAGTACGAACCATACCTAGGTTCAGTTATGGGGAGGGCACAAGTATTGTAGCACGAACCATGCACTTTACGTATATTAGAGAGAATCAATGCGTCTTGAGCCACGACCCATGGTCTTGATTGCGAACATCTTCATCAATACGTTTAGAGTTCATCACTTGAGTATTCATGAACATAGGTAAAATTGTTTATGGTGGATTCCAAAACCCTAGTGTTCGTTACGTACTCTTGGAAGAAGTTTCATATTATATTTTATTTTAAGAAAGTTCATTTCTTTTTCTTTATGTCAATTTGTGTGCTTATTGCTTGAACATTATGTGCTTGTTTGTACAGGTATCAATAAAAAAAAAGGAAAAGAAGACAACTCTAATCATAAGGAGGAGAAATGTGGAGTAGTAGGAGAAGTCGCGACCTTCAAATGCATCCATACTCGACCTAATCGCTTCAAGGGGGAGCATTCCAATCCTTTCTTTTTTCTTGTTTTGTTATTATTATTTTTATTATTGTTTTTTTAAATATAAAAATATATATATTTAAATAATTAAAAAAAAAACTCATGACTTTTGGTAACTTCAGATGAGTGTCTTTGTCAATCCAGTGTCTAGGAGTTCTATAGGCGACACCTTCGGTGTTTAAGAAGTTTGGGTTTTAAGCGGGATCATTGTGACCCCTCCAACCTTCCCGGATCTCCTGGCTGTGTTTTTTGAGGCCCTTAACTGGTCATCCATGAGTTGCTTGTATATTTATGTGTTTTTAAAATAAGTTCCTGAGTGTTTAAAAATAAAATAAAATAAAATATAAAAAAAACAATTTAATTTTTGCTTATTTCTTTGTGTAGTTCTTTTTGTATTTTTTTCTGACTGTTTATTTTGTGTTTGTATAGATTTTAGTTTTCTTTTTGTGTGTTTTGATTCATTTTGGTCTTTATTTCTTTTTGCTTGGATTTTTTTTTAATTTATTATTTTTGTCTTTTATTCTATCCTGGATAAATACCAAAGGGATTGACACGCATATTTTCCAGGTATTATCTTTCTATTTCATTTACCCTCTTATTTCATACATTACTAAAAAAAAAAAAAAACCAAAACACAAACACAAAATAATAAATAAATAAATAAAAGATTTGGAACCCAATCTCCAACTAAGGCAATTCCGAATTTCTTGTTTCTCTTTGCTTTTATTACTGTAATTCTTTCTTCATTTTACTTGTTTATACATATATTTTGTTGCTAAGTTTGGAAAGTGTTCTCGATTCACGACTGCACAATCCGAAATTGGACTTGAATGCTTCTTTCATTCCATTACATGTGATTACAAACACAAACTTCAAACAAAAGAGGGCATACATAAACTTCTCAATCACATGTTTCATTTTGCATTCTAAGCCACCTAAGGCATAAGCTAATTGCCTCTATCTGCTATAGCTTGTAACACTTGCAGTAGCTCCTCATGATCTGCATTCCTCTTATGCAGTCCTTCTATATGCTGGTTGGTAAAGTAAAGCCTTCTCTGCAATTCTGTCACTTGGGCCTTCAGGGACGCCACTTCATCAGTTAGTGCTGCGCACTCTCGCGCCCTCTCCAGGAGTCGCAAGCCTATATTTGTAGCCAAGGCCGCATGGTGCATGGTCAGCGTGTGGGTCTCCTCTACCGCAACTCTATCAGGCCTGTGTGATATTTGCCAATGCTCCGCCGGTGTGAGACGAGTGCCAATCATGCCACCCAGTAGCATTGCTCTGTTCGGTATTGCCTCAACAAAGGTTGAGGCCGAGCCATGATAATATGTGGAGTTTGGGAAGACGGAGTGAGGAGGAGCACTTACTTGAGCCACTGATGGCGCAAGGGCCAACTCCAGATTTAGATCGTCGAGGGAAGTGGGTGAGGTTGCCATTGTGATTTGTGTTTCTTGCTTATTGATGTTTTACTCTGAGTTTTCAGGATGAAACAGACGCAGCAAGCTCAACTGGGCAAGAGACTGGTTAAATAGACTTCGGCTTTTGTCTTTGCTTTTCTCTCGGATTCCTTTATTTCCCTAACGTTTTGCAGCCGCGTGTTTTTAGATGGGGGATTTTTTTTTTTTTTCTTTTACCTTCATGTTTTTTACTTTCACTTTCACTTTCCGTGTTTTTCTGCTTAAATATTGAACGTTGTCTCTGCGCGTCGACACGTCCATTCCTTCTTTTATCCTGACCTTCCCTTTCCAGTTTTTGTTCTTTTTATATATTTAAAAAAAAATAATTTGGAAATGTGTTTATTTTTCTTTTTCTTTTATAACTTAATTTATTTTCTTTCCGAAAAAAAATAAAATAAAATAAAATTTTGGGCTTTCGTTTGGATTGGGTCCTCAATTGATTTGGAGGTTCCAATGGGCTGGACTTCTTCGTCTTTTGGGTTTTGGTTTGCGTAGGACTATTTAGGGTTTACTGTTTTGTTTGGTTATTTTTTTTGTTTTGCTTTATTTTTGTTTTTGGCAATTAAATTCTAAGTTTAATTTTTTATTTATTTTTTTGTTCTTTTCTTTAATTGCTTTACTCCATTTCATTTCTTGTTATACCTTTGTTGATACTTACATTCTTAAACATTGAGGACAATGTTTGATTTAGGTTTGGGGGTAAGGTCTAGAAGTTTTGTTTTTAAATTTTTAAGGTAGTTTTGTTTTTATTTTTATTTTATTTCCAAAAAAAAAATGGTGTTATCTCTAGATTTTTATGCTTACTATCATCAAATCAGATTTAACACTCATGAATGATTTTTACGATTGGAAACATATGATTAAATTTTAAACCCATAATTTTAGTTTTTTTCACTTATTTCTATTTAGTGGATAATTCATGAGTTATACTTTGAACTCTCACATGCACATCAACACTTTAGTGAGAATGAAAGAAAAGATCAATTATAGTTAACTTTGTTGTTTTAAGTAGAGTTAGATGACATTGCTCTTGATTGACCTTGGCATAAAAAAAAAATTAAATAAAATAATAATAATGATGTTAATTTATCCAGAGTTTTACTTAGTAACCGGGCCTCTTGCCTAAACAGCAGCGAGTGTTCGCGTCAAACGGTAAAGTTTTAAGGTAAAGTCATTTTGTGACTAGTTTAGTTCTGTAGCCTTTTTAACTCGAGTTAATAAGCCCTTAGGGGTGTTTCTACACCTAATGCCTTAAAACCTTTGGTTTGAGAGTCGTTGGCCTAAATCTCGCTACATGGGTTAATTAGAAAGCTTAATGGAACTAAACATTGCACAGTCACATTCAAAAAAAAAAAAAAAAGTATATAAATGCCTTGGTTAGTTATTTGCACTGAATTTTGATAATGATTGAAATAATGAGGTTACTGTGATTGAAATTGACTTTTGTCTCTAAAATGTGTTGGTTCACTTAAACACCAAAGGAAACAAATGAAAAATTTACTAAATGATTATAAGTGATCAAGACTTTATGTGGGGATTAATTTGAAGCGTGTTTGCTCTTTTAAAAAATTGTTCATGAATTTTCAATCCAGATAGCTTTGATGATGGTTAAGCATTTGTTTAAATTTTCAATTTGGTTGTAGCATAAATTTTTTAATCTCTCATTTTGATGTTTGTGGGTATCATCATGAAAGCCCTCACGAGACTATACTCGTCCACTAGGGTAACCTAGGGGTTTAAAGGCTTGTTGCATATGCTAAATGCAATCGACATCCCTGCGAAAGTGGTTTAGTTTTATTTTCTACTTACTTTTTATTTTCTTTTGCTCGAGGACTAGCAAAATATAGGTTTGGGGGTATTTGATGAGCACAAAATAAATACAAGTTTTATCCTTAAATTTATATTTGTTAGTATTTTCTTTTGTATTATGTAAATTTATTAGAGTATTTGTATTGGCTATTTTCAATCTTTGTTTTTGTATTTAATGAGTGGTTGTTTGTAGATATTAAGTGTCTTCCACCAATGGCATGAGGAGGAGGAGGAATAAGCAATGTGTTGCAAAAAGAGAGGAAGAACTCAAGTTGGATTTGATGACTTTGCCTTTTACAGCTCATGCTGTACAGTCCATTTGCAGACCTGAAAAACGAATTCTCCCATGCTCAAATGAATAAATATCCTTCATGAAACTTGTTCAATAAGATGTCGACTAATACATATCCAAAAATTGGAGCAATTGGATAAAAACTCAATCCACAGGCTTTCACACACCAAGACAGGTTCTAGAAGACAGCTTGCATATGCAGCTGGAATGAAAGGGACTTCATGCTTCTATAAATAGGCAGCAACTCAAGAGAGAAAGTGTGTAGAAATTCAAGAGTGATACACAGCAGAAGGAAAGAAAGAAAGAAAGGAAGAGAGAAAGAGAGAGAGAAAGTGAGAAAGAAAGAGAACAATGATGGAAAGGAAAGAACCAAGAGCTAATAACTCTTTTAAACTTGTTCTTCCTTTCCTAGTTCTCATGTAAATTATGTATTTTAGTTTCTTTGTTTTGTTTTAAATATTAATTATGTCTATTTAAAATACTTAACTAAGGTTGGATGAAACACCATCACTAAATAGAGTTCTAGTTTTTATTTTCAATTCTCAAATATTGTGTTGTTCAATGATTATAATTTTCACTTCACATGATTAATAGATTAATCTTCTTTTCATCACTTCTATTATGTATTGTGAGATATAACATGTATTTGTGGTAGTTAAGAGTTTGGATTAATCTATTAATTCATCCTTGGTTTATATTTCTAGTTTACAAATTTCTTTGATATTTTGTTATTCAAATAAACTTTTTCACATAGGATGCTTAGGAAACTTTGATCCTTTGTAGTTAAATAATTTTGTTTACATATTATGCTTAGAATTTGTACTTATGAAGGGAAGGAAAATTTACTTATGATCTAAAGTACAAGCTTAATTGATAAATCTTGAGAAAGCAGTAGATTGATTTCTAGATTGCTACTCCATGAGAATTGAAAGATAAATAATTAGGATCTTATGGAATAATGGTGTGGATTCTAATACCTTAGTTATTTTTTCTCATAAATTTAAATCTTAATTTCAGTTTATTGTCATTTCCATATTTGTTTCATGCTTTATTTAATTTTCTTTATCAACAAACAAATCACCATTTGAATCAACTAGGTTGGCAATGAAATTAACTTGGGTATAATTGGTTTTCTATCTTTACACGCAATCCCTTGGGTACGATCTCGCTCTTACACGCTTATGCTATATTCGATTCGTGCGCTTGCGAGTTTATAAATTTTAAAAGACACCGCTTTTGGTGACAACACTGGTGAAGAGAGAATAATTGGCTTTTAACTAGATACCAGCAATACGATGACTTTCGTAAACTAGGCAAACCATTGTCGAGAAGTCTGTTTGAGTCCATAAAGAGATTTGTAAAGCCGACACACGAGATTCTCCCATTGTCGTCGAAGACCAGGAGGATGAGACATATACATTTCCTCATGTAAATCACCATGGAGAAAATCATTATGAACATCAAGTTGATGGATAACCCAGTGCTGACCTGGACGCAACAACCAAGAGACAACGAACGGTGATGATCTTTGCAGGAGGAGAAAAAGTTTCATGATAATCCAGGCCCTCTGTTTGAGTAAAACCATTGGCAACAAGGCGGGCTTTGTAGCGCTCGCAGAACCATCAATATGGTGTTTGATCTTGTACACCCACTTGCAATCAATGGGAAATTTGCCAGGAGGCAAAGGAGTAAGGGACCAAGTGTGATTGTCAGGAAGAGCAGTAAGTTCGGAGTCCATAGGCTCACGCTAGTGAGGATAGCTGTTAACTTTTGCAGAAGAGGAAGGCTCCGCACTTCGACTAATGGAGTTAACAAAAGAAAGATGTTTGTGTGAGTACCGATGGTATGAAATAAAATTATAGAGGGGAAACGAGTACCTAGTGGGGGACCGACTGGCAAAGACGAGGAATGATGTGGGGGCAAAATCACCTGCGAGCAAACGAAGTCCTTGAGGCGCGTGGAGGGTTGCTTGGTACAAGAGGAGATATGGGTGGGCTGAGCTGTGTCAGGTGCGGGCTGGGCAGGCGTCGTCGGCAGGAAGTGGTGCATGGATGTTGGCGGGAGGAGCTGGGTTCGTGGGAAGAGGGAGATCAAGAGACTGGGCAGAGAGGTCTAAGCTCGGGGGCAGGGCTAGGGGCAGATGGAGGAGAAAGAGAAGGGTTGATGGTCAAAGGGAATGGGTCCGGGCCGGTGAAGGGCAATAAGGGGAAAGGGGTTCGGTGGTATGTGGTGGTGTGGGTGTGTTGGGGATGGAGAAAGGGAATTTGTCTTCCAAAAAGAAAACGTTGCGGCTAGTGAAAATTTTATAGGTTTCAAGGTCATAGAGTTTGTAAGCTTTCTGGCCAATGGAATAGCCAATAAAAACGAATTTGTGGGCCCGGGGAGCGAATTTGGAGCTTGGGTGAAGAGAGGTGGCAGAGGCAAGGCAACCGAAAACTTTCATATGGTGGTAAGAGTGTGCTTTGTGGTAGAGAATGTCAAAATGAGTTTTGTTGTTAAGGAAAGATGTAGGGAAACGATTGATGAGGTAAGCTGCAGTAAGAACACATTCCCCCAAGAATTTTATGGGCAAACTAGATTGAAAACGAGATGGCGGTGTTTGCGCTCGACAACTCCATTTTATTAGGGTGTGCACATGCAAGAGTGTTGATAAATTATCCCATGGTCAGAAAAAGAAATTGCGCATGGATAAAAATTATCCCCCATTGTCAACACGGATTTGTTGAACTTTGAGATGAAATTGTGTGTTAACGTAGGCAAAAAAAGTTTTGAGGAGGTTTTGTGTTTCATGTTTACGCTTCATAAGAAAAACCCAAGTAAAACGAGAAAAATCATCAACTATGGATTAAAAATAATAAGCCCCAGGTAAGATAGGGATGTTTATTAGGACCCCAAATGTCACAATGTAAAAGAGAAAAAGGTCTAGAAGTTGAAATAGAACTAAGTCATACCGAAAGGTTGGTGAGTTTGTTTCATCAACGGACAAATATCACAAACATGATGCGAATCAAAAGAGCAATTTAAAGAGGTACTAGCTAAGAATTGCAAACGGGCTGGGGAAAGGTGTCCTAGCCTGCGGTGCCAAAGGTCCGTGGAGGTGGTGACAGGAAAATGGACGGTCATTGGAGGTGGTGGAGGCGAGTGCCACTAGGTAGTAAAGATCTCCTCGTCGCTTCCTGATCGGTTCATAATTGTATATCATTTTGTACCCTTCTAGCTTATGATTGGTTATGTTTTTGAGTTAAACTTGTGCTTTTAATCCTTTTTGTGTTTATCTTTCAGCTTTAGGGAACAATGATGGCTTTGGATAGAAAATGATGCAATCCATGCATGTTAATGCCTAATTTGGATGAATGGATGAAGAGCTTAAAGACAAACTCATTTTGGCTACAGCACCCTGCCAGTCCAGTTCCGTAGGTCATAATGCAAGCTTTGTTTCAGCAACCTACACAGCTCGGATGAGGCCGTATTCTTCATGAAAGTTGTTCCAATGGGAGTGTACTATAACATATCCAAAATTCAGCCTCATTGGATAAATATGGAGTCTGTTACCTAGCAAACACAGAGCCATGCTGAGGATGGATTTTATCAGCGCGGAAAATGAGTTAGCAATTTGTTTTGGCCTTAACTCCTTCATCCGAGCTTGGATTGGGCCAATACTTGTGTGGTTGGATCATACACATTTTGAACTTCAAAATGGACATCTTAAAGTCATTATTTGATTCAGCCTAGCCCAATTCGTAAGCCCTTGAAGTTTCTGGTCATGCTGACCTCAGGATGAGCTATTGTAGCTGGTTGGAAGCTTGGTCATGGTGACATGAAGATGAGCTATGGCTGCTGGTGGGATTTATTGGACAAGTGCATCAACCATTTCAGATTTTCTAATTCAAGTGCATCATCCAATTCAGATTTTCTAATTCAAGTGCATCAACCATTTCAGATTTTATAATTCAAGTATTGTATGCATTAGTCTTTTTGAATTCAGATTTTCACTTCCCCTAGGCCTATAAATAGGGAAGTTCTCTAAGCTTGTAAACACACCCCAAGGGGGGGAGCTCTCAAGCACTTCTCTAGAGCTCCCTTCCCCTCTCTCCCTCAAATTCTCTTAGTTTCCCTTTGTAGTTCTCAATTGTTGTAATAAGATCATTCTACTAAATTTCTTTCTTCTAAATTCTCAAACATCTCTTTATTCTCTTTCAAATTCTCTAAAGTCTTCATGTCTCAAACACTTCACAAACACCTTTTTCTCCCTTCCCTAAGTTCTCAAATTCTCCAAGTTCATAAACATTCTCCAAGTTCTCAACCACTCTCTTCCAAATTCTCAAAGTTCTCAAACACATTCCCTTCCAAACTCCCCAAATTTCCCAAACACTTTCTTCTCCCTTCTCAAAGCTTTCAAACACATGCTCTTCCAAATTCCACATGCTCTCAAACACATTCTCTCTTCCAAAATCCTCAAGCTTCCCAAACACTTTCTCTCTTCTCTTCCAAATTCCCCAAAGTTCTCAAACACCACTTTCCTTACTTTCTCCTCTCTTCTCCAAACTTCCCAAACACTTCTCCCTTCTTCTTCTTCTTCTTCTTCTAAACTCTCCAAACACTTCTCCCATTCCTTCATCAAATTCTCAAAGTTCTTAAACACTTTTCTCTTCCCTCCAAAAAATTCCCATGTTCTCAAATGTTGTACAAAACATTTTTCCTCCTTTTGTTTTCATTTCTGTTTTATGTAGGAAAATTGAATTGAATCATTCAATCACCAATCCCTGTGGAATCGACCTCGCACTTACATATGCTATACTACCAACGGTTCGTGCACTTGCGAGTATCACAAGTTGAGGATGCAGTTGAACCCATTTTGGTGCAGCTGTATCTACACAACACTTACCTACACCAATCGTCGTCTTTGAAACCAAGTCCGACAAAATAACCCAAGAAGGAAAAAAAATTATGGAGCAACGTAACCTATCTGTAATTTTACCAACGGATAAAAGATTAATGTTGAAACTAGGCACACATAAAACATCTTTCAATTGTGTATGAGAATTTAAAGAAATTGTTCCCGTCAAAGTGATCGGAGCCTTGTCTTCACTAGGCAAGGAAACTAGAGGTGAATGAGTGGTGAGAGTGCTGTTCATCAATAAATGAGAAGAACATATGATGTCATCTGTCGCGCCACGGTCAATGATCCATGGACCATGAGAGGAAGTGATGGGTGACAAACCTTGAGAAAAAGAACTGGCAGAAGCAGTATGTGCTTTCCGGTTGGAAGGAGAGGAACTGGATGTCTCGGCCATCACGGACATGATTTGTTGATATTGGCTATTGGATAAGTGGGGCATCGTTGACTGAATATCTTGGAGAGTTAGAGCGTGGGCGGTGACTTGGTAGGCAGCAGAGGAGGCATGGGAACGGTGGCCGGTGCTGCCGGTGCTGTTGGTGTTGTTCCGACTGCTGCTGCCATTGTTATTGTGGTTTCTGCGTGGAATGGGCTTCTGGCTATAGCGTGGGTACCCATGAAGTTGGTAACAGGTATTTCAGGTCTGGTGATCATAGTTGCAAAAGGTCCAGTGGAGTGGAGGTCAATCTCCTCCTGGACGTGAGCGAGAATCATGACAAACGGTCATGGCTGCAGTCTGCGAATCTGGAGTATGTGTGGAGCCAAGTTCCCACTGTTTCTCTTCCTGTGAGATGAAGGAATATGTTTGCCGAGATAACGGGAGAGGTTTCATCAACAAAATCGGGCCACTGATGACATTGTAGGATTTGGTTAATCCCATGAGAAACTGCATAAGTCTATTGGTTTTGTTCTGTGCACCGCGGGTACAAGATGTGGCCTCACTGAAGAATGCCAACTCGTCCCAAAAACCTTTAATTAATATGCAGCAATCGAAAGTTGCCCTTGTGTGAGAGAAGCAATCTCACGGTTGATTTGAAAGAGACAAGGGACATTGTTTTGACAAAAACGCTCGCGAAGGTCCTCCCAAATTTCGTGAGCGGTGGATACTTAAATGACGTTGTCAGCCACATCTGGTTCCAAAGAAGTCAAAAGCCACGACACCACCATGTCGTTGCATCGCTGCCATGCTGCAGAATAGAGAGGGTGCTTATCTTCCTTTGGTTTCTTGATGGATCCATCTACGAACCCAATTTTATTTTTCGCACTAAGAGAGATGCCCATCGAGCAAGACCGCCATTGAGTTTCTTTGAAACAAGAACCAACTTGGGGTGGTCTGAGTGGTTGAGAAAAAGAGGGCCAGCAGCTTCACTGTCGCCCTTTGCGGATGAGCCTCCATCACCCATGTGTGAGAGACGAGAGAAGGAAAAAAAAGGGATAGGTTTTTGAAGCCAGCTCTGATACCATGTAGAAAAAGATATTTGGCTTGAATGAATATTTCATTAATAACATAGAAATATATACATGAGTTTTCCTTGTACGATAAGGAATCCTATAATCTAGGAATTCCATCTAAGGGAAGGATTGGATATATGAATCAATTACAAATTTCTTCCCTATCTAAAATAAAATTACTTTCTAACATTCTCGACCAGTCATTTTGCTGCATAAGTATGGATCAATAGAGAGGAAGAGGGTCTCAAGAACGACATGTTGTTCGAGGATCGAATTAAGAGCTAGTGAGAATTTGGCAGTACGAATCTTGAGATGGTCAGAATTTGGAACACCTTAAGAGCTATGATTTCCAATCCATTGTCAGATCTCTCTCAAATGTCTAGCTTTGCATCACCTTTTTACTGAGTTTGGCAGTACGATAAGACATGAGTGACTGAGTCAATTAGTGGAACAAAATTTGATAGACGACTTACTTATAGTTTTAGTACAAGTATTGAGGCTAAAAAAGAGGAGAGATTTGAGATCTAACTTTGAATACGAGGATAAATACTCTCTATTAATTCGTAACGTATGACGTATTATAACAATTTGATGGAATCATAGCGCTCTCAACAAGAAATCACCTTGATTATGACTCAAAAGAAAATTCAGGTCTAAATAGGTCTGAATAAGAGAGCTCTGATGAACCATTTAACATATTGCATAGAAGTCCAATGACGTAGATTCACTTCAACCTACCTATATATTATTACTTGACTTGGACTACTACTTTTCCAACATTAGAGCTGGTGAAGAGGGATCCTAAGCTCTCCAAGAGTGTTTCAATTCCATGGAAGATCTTGAGCTTAGAACCAATCTTGCCTTGCTTTAGGTGGCTCTCCATCTCCTTTGCAAAATCCCCAAAATGATGCAAGTATGAACCCACCATGAACCCTTGCATATTCACCTCCTTGCCGATCAAATTCAGCAGATTTCTCACCCCCTCTTTCTCAGTCCAAACCTGCACAAAAATACATGAGCTTATCAGCATTTGAGAAACAGACAAATACATATACGTGTATATATAAAATTTTCAATAAATAGACGATTCTGATCATCAAAATACAAGAGTGTCCCTTAAGTAAGGTTCTTGTGTTGCATGTGTATGTATTAGTGATAAAAAGACAAATAGTAGTATATTCCATTTACCTTATTGTAGCCACATATCATGTCACAAAGGCATCTGTGCATTCTTGTTGACATGGTTGAGAACTGCCTCAAGCATTTTACCGCCAACATTGTCAAGGTACACATCAATTCCATTGGGAAAGTAGCTGTATAATTTGCAAAGAAATATTCCATGATGCTAGCTTCTCAAACTCATATATAATTATGTTAACTTAATCATTAGCTAAACAATAGTGAAAGGGCTGACCACTATATGTCTCCTTCAACATAGTCACTGTCTTTTGACTTAATTACCCTTCCGACTCCAAATGTTGAAAGTACCTGCTGCACATATAGATTATAGTCCTGAGATGTAATTTTGACATCAATGTTGAAAGCATGCATGTGTTTGTAAAATATGTGATATGAACTGAACCTCATTAAGGTTGAACTGAGGACTGTATAGCCCGTCTTCTCGGCCAGTGACCCGGCTGCGCAAATAGGGTTCGACAGAGATGAAGAGGGTTTCAAGAACGACATGTCATTCGAGGATCGAATCCAGTGAGAGCGTGACAGTCCGGAGCTTGAGATTATCTGAAGTTGGAACACCTTCAGGTGCATAAGAGGCCAAGTACCATTCTCTGCTTTCAACTACTGCCATCTCTCTCTCTGGACTGGACTGTGTTGTGTTCGTCTTACAAATTGCCTGCCGGCCTCTTCCTTTTATATATAGTGTATGTGTGTTATACATGTACGCATATTTTTTGAATAATTTTATTTGTATTTTTCCAGTCTCGTATTTTTGATATATCATATACAGTGGAACGAATAAAATTTAGTGTACAGAGTCACCTTCCGTGGTGTATATATGGCATTGGCATTGCCACGATAGGGCCCTGGTAGGTAATGTTTGTCATCACCTTTATGTACAAATGAAATGGAGCTAAATGGGAGAAGAGGGAGGTTGAATTTTTTAAAGTTTTGAACGTGGGAAACTTTTTTCTGTGTTTTAGAATTCTGGAAGTAAGAAAAGATGCTTAATTTGTAGCTTTGTAGCGGTTTCTTTACCGTCTATTGAATGCAGCACTTCAGTTAAAAAAGAAAAGATGCTTAATAAACTTCAAACCGGAGGAATCAAATTATTCTTCTCATAACAAACAAAGATCGAAAAAGAAATGAAGCGCTAGAAGGAGGGCTCGAACCTCCGACCTTGTGGTTAACAGCCACACGCTCTAGCCAACTGAGCTATTCCAGCTTCTTGTTAACATCACTGTTCAAATCAATTAAAAGGTAAAGCCAAAGAAAGCGAGCTTTGTTATAGAAGCGTTTTCAAAAAATTTACCATAAGTGTGACCACAATTAATATGAAGATATGAATCAATTAATTAAAATTAACATGTGAGGCGTGTGTCATGATCCCCAAAGATCTGCAACGTAATTTCTCAGAAACAAGTCGAGCTTTTTTTTCTGTATATAAAAGGTATGAAAATATGAGTGATCAACTCCACTTACTTGTAGCTTAAGGGTCATTGCCAGTCTTAACAAGTCACACAACTTCTCTGCGCTTTTGTTCTCACATCATCAAGGTACTCTCACTCTCTTTCCCTGTATGTGGTTGCGTTTTGTGGGTTTTCTCCATTGCAACCGAAAGACGAGGTTTGCAGCATGGATAGATAGATAGGCCTATATGCTATCAAAACTGGTATACTTGTTTAGAGTTCTGTATGTAATGTAATGTTATCAAATCCATCCCTATTTTCCTGTCAAAGAAAACTAGTTGTCATATTTGGTACCATACATCATACATGACATGTTATTATAGAAGTTTAGTTTCTGATTATATGTACAAAATTTCGAATGTTGTGGTGACCACATTACTTTCACAAATCTAAACTGAGATTTCTCTCAACTAACCAAAATTGCAAGGATATGGAATTCTTTGATGAACTTGCCACCTGGGCTGAAGAAACTATTGCCCATCACGAACCGGCTCCGGAACAACAATATGAATACCATCAAGAGTATGAACCATATCAGGAACCACAACAATATCAGGAACCAGAACCCTATCAAGAACCCGAACCCGAACCCTATCAAGAACCCGAACACGAACAAGAACAGAATGATGAGCAGCCTGCAGAAGAGGAAGCAGAACAGAATGAAGAGCAGCCTGCGGGAGAGGGAGAGAAAGAGGAAGGGAGGAGAAGCAGCAATAGCAAGAAGCATGTGAAAAATGTAATAGCAGCAGCATCAGCAGCAGCATTAGGACTTGGAAAAGCCAAGGTGGGTGCTGAGAAGGCCAAGGCAAAGATCAAGGGTAAAATCAATTGGGTCAAAGATAAGTGCCACCACAAGGACAATGTCTCCAAGTGACCTAATGTCCCTCTTTACAAGCTGATGAAGAGCGTGGAGGGTAGCTGGTTCCAAGTGAAGTAATTTGTTTTCCATTTAGCAAAAAAAATGATTATTAAACTCATTTTCTTTGAAAGTTTGATTCATGCTTGGTTTACATTAATATTTCAATTGATTCGAATTCTACTGTCATTGTTAGTTTAACATTGCATCTGTCTTTTATAATTTGGACACAAATTCGTCACTCGATTTTGATTTACTCATAACTCCAAATGCCTTGTTTTCCACCACATCTCACGATTCACATATATTCTCATAAACAAACTTCCAAATTTGATTCGTTACTACTTTTATCAATAATAAATCAGAGAAGTGAAAATACAGAATGAATGAGTTTGAAATTAACTACTCCTCTAATCAATTTAATTCCCTGATTTTCAAGTACTGAATTACGGATATTAATTTGAATGTCTCTAAGAGCACCTCCACCCCAAAAGGCAAGGGCAAGGCAAGGTTTGCCACTATTCATGTGAATAGTGGCAGCCTTGCCTTTTTTGGTTCCACCCAAAGGGTAAGGGCAATGGCAAATACTATTCACTTTACTTTATTTTATATTTTTTTTATACTCAAACCATTAATTTTGATAAGCTTTTCAGGTAATATTTTCGGTTGTCATGTGTCACTATTTATTATAAAATTCTCACCTCAAATTTCAGATAATACAAGCAAAAGGACCCGCGCGGTGCTGCGGGTTATGAAATTATGTAAAATGTGTATAAAGTTGTGGAAGAAAAGAAATATACAAACATGAAAATGCAGAAATGATGAGCAAACAAACATTGCAAAAATAAAGAAATCAGTACCAAAAAAAAAGTAAAGAGTATAAGGAAGAGAGGCAATCATAAATTATACCTTTAAAGCGAAGAATGGTTAAACAATTTGGGCGAACGACCGCTTCTCGTATTTGGATTTCCTACCCAAGCTCTCCTGAAACAATCAAAATTTCATTTTTAAGCCTGAAATTAAATCAGGGGGAAAAAACATAAGGAAAGAGAGCAGAAAACACGTTGTAGTAGAGCCAAGTCGAATTTTGTGAAGGAATTTTGAGGCTACACAAAAAGGGAAAAAATGTCAATACATCAAAATGAAGAAACATTAACCTGAAAGTTATCTTCGCTTCTTTGCTTCAGTGATTGCTTGTCAGAGAGGTGAGAGACCATTGAATCTGTTGAGATAAAATTCCAAAGTTTCAATAAGACATGTAGATTTAAATAACTCTTTAATTTTCATAAGTCATACCTGAAGCCATTGGATGACTGCCTAACTGTGATTCATACTGAAATTAAAAAAAGAAATAAAAAGAAATAAACAGTAATTAGAATGAAGTACAACAACCACATAATTACATAGCCTCAAAATACAACCAACCAACCAACTTGAAGCAAATACTTAAATTTCAGGATTCTAACAGTGTAACTACAAAAGAATTCTAACATTACACATCATGTAGCATGAAACTTAAATTGAAATCAAAACAACCAAAAACTAATATGAAATGCACAGTGAGGTTTGGTAATGCTTGTAGTAAAAGCTTAGCCAGAACGAAAAAGCAAAAGAAATGGATGACAAAATCACCCAAAGAGAGAGAGAATATTTTCTGTAAAAATGGCTTTCTATAACAAAATCAGAAAGCGTTACCCAAGAATATCTAGAAATTAAAGGGAAACCATATGCCGATGCCAAAAAAACAAATGCAAGTTAGATAAGCGAAAGCAGAGATGGAGAGAGAAGGAAATTTGTTAATTTGTTTTAATTTGCTAACAATATCCAGAAGACACACACACACAGAGAGAGAGAGAGAGAGAGAGATTAATCCCCGAAAAATAATTTAAAAAATCAGAAAATCAAAATAGACGAAAACCATTTGGTGAACCAAAAACAAAACCAAAATGAGAGAGAGAGATTCATACCATTGACATCAAACCCATCAAATCTAAATGCATTTTTCATCGGTGCTCTGGAGAAACAACATATATAATCAAAGAAATTCCATTAGGATCCAAAAATTAGAGATAGTAAACAGATCAAACCTAAATGCTTTCAACATTGAACCAAAAAGAGGAAGCATGGTCTAATGTATGAGAAATCCGAATATCACAACAAAACACAGATTCAAAGAACAACATTGAGCAAGCATATTGATGAGTACTTCATCGACACTTAAGCTACATATTTTTGGGGAAAATCACAGCTAATCAGTAACAACAACATTGAGATTCAGTGATTAACTGGCATTTAGAAACCCTAATCCACTACAATGGGGTTGAAATATGAAACTGTAAATCTCCTTCTACTCACTACAATGGGGTTGGCTTAACCAACAAAGTAGAAAAAGGAATGCTACCCATAGATGAAAAATATGTTCAATTATTTGGGGAAAAAAATGGATAAAGGGAAAAGTTAAAACAAATGCATTGACGATTAATGAGGAAGAAAGGTATCGCAAATGAATTGAGTTGTTTAACTATGGATGTGCATTGTGCATTCAATTGAAAGCAATAACATTTTAAAAGTAAACTTTTGGCCAAAAGTAAACAAATTTGTTAACGATTAGATTGTAAAATTATAAAAATTTGTTATGACAAATGGTAGGGGTTAGATTGCATAATCAACAAAAAGAATTGTTTAATAAGAGCTGCGTTAATAGCCAAACATCAATGTCCAAGCAAATATATGAATTCATGTATGTCCTGTTACTATTTAAGTTTAAATAGTATAAGGGAGTGATTTCCTCACCATTGTATCTACCAAGATACATTGTAAACCAGAAAATTGATCATCTGATTTGAAGACTTTTGGTCTCCATGTTCTACACACACGAACTCTAATTGTAACACCGAACTGAAACGGCTGGAGATCACGGATAGAAGCAATGTTCATTGTGTTTTGAATCTGAAAAAAGAAAAGGCTTTTATCACTATAAAGATGTGTACAAAATTATCTAGCAGTCATCAACATCGTCATGTTGGTCTCTCTTTCTTTTTATGTTATATATTCATTCATGTTCATATATTGGCAGTAAACCACATCAAATAGCTATTGAGACAGTTTTTAATATCTATAACATGAAATCACCAAATGAATATATTCTGCACAAAATTAGTATAAAAACATATGAACATAAAAACAAAAAATTAAAAATTAAAAAAACTAATATTAACAACAATAGATCATTACACAATTTAGAGTGATCCATCAACAGCTGATGAATTGGTTGTTTTTTGTTGGGGACAAAAGCAAGTGTTTCTAAAATAGAGAACAAAAGCATAAAAGTTTTTGAAGCTTAGATACTGTGTTCATTTTTTGTTTCTTTTCAACATAGATACGAACCTCTTGTTTAACAGAACCAAAAACAACCACCAAACGGCTCTATCTAAAGCAGCAAAACACCACCTACAAAACATCAAAAGTACACATGGTTAAGAAAGAAGAGGAGAAAAAGCAAGAAAAAATCGAAAAAATTGAAGGTTTTGATTTTCAAGTCCCAAAACTGTTCAAATATGTTTTCCTGTGCAGCGTTTTTATATGAGATGCTTCAACTTTGTTAGTCCACTACTAAAACAAAAGAAAAATCCTAGAAAACAAAAACAAACAGAGACAAAACAAAACAGAATAACATCTCTCAAATATAAATCTTTTTCCACATTGGCAATATCGCAATGCAGCCATAATGAAGTAATTAATCAATTTAATTAACAATGATAGATCAATGGGCAGCAAATTCCCCCAGAAAGAAATTTGTAGAATCCATTTCCTTAATTTATACTCATTGTATTTCACTGGATACTAACACTAAATAAGATATTTCAAATCCCATTTGAAACTATATTCTTTGTTGCAGAATGCATGATCCAATATCAAGATTTTTCAACTTTTTGGCATTAAAATGAGGCAAATCAAGACTTGAATATAATACAAAATCCATCATCCATTGTTTTGTTAGTTTTCTTGGTATTAGATTGCCTATTGGCCAAGTTGTTCAATCAGGTAAAAGCTTTTCATGCCTGCCACAATGGTAAGGAATTAATCATCATAGTCTTAGACTTGGCTTTTTCTTTTAGAAGAACACTGACAACCACATATTTCCAAAGGCTAGTTGCAGAGAATTCTCTCAGCTTTTAGAATATTACATGTAAAGTTCTTTGTCCAGTTGAAAATTCTAAATACTTGTCTTTTAGAAAAACAAAGAGAATAAAATACTGGGGGCAATTCTTTTGAGCATAAATCAAACACAACCCAAAACAATTATAAAAAAGAAAAAGAAAAACAATCACTATATCAATCAACAAAAACGATTAAAAAGGAAGATCAAAAGAGAAACCAAATAATAAATATAACCAACAATTGAAATATTCATCAATTTTAATCTTTTTTTTTTCAAAACCTGCGTAAGCAACCAACAATTGAAATATTCATCAATTTTAATCCTTTTTTTTTAATTTAAAAACCTGCCTAAGCAATGAAAAGTCGTTGTCATCAAAGATTTGAAAATTCTTTGTTAAACTCAAAGAATTTCAGTTCTCTGCTAAACCCTAAAAATTTCAAATAACAGCATATCCTGCTTACCAAAACATAGCCATCCTAAACCCTCTAACAAAAGAACCAGCATATCCAAATACCGATTTTCAGGGTTTACCAACTAATTTTTAATAACCAAACAGAAAATCTTATCAAAAGCAATCATATAGTATTTTAATAACTAAATTGTTTAACCTGATTTAATCAAAATAATAACACAATCAAATCAATTTCAGCATTTGGATAAAATTTGCAAATCAAACACAGACCGCGATGAGGAAAAATTAGGGATTTGGACTTTTAGGGCAGCAAATTAAAACAGGTCTTATAGTCTAATCAAATAAGATCCAAGATATAAGTAACAACAAAAATGAAAAAGAAGAGCAACAAAAATCGAATGGAAAGATGAAGCAAAATTTACTTACAGATCAGTGAGAGAAAGAGACAGAAACGGAGAGAAAGCTGGAGTTCGATCTGAAGAAGAAGACCAACGCGGTGGCGGAGAGTCGGTGCTTGTGATGATGACAGGCGGCGGAGGCGGAGAGAAAGGGAAAGAGACGGGAAGAGAGTTGGAGAAGACGACTATGATCTCTGAGGCTCTCTCTCTCTCTCACTTCTCTTCAATGAAGCGGCTTTGGTTACTCCAACGACCTGACAAAAGGGTTATGTCGCTATGCATTAGGGCAAGAATGCCATTTTACTGAACATAATTAAGAGGGCAACCAATTAAGCATGGGCACAAACGTCATTTTACTATTGCGAATGAATAGTCTAGGAACAGTGAATCGGCGAACTGAGTTTTAGTATATATATAATTTTAGGATAAAATTTTGAATTAAATTTCGGATAAGATTTTTGGTTGCCACATGTCCATATTTATTAAAAATTCACATCTCACTCATCATACAATTGAAATATTCCCAGTCATCATAGTTCGAGACAAAAATGGAGTACAAGAACGACTCAATCATTGGCAGAGGTGGTTCCACCAAATCACGACGTGGGGGAGTATTTTCCTTCGGATGACGTAATAGTGTCATTATTTCCGACACGGAATGCACCACTGGAATCGACTTGCGGGCATTGTTCACTTGAGGAGCCATGTGTAATGGTTTTCCTCTTTTTTGTTTTGCCTTAAATAATCTATTTAAAAAATGAAATTGGAAATGCAAGAAATATATATTGAAAAAAATGACATTAAATTGAATAAAACAGATTTATTTATTTATTTTACCTCGTCGCCAAGATTTTGACTTCTTCGAACGTTTGTCCACGACCCTCCGGCTTCGATGGAAGAGGTCATTTGTATTTTTGCACAAATGGAATTTTGTAGTAGAAAATTTGGTGTGAAAAGTGAAAAATATTATAAGGAGATGAATTTGTATAAAGATTTGGTGTGGAAAGTGAATAACATTTGTAGGTATTTATAATATTTTAAAAAAAAACAAAGATATTTTTTCAAATTTTTTTAGCCAAAAATTGGACAGCCGTTGGATTGGGCAAGATTTTTTGATTGGAGGCTTAAGGAGAAGTCACGTGGCTTGTAGCCGTTGGGCTATGTGGATTGGGGTCAGCACTGACGTCAGCGGCTGATTTTCAAAAAAAAAATTATTGTTGGCACATGTATTCCACGCGCCAACAGTAAAAAAATTATCCTGAGGGCAACAGCCTGTTGGCACATGCACATGCTTTAATATCCATATAAACACAATACTACTTTTACTCTCAATTACAAAAGACTCAAGTTACTTTCGAAATAATGAAAAGCACATCGATTAAAAAGGTGTTGATTAGACTAAAAATTCAGGTTTTAGTGAAGGTAGAAATAATATATTTACCGTGAGAATTTGTCCCCAGATTAAGAAAGGAACAGGGTACATAGCGAATTAATGACCTTAATAAAAGGGCAGCCTCACCAAGAATTAGGGCAGTAATTTTGTTTTCTTCAAACTTAATTTCATTTTTATTTTTGTTGAAGAGTTAAATTGGACGGCAAATTTTGCAAAGAAAAGAAAAAAGCTTACTAGTGAATTGGGGATCTAATTACGAACACACATAAACGCAAGCGCATTTGTCATCTACTTACAGAATATAAAGGGTCATCAATCCAAAACCAAGAACATGTCTCAGCAAGTGCATCATCAAACTACTGGACAGAAAGATAATTTACAACTCCTTGAACTTGTTTTATTGTTCTGAGTTTTCAGAATGTCCCAAATGTGTTCTCCCCGCTGTAGGTCATGTAAAGGAAACCATCTTCATCCTTATTTTCCTCGTAAATTGCAGACAGCATAGCCGCTGCAACAAAACAACAAAGTTACCTGATTATACTGTCTTAAAATATCATATATCAAGTATTGGAAAAGAAGAAAAAAAACCACAATAGAGACTTTTATCTCACCTGTGGGTGGCAAAATATTCTTAACAAAAATGAAAATAGCCTTCTCAGGGCCAAGCTTGATCCTTTTACGAACCACATACACGAACTGGCCAACAGTCAGATCAGCAGGCACCAGGTATCTGCATTCAAGCAAACCCGGAACAAATAATTTTATTACTTGTTATGCCAAAAATTCAAAACATTTGGGAGTAACACAAGACCCTATAAATCCGAAACCATTTTCAAATTCGTACTTCAAACTTTAAAAAACTTGTAGTTACTACATAGTTATGACTACAAGAACCCACGAAAGATGCACACGGCAAATGATCACTTGGACTAATTAGAGCGCAAAAACATCAATATAACAGACAAAGTTAGCGCTATGTCTACGATATCCAGACTCCATAGATGTCACAGAAAGAAGCAAAGAAGAAAGCTGTTGTTAAAATGCATATGACATGAATAAGAAATGACTCACTTTTTCTTGTCAATTTCAGGCACGTCACTCTTCTCAGCCCTTTCCACGACCACCTGCAGCAGTCAATGAGTTACAGACCAAAATAGAAGAGAAACACACACAACTGCAATGACAACAAATAACAATCATACTGGAATTCTGTCAGGATACTTCTCTCTTATGCGAGCAGCTTCTGCTTGTCTCCTTTCTGGCATGTACAAAGAGACGAACTTTAAACTTCAATACGGATTGTTGACCCAAAAAAGCTTCAATACAGATCATTGTTTCTTAAAAGAAGTTAAATAAGTATTTAAGAAATGGAAATTGACCATATATAAACAATCTACTCGATTGGCAATACAACGGTTCTTTCCCTAATTACTATGTAAAACTACATATACCTTAAAGAACAACATTCGAAAGAAAATACTAAGCATGATAAGACATAATAATCAACAATTTCTAAATAGAGCTTGTGACTCTGTTTAATTTCGCTTTTTCGACAATTTCTCAGCTACCAAATCATATACACCAAAATTCAGTGACCATGTATTTATACATAGAACTTGTAACTCTTTCCTATATTTATTTATATTCATGGGCAGCCAACCATATAACAAACGTAATAGGCTCAAGAACAAAAATCAACCGCTGCGATTAAAACCCAGATGGGAAAATAGAAAATTCCAGGGGACTTGGATTTTGCCTTGCAGGTTTCAAGGGCTTCATACGAACACTACAAAATTCAACACTATAATTCTATATCTAATTTATTATTTAATTTATCCTGCAACCACAAGAAATTAGGGATTGAAAGGTAAAAACTTTCAGATGATTTAGGCAGAATATTCAACAGAAGCACAATGTTACAAATATAGGGCCCCTAATCATCAACAACAATTCTAAAACTAAAGGAAAAACGAAATAATAGAACGAAATTCTTTTGAAAAATTTCTTATAAAATAGAAAACGAACCGAGAGGGTGCTCCATCTTGAACGCGCTTTTGGCCATGGGAACGATTCTGCAAACCCCAAAATATCGACGAACAATAAATATAAAGGAGAAGTAGGGTTTTAATAAGTGGTGAGATCAATTAAAATTTATTGCTTACCAAATTGGAGAGAGATCGATGGGTGAGCAAGCCTCCCAACCTAAGCGTGTGCAATAACTATAAACCAACGATTTTTTTTTATTTTTAAAAATCTTCTTTCAACACAAACAAAACAGTAAGGTTTTTTTTTCCTATTTATTACTTTTTATTTTTACCAGAATGTTACGAAATAGTATTGCTATATATGTACATGAGATGGATGAATCAAACACGGTTGCAAAAAGAGTACACTCGTAACAAAATAAAATAACTAATAACCAACTAACATAACTCATGTATGCATAATATGTTGAAAAATAAAGTACCACGTCGGAAAACTGACAAAATAAAATATAACATATAATAAAAGGTTTCACTATTAATAATACCAAGGTCTTTTATGATAAAATCTTACATTTCCTGGGCTTTATAAGTGGTTAAATTGGAAGCAATATCCGTGTTCCTAATCATGGGTCGTTACCCATCTCTCTTAAATTTAACATAATATGTATTAATATCTATGTTACTCCAATTCACATACTACATGTGATCATTCCTTCAATCAACTTCACATATTTATTTTTTTTTTTTTTGAAAATTTGCGATTGATACAATATATTGGGGAGGGGGCACTGATCCTGGGGATCGAACAGGTGACCAAGGGGGGAGAGGTGGAGGGACCTCACCACTGAGGTAAACCCCTCGGTATTAAATGTCCTAAAGCCAAAAAAGGAATTTAAATTATTTTTCTTGAAAAGAAAAGGGGAAACTGTTGGCCCAATACAAATACGGTGAATCACTGACTGGGCCTAATTCATTCAGGTCCAGTACCTCATTACAATTGGATCAGTAATCGGCCGCATTACGAGAACTTATCCGCACTTCAAATGGTAAAAACCCCATTTCAAGAAATATACATATGGAACAAAAGTAATTAAACAAATTTGTTATCAATACAAAATCTTGGACATCTTTACCAATTCTCATCCAACCCTGATGGTATAAAAGACATTATCTATTATGTCAAGAATAGATATGAAATGTGATGCACAATGACAATGATACGTGAAGGTGAGATGGGTTAGATATATTTATCTTAAAATGACACGACACATCTCATCATTGTATTAATGTTCGATCACATCTTAATAAATATATTCCATGTGCTCATCTAGAATACTCCATAACGTCATTGACACTAAAATGGCATAAACTTGTTAGAGCGAAACATACCAAATATGCTAAAAATAAATAAATAAATTATCAATGCAAATTTCATGAAATTTTGAGATTGGATGAGAGAGAGTACTCCACACATTCAATCTTAACGTGTCACTTCACATCACATCTCCATCTTAATGTGTCACTAACTCCATGTTTATACTTGATATAATAATAAGTTGGGTTTTTTAATATTCGATGATTGAGATTCAACCAATGTTAAAATCTCAATCTTTCATCAAATTTGAATTGATAACTAATTAATTACTTTTGTTTCATCGATTTTGAATGTTTCATTTAACGGATTTTATGTATGTTGGAGCCTGCTGTCACAGACATGTTAAGTGACACGTTGAGATTGAATGTTAAGATTTTATGGGGATGTGATATGAAGTGACACGTTAAGATTGAATGTGTTATATACAGACACGTTAAGATGGAATGTTATATATATAGACACGTTAAGATATGATGTGGTATATATACTGACACATTAAGATGGAATGTGGTATGTAATGACACGTTTAGATAGAAATACCGACACGTTAAGATAGAATGTGGTATATATTTACACGTTAAGATGGAATGTGATCTATAATGACACGTTAAGATAGAATGTAGCATATAATGAAACGTTGAGATGGAATCGGTGATATCTCTCAACTGCATCCCAACAAAACCTCCATCGTATCTTTATCAAATCCCATATACTCATCTAGAGTACTCCACAACGTCATCCACACTCCCAAATGTCACCAACTCGATACATAAAACATGCAAAATATAACCCCCCGCCCCCCCGCCTTAAGAAATCTTCATAACATAAACAGAAGCAGTGATGGATGAGACATCTGAGATTGAGATGCATACTGGTATGCAAACAATTTGTGGCAGACTGGTTTCGGAATCGCAGAAGTGGATCGCAAAAGACATTGTTATAGAATTGAATTTACAGAAGTTACTTAAAAGGGTATGTTGATCTTTTCACCTTTAATTTTTAATTAAAATCATCATCTTTTCATAAGGTTTGTTTTCAAAAGAAATCCTTGTTTGCAACTCATGTTCATCCTTGTTTGCAAATTGCAACAAACTCCAAGCTAATTAAGAAGTTTCAAGGTTAGAGAAATCATTACTTTGTCAAATTTGTCTACACTCAATATTGATTTGTTATTATTTTATTTTTTTGGGGTGGCGCTTCTGGATCTTAAAAAGTTGACAGGGGCAACTCATCTTCACCAATCTTTTGGCAAGTCCTTTCCTTGCAAAGTTGCCCATAAATCTTTCCCCATTGTGGACAACTTTTTTCCATCTCTGACCTCTCACCTATACAATTTTGGGGTCTCATTTCCAAGCCCATAGACATAGAGTCCTTGATCAAATGATGGCAATTTGACAATTAGAATTAGGTCTGCACCTAAACAAAACGTATGGCACGTTTATATGTATAGGACTAGTAGGAGTCTAGGCAGCTCTGCCTTGTTTGGCCTACAAAGTTCATTAATGCACACATTGCATTGCAGAGAGGGAGAGGGAGAGAGATACCTTTTTCCTAAAGAATTGCAGGCAAATAACATTTGAAAACACTCAAAAAATATGCATTTGTAGGGAAAGAGTTTGAATTGAATCACACAACCTATTACCTACGAAGTGTTGCTAATAGATAGAGAGGTTCATGGGATGGGAGATGTAATGGTAAAAGGTACAACACATAACCAAACCAAACCAAAAGCTCCAAAACAAAACAAAGGTTCTCTCTGTTTGATAAAACATAACATAAATGCGGATTGAACAGAACGAACATCTCTCTTCCCCTACCCCATCATCCATAAATGCACACATTTAAAGCCCCAGATTTGTGTCCGTGAACCTTTTTTTTTTCCGATTCTTGTACCTGGTTTTAAATTAATATTCCCAACTTCCTTTGTTGTGAGGTGGTTGGAATTTTTAATGCAACTTCTTCAATGCTACCACACCACTAGTGGCCAAGCCATCTCTCTTTGTTGGGCATTACCTTCTTAAAGAGACATTCACCTCTCTCTCTCTCTCTGCTGCTCTGCATTATTAATATGTTCATGTTGTTCTCCACCACCCAATGCCCATTTCCAAATTGCCTTCTTTCTCTCCTTTTTCCCTCTTTTATTTGTTTTTGATAACCCAAATAAACCTTGTTGGGGTTTACTTTGATAGTTTTGTTTGTGATATATAATATAGCCTGATATGGTTTGGAAGTGACCATTTGCTCTGTTCCTTCCAAACCATGTATTTTATTTCATTTCTGCTTGCAGTCTTTTCTTTTTCTCTCTGTATTTTGTTTTGTTAGGATAAAAACGAAAAGGGTTTGTTTTGTAGCTTATTTTGTGAAAATATATTTGCTTTTTGTTCTTTTTTTGCTATCCAATTGAACCTTGTTGCTACACTTTGTTAGATTTATGGCATATAATCTAAGCTTGATATGGTTTGGAAGTGATCGTTTCTTTCTGTTTCCTTCCAAAACCATAGACTTCATTTCACTTCTGCTTACAATATTTTCTTTTTTCTCTCTGTCTTTTGCTTTGTTTGTGTAAAGATGAAAAGGGTTTGTTTGTTTTGTAGCATAGTTTCTGAAAAGATACAAGGAAGCCAAAGAGGTAAGAGATGGATCGGTTTAACGGGATATTGGTCCGGTTCAATAAGAAAGCAGTGCTCTAAGTGCTTGAGCTCTGCTTTTTGATTGAGCCGTGCCAATATCACGTGCCACTGTTCCTTTATTATTCTACCTTGCTGCCCCGTCATCCAGGATTTCAAGGTATATATACACTTTCTCATTTCTGGTTATTGCATTTTGTTTGGTAAAGTTTATCTCACTCACTGGCCCGCAGTAATTTTTAGACATCTGATTGCTGGTTTTAACAGCAAACATTTGACCATTTTATTGCATGTAGACAAATTTTGTTGAGTTGTCGTACATACCTTTAACCACAGAAGTTTAGGTATTTTGAATCATTTGCTGTTTTCTTCATAATGGCCTTCTCTTATGTTCATATCTAAGGTTTATCAAAATGATCTTGTGTGCTACTTCTGGATATTGAGATTACTGCAACTCATATTATTCTGCATCCTAAGAAGTAAAAGAAAGGCACAACCTGCTGTGGTGAAGTTTTCTATGCTTTTCCCTTTGGGTTAAAATTTCCTGATAAAAACTATCTTTGTCCTTTGGACATTGTCCCAAGGATTTTCTATCTAATGAAGCTAACGGAGTTGTGCCTTTTTTTTCTTTTCTTTTTTGTGGAAGATACAGCTGAGAGTTCCCATACTGTAAAATCCTTGCAAATATTCTCATAATGAAAATGAAGTAATTTTCATTTTTTTCTCTGACTTTTCTTAATTAGCATCCAAGGAAAGTTTGATCTTTTTAACTCCCTTTAGTCTTTATAGAAAAAGTTAACTTGAAACTGTCAATTTGAGCGTATCAAAGATTCAAAGTAGCATGAAAGCAACATTTCAAAGTTTCATCCATGCAGCAACTTACAAGTTAATTAAGCCCAGTTACTTCTTAAGATTCTTTTTCATACTGGAAAAGAAAAAGAAAATGTCAGATTAGTCCTTTATGTGTCCTGTTGGTTTTATTTGAATGTTTGACTGACAACAGGAGTTACAAACTCAAAACAAGGGCGGTGGAGCCACAGACTGTCAGATGAGTCACAAGAAAACTGGGAAAGAGATGAATTCAAAATAATATGTTCATCATATCATATAATTCAAATTCTTAATTTCATACAGAGGAAACAAGATTGTACAAGAAAGGCAGAAACAGCTCCCACAAAGATATGCATTTATTGTGCATTTGATGCCATAGAACTGTAACTTACAAGTTGGCTCTTCAAGCCTCAAAGAATTTTGTATGGGGGCCCTATTTTGGCTGCTTCAGTGGCCAATATCCTCTATTAAAATGGAAGATGGTCCACATAGCAAGGCTCCTCTCTCTCTCTCTTTCTCTCACTCACACACTCACACACTCTCTCTCTCTCTATTCTCTCTATTTTGATATTGTAATGCTCTATACTCAGTACAGAAACTGGAAAAACAAAACAAAAAAAAAAAAAAAAAGACTAGCACACCTGCCTTTATACTGAGGCTGAAAAATCTTCCTGAGGTTGGAAGAGCTCCAAGCTGCCTCTTCCTCTTAGAAAGAAGCACTCCACAAAGCGTTCTCACCTTCCCCCGCATCGTCGATGGACTTCCTTGATTCTCTCAGCTGACCTACAAATCCCGCTGCAACTCCAATCAAATGAAGCAACACAGATGTTGCCTGCCTGGGCCTTCCACTCACAATCTGCAGCAAACAAGTTGAACTAAAACTTCAAATAACTGTACAATGAAACAAATTTGTGACCTTATTTTTACACCCAAATTTATAGATTTTTGTGAACTTATTCTGCTTATGAAGAATCTGAAACCTCACCACTGACCATGGGGTCCACTAAGGGGTAACACAGTCTTGGTTCCATTATTATGGTTCCAGTACCTCCATAGTATTATAGTAAATTACTTACATGACTGTACTTGACCTGTTTTTTACCCTCTAGAAAGTGAGCAGATAATATTATATCTAATTTTGATTTTTTTTGTCAAATAAATCTGTCATAAAGAATATTACTTAAAGTGGAATTCACCCTGCTTGTGCAAGATCTGAAACAGTATTCTTCAGCAAGACAAGTTATTGTGCCCAAACAAGGCCATTTTCTTTTCATTTTCTTTTCAAATCATTCCTAAGTTACCAACATAATAATTTTGAATTAGACAAGACTTACCAGGTGGGGTGCCACAACACAGTCTCCTATCGTCGATATGCTGCACATCAAGTCCAATAAACCAAGCTCCCAAAGAGACATCCTCGTTAGCGTACCTGTGTAGGACATGCCTGAAAAATGCATACAAAATTAGCATCACTAGTGCAAGAAGATAGAAGAAAATCTTTCAAATGTATTTCAACATCTATCAGTGCATAAAGGTTGAAGCTTACTGGTTTATTGATATATACGTAGCCAAATCTTTTGAAATGGCATATAGCTGTCCTGTAGCATGACGGAAATACTTGTTTCCAGGTTCACCAAATTTCCAATACTCAGGTTCATGGTATCTCACTCCCCTGTATCACCAAATAGCCGGTCAAGGACTCAAAGTCAATTACTTTCTTAACAAATATCTGAACATCAGAGGAAACAAAAGAAAAAGGAAAAACCAATTACAGGTGCTGGCTTACTTCTGTGCTAAAACAGGACCAGATTTCATGCATCCAATGTACAGGCGCTGTTTCTTTCGGTGTCTGACTAGAGTTTCTCCTAGTGTCGCTGCAGCAAATTGAAAACAGATGGGTTTAGTGAGATAGATGATTAGATAATATAGACATGAAAGTTCATGAAATGCTCTAACAAGACTAGGCACGCCGAAGTTGGCTCTCCGATAAGATCTTTCATACTTAAAAGAACATAGTCATTTTGCATAAACTACCAATTCCGTAAACCTTGTATCCATATGTTTCTTATTTCTTTTAGTTTTTATGTCATTGCGCACAAAGGTACCATAGAAAATCTAGTTGTCATGTTCAGCACAATTTTAAATTACCTATATTTACGTGGACATCATCATCAACTTTGACATAAAAATCTGCATCCCACGTAGCAACAGCAGTAGCAAAATATATCTTTGTCTTGGCGGACAATTCAAGGTACCCTTCAACATGGTCCTGCGCAAGAGACATAGATAGGAAGTCACAATCTATTCTTTCGGAGTCAAAATAATGAAAATTTTATGTTCAAATAAGCTGTAAGCATACATGTGGAAACAAGGGGACAATAACAAGATTAACGAAGAGACATTACCAGCCTCAGGAGATCTCCATGCTTTCTGTCCTCTGCTTCTACAGCTCTGTCTAGAATACCTCCGGATGTGGCACTAGACAAGGAGGGGAAAAGCTTGTAAAATTACACTATCCAAATAAATCCATGACCTAGGACTTTTGTGATGGTTATTAAGTTGAACCTACTATGGAGGCTTTAAATTTATTTTAATATATACAAAGATATTTTGGTTTATGATTGCATGAATACATCTCAAAAGGACCTACTCAAAAAAAGTTCACACTTTCCATGAAAATAGAGTGTCAATGATAGGGAATTGCATGAGATTGTAAATGGGGAACCATGGAGTTCTTGGCTTACATCAGCTACAACTGAATGGGAACCGATGCATTGATGAACAAGTATTCTACTGACTTGCAGCCTAGCAGATCAATGGCATAGTGTCTTCCTATCCAACATTAACTGGCAAGAAAAAAGATTAAACACTCACCTATGACCAATGACGAAACGAATGATGATACCCTTCTCTTCCTCTAGCCTTTTTCTTTTCTCGCCTATATTGCATGTTTTTCAGAAGCAAAAATAATCAGACAACAACTATAAACAAGCAGCCAGAATAGCATAGCTAAAATCCATTACAGAACAGCAATGAAGAAATTAGGAAATTGATTTATAAATTACCTTGTAGCATCCATGTAGCACGAACCGAATCTCTTCTTTTACGGCTGCTAAAAGCAGTATTAATTCCAACAACCATTAAATACCTTCTCTTCCCGGATGAATCAGTGGTCTTCGAGTCTCCTGATAAAGGAGAGCCGCTACGTATAGACTCCTGTGTTGCCCTTGCCGCAGCTAATTCCATCTCTAAATTTGATATAGTCTTATCTAATGTCCTAATTCAACATAACATCCAAGAATAGTTTCCAATTAGGATACTTAGAAACCAAAGTTACATAATATCATGTGTTTGTGTGAGCACAACTTACTGTATAGCATTATGAGTCTTAGAAACCTCGCCAAAAATGTCCTTATTTTCGCGCTTTACTTCCTTCTGATGCAACTAAAAGTACCAAATCAGATTGGCACAGAAGAAAGTTTTAGACGAGGAACATGGTATAACAATCCAATATAGGTAAAGAAAGAATTTCTGATAGAACAGCTTGTAAAAAAATCTTGCAAGGATATGAAATCAAGTAAGACATGAGACATTACAGCTTTTGGGTTGCAACCCTCTGAAACTAATTTTAATTGTTCTTCTTCCATAGCTGTTCTCCGTGTGATACCTTTATTTTCAGGAACAGTCCACATCCTGCAACCGATATATAAATTTTCATTAAAATGTTATGATATCTCAGCCAAGTACATGTTTCAGCGTCAAAGTTAACCAAAATATTTTGTAAGAAGTTGCTGAAAATAACCATAAATACATAAGGCTTGAAAATTCAGAAACACCCAGCTAAGTAGAACATATCTAAGTCTAGCATCAAAACCAAAAACGACTATTTGATCATAGATCTAAAAATAGGAAGGTACCAATAAACAGTCTTAATTGAGTTACCACTTTAGGAAACTGGCTCAAATTCATAACAGAAAAGGCAAAGATTGACTGATTGATTAAAAATCCAAAAGCAAACAACAATTTGTACAAAGTGAAACTAAAAATTGGAGAGAATACCTATTGGTGAAGAGCATTCCAGCACAGAAGCAGCCTAAACAAAGCAAAAGGGTCCATTTTTTTGAAATTACACTTCTAGAAGATGGCTCTCCTCTGCTTTTCCAAGACATGTTGCTCCCAATTCTCTTCCAACTTCCAAAGCTAGGAGCTTATTGAAGAAAAACCCATGAAGAATATGGGCTTAATTGACAAAATGGAAGAGAACCCAGAAGCAGACAAAGGCCAAGGGCTTGGAAAATGGAAGAGGAACCAGGTTTGAAAGTGAGCTTTAGGTACAAGCAGGATTTAAGGTAGAATAGGGGAAGATAATCAGAACAGAGTGCTGTGTTTTCTTTTAACTTGTCATTTGTATTGTTCCTTTCTTTATCCTTTTGCTTTGCTTTGCTCTCTCTCTCTCTCTCTCCAGAAACTCTTCTTCGCAGGCAAGGGACGTTGAACAGAAGTGAGAGGAGACTCACTAACTGCCCTGTACTTAAATCTAAATTACCAAACGGTACTTGTCAGACCTTCCTCTATAAATGAGCACCGTTCCAGAAATGACAATACTACCCTTGAACATTACTTCTTTCTCTCTCAATTTATTTTCAGTTCTTATTCCTCTCCCTACATATATATTGGGTAGTAGGACCATGTAGACAGCGGGCATGTTCTCGTCACTGGTACTCACATGGGAAAAATGTGGTATTAGGTTCACGTTTCACATTGTGACATGTCCATATATAATGGTTTCTTTTGATTTAGATGACACTATCTCAGCAAACTTGTACATCTATGAAACGGTAATCAGTGAGTGTATAGTATGTTATTAAACTATGAATTGAGCCGATAAGGTCTAATTTAAACAACATTAACTTGCAGACTAGTAGTTTTGGATTTGAACCTCATTGGCACCTTGATAGTGTGTGTGTGTGAAACTCTCCCTTCCCTTCTAATTTAGACTATCACTTGTACTTAAAATAATTATGAATTAAGATAACTAAATATATGGATGAAATAATGTATGAGACTGTCGTTTTGATTCACAATGTGTTATGCATATTTGACATAAAAATATTAGTTACGAGTGATCTATAACAAAGAGCTAAGTGTGCACAAACAAAATTGGATGAATCTACGCATGAATAACTAAAACTGAATGCGGAAAATATAGAAGGACATCTTGTAATGTATTTAACTAGAAAACAGATTATGCTCCTGTGAAGGTCTTAGCTATTCATTATAGAATACATATACATGCATTTCTTAACATAAGAACATCTACAATGGGCTACTTAAATCATTTCATTAGACAAATTTTATGGAGGAATTGGAAAAATATAACTCCAACCAGACTCCCTATCCACTCCTAAAATAGGGAGATCTCCAAGAGCTTTCAAATTTGATGAGAGAAAAATGACTCTTAGCGGTTCTTTATAATCTAATGATGCTCTGTTTTATGCATAGTCTAAACTTATAATTAATGTTAACTAAAAAATAAAGAGCATAATTGTAGATGCTCAGTTGACATACTTGCAGGAGCACGTTGACATTTTCTATGAATGCATGTTGTCCTACTTCGTTTTTAAACCACGTAGTGTTAGTTGACTTAAACAATGAACATACGACCAATACAACGGCCTAAAACAATTGGATCAATTAGCAACTATTAGTAGTTAATAAACCCACATCTAGATCTCAAGTATTTGTGGTGATCATAAATATGTACACTATGTGTGAACAACTCATCGTGCAAACATATAGCTTGGAGTTCGTTGTTACACAAATGATTGCCGTTTAAGGTTTTATATTGACTTTCTAATTTTTCATACCATGGTTTAGGGTTTTTTCTTTTTAATCAGACCATGGTTTAGGTTTAGCATCATCCATGTCCATCTGCATATATCCTATAATTAATCCGCCGAATTGGACAATTTCAAACTCTCCCGATGTATGTGGTTTTCAACAAGAAATGGCCATGGCACCTGAAACATATATTTATAGTTCTAAGTAAGCTCATTATGTTTTTGGAACCAACATTTTGGTTGTTGAAGCTGCCAGTGAGCCAGGATTTTGGTTAAATTAAGTCTCTAATCAATATTCTATTAAAAAGGTTTAAAGTTTAAACCTAATTTTCCGTACACATTGGACTCGATAAAATACACGTTTTAAAAAATCTAAATATACATATTCTTCACTTTAATACACATATTTTTTATATAAAATTTTCAATACTAAAGACAAAATTCACTTATTATACACGTATTATTTATATATTATTAAATAAAAATAATATATATTACAAATTTTAAAATATATTATATTAAAATATTATATAAGGCTTATTATCACAAAAGGTCCCTGAGGTTTCCGAAACTATCAAATTGCATCCTTAATGTTTTTTTGTGTCATTGGTGGTCCTCAAGGTTAGTATGTGTAATCACAAATGGTCCCTAGGTTAGGTTTAGGTCAAAAACTTTCCGTTAGTTCCTGACGTGGCATATATACATATCACAAAACATCCTTGAGGTTTAAACATCTATCACAAATGGTCCCTGCAAATTTTTTTAATTTTTTAATTTAAAATTCATAAAATTTTGTTTTTGTTTTTTATAATATTTAAAAATATATATTGTATTTTAAATACATATGATACTATATTTTTGAAGATAAGGGCTCCACATATATGCCACACCAACAAACTAATGAAGTTTTTAAAAAAAATAATCTAAAATTCATAAAATTTAAAAATGAAAAAACCATTTATATAAGGATTTTAACCTTGAGGACCATTTATAAACCCTAAACCCTTGATTTTTTTCATTTTTAAATTTTATGAATTTTAAATTAATTTTTAAAAACTCCATTAGTTTGTTGATGTGGCATATATGTGGAACCCACTTCTAAAATAATATAGTGTCATGTGTATTTAAAAAACAATGTATATTTTAAAATAATTTAAAATTCATAAGATTTAAAAAAGAAAACCAAAATTTTATGAATTTTAAATGAAAAAAATTAAAAAAATTTGCAGGGACCATTTGTGATAGATGTGTAAACCTAAGGATATTTTGTGATATGTATATATGTCACGTCAGCAAACTAACGGATTTTTTGACGGAACCTAACGGCAGGGACCATTTGTGATTACACATACTAACCTTGAGGACCACCAATGACACAAAAAAACATTAAGGATGCAATCTAGATAGTTTCGTAAACCTCAGAGACCTTTTGTGATAATAAGCCTATTATATAATGACGAAACTCAAAAAATTTACTAAATAAAAAAGGTACGTATTTTTCCCGTTCTAAATTTCACTAACTATGGTTTAAATTAAACTAGGATTTCTCATGCATGCTTATTTTCAGAATTATTTGAATTTTGTAGGGACACTCAAAATAAAATTTAAAAAAAGACTCGCTAATCGTGGTTCACGATTCATGAATGGAGATTTGTGACTGTATCAGTAGTTTAAACGTTAATTAATTATTATGAAAACAATAAAAATTCAAATTGAGAGGAAATAGACAATTAATTAACATTGATAAGAATTCTCTAATGAGCTGGTGACGTGATAAGAAACCTGGTTTATACAAAAAGAGAAGCCCAAGCTGCAGCACCAAGTTTGGCTGGCCACTACTACGGAAAAACTTACGGGAAAAGTAGCCACGTGCACGTGATCAGATCTAGCTGCCTGTTACGTGGCAAGCTCTCATGCGAAGGCTTCCTTGGTCCCCATCCATCCTGTCCATTAATCATGTGACATGTAGTGTTCTGCTAACGTGGAAACTGCAAAAGTCTGCATGGTTGTAGGGCCCACTTGTCACGTGTCATTATTGATTATTCCCACGTTAGATTTTACGACTCCTCAGCCACAGGGACATCCTCTTTGCCTTTCAGGAGAGGAGGAAGATTAATTAGATTAGTTTTAATTTTAATGTGTTGGGATAAAGGTTCTTGGAAACATGGTCGGTTTGGACGTATTAAGAAGCTCATCAGATCTTGGAGTTGGATGATTGATAATTAATTTGGTTTATTATTAAGTTTATACAGATGTTAAGTTCAAGAAATACTCATTTATTACTTCCATAAACAGTGAATCAATTATGCGGAAATAAACTAACTAACAGAACTTAGACCACGAGGACACGCAAGCTCGAAAAAATTGAAATTATAAGAGTTAACAACAGTGAGAGGAAGGCTTTCAATTAATTTCATGTGTATCGTGAAATCAATTTGGTCGCTGATGAAATAGTAAGATCACTTTCTTGACCCAAAAAAAAAAAAAAAAAAGAAATAATTCTTGTGATACTCAACCTATTTGGTTCTCGAATTTCTTTGTGGTATTAGTGTGAAAGTGAGATATGATAAAGTTAAGTGGATCTTCAAAGTAAATGTGGGTTATTTGTTGAAGTATATCTTTCAACTACTTTAAAAGTGAGAAGCTGTCCCAATGTGGAAAAGTATTGAGTTGTTTTTCCTTTCTTTTTTGTGTTTCCTTGGTTGGTTTTCACTTTCCATAGTTGCGACGAGATGAATTTTTTTGTCTTTAGAGATATAAGAAAGAAAAAAAAAAAAAGGAAAAGAGGGGGAATTGAGAGGTTAGTGTAAGAGTACGACATATGGACCTATTCATCCAACACTAATATATATATATATATATAAATAAAGGCTACCAATTCCAGCTCATTGAACATGTAGTAGTTAGAATTCTAAATTAAAATTGTTGTTGTGTTAGGTTGGTAAACTTGTACATTTAATCTATATTCTCTCTTTTTAAAAAAAAAAAATTTAAACGATAGTCTAAAGTACATGACATGGAATTTCTCACAAAAATTCTACAAAAATGTCATAAAAGTTCAAAATTGAGATCACTAATATGCATGACAATACCCTTTTAATTGAGCTACACCCCTTTGGCTATATTCTAATAATTTTGAAACTATTCACTCAATTACATGAACCCAAGAAATCGTATACAAATATGAACCCACTTGAAACCCTATTAATAAAACTCTGTAAAGAAAAAAGAAAGATAAAAAGAAAAAAAGAAAAAGGTGCGGTGGAATTGGTTGGGGGCCTCTTTGCTTGTAAAATGAGTCCCTGTCGCTTTACAGCTCCACTTCATACACATTTTCCCTACTCTCTCCAACTCTAAGCAACCCAAAGCTGCCATTCCCACGAGATCATCTGTTCAATCTATTGGTTGGTGCAGGCCATTTATCAACCCAACAGAACCAGAGGGGAGTCTTTTTCATGAAGCCAAAGCCAAAGCCAAAGCCAAAGCCAAAGGGTGTTTCTGTAATTCTGTACCATGATGAAGAAAATACTTTCTGCCATTTCCCGATTTGCAAGCAGGGAGGGAGACTGGGAGAGAGAGAGAGAGAGAGATCCATTATTTTATTATGTTCTATCTCTATGTATCATTATGATGACTCTTTTTTAGTACACTTGAAGGCACTTTATTCAAGGTGCTTATATTCTATTTTTTGGTCTCTTCAAGATTTGTCATTGAAGGTGCTTATGATAAGAGTATGATTGCCATTGTCTACGGCTTTTTAATCAAATCTTAACTTTCTACATGGAATGAAGAAAATCAGATTGTGCTTACCACCTAAAAGAGCTGACTACTCAAGCTTAATCAAATCAGATTTGGATTTTGTCATGGACCGTCGCTCATACACACTTGCATCAATAGTCGAGACGCATGCGTGAGTGACTGTTTGTTTCAAACACACTCCTCAATCGGATTTTGTAGATTTCACTCTATCTCGTAACTTTCTAGGTTTCAAATGTCACTGTAATTTGTCTAGGAAAAAGGGAAAATAACTCCTTACAAGAACGTTTTAGTTCCAGAAGTTTCCACCTTCCCGCAAATAGAAAAATGTCACAAGCTTAGTAGTTGTGCTTTCATTGCTATATGTATACGAATGTTTGTTGAAATGGACTTGTTAGCTTTCTTCTCTTACATTATTGAAGGAGCCATTGCGAAAGCTGTCTCCATTTCAAATTTTCAATGCCCCTCCATCTCTTCCAACTTCATTTTTTTTTTTCTCCAATCTCCATCACGCAGGCCCAGGAAGGTCATCATGTCCTACATTCATGGCACTAGACCTCCATAAGTGGCAGCATTAATGCCCCATATTAGAGTGGACCCATCATCTTCCAGCCATTGCTTTCTGGCTGCAGGCCCATACGAACATGTGATCTTCTTGTCAAGCCATCTGCATTCTGCATGCACTCAATTCCTCCCAAGCTTTTGGTTTTGGTATCTTTAAGCATTATAATTTCAATCTGTAAAGCAAAGTGAAAATAAATAAAAATCATATGTGCGAGTAATTACTTTTACGCTCTCGTTTGTTTATATGCTTTTGGGAATAGAAAGAGTAAATGGGGAGCAGAGCAGGACTCTGGGTAGCCAAAGCCATTTATTTCAATGTCGTTTTCAACCAATGGAATCAATTCATGGAAGTCTTGAGTGTTCCACCCACTTACATTATACCAACACGAAATCAGAAGAATATCATTTTGTTTTATTCCCCAATGATTTTTTATTATTTTATTTTTAAAGAAGTTATTTCGTAGCATTGATTGACAAGTTGTGGCAATATTGAAGGAGCCACTTCAACCTATATTCAGGGATTCAGAAAATATATATAATTATAATCTATAGGAACTTTTCACATTTCAAACAAGATTGAGCCAGCTAATTGTTGTAAAAAGAGAATTATAGTTCATCAGACAAAGATCATTATAAAAATAATGGTTTACCCTAGTAGAAAATGGTATTGACTTGCATACCAGTAATCTCAAGTTTGAACCCTCATGTAACCTTTGCAGTGTGTGTGAGAAAAACCTCATCCCGAATATCATTTGCATAAAAAGTAAAATTAAAAGGATTTGATTTGGTTTGGTTTGGAAAAAAAAAAAGGGGAATTGGGTGTCCATAAATTAGTTTTGGGTTCTATGAAATTTATTCTTGGAGAAGTAGATTATTGGGCCCAATAACGTAGAGGCCTCAAAATAACAGCAAAAGCAAATTTATGCTACAAACACAAACACAAACACAAACACACCATAAGGCTACGGCAACCGTTTTCAATCAAAAAAGAAAAGAAAAAACCGCAGCTGTGAATATTTGAACCCGCTTCTAGTCCTAACATCTACTCTGCCTTTTATCTTTAGAGATTCCAAGTAGCCAAGTAAAGATACGAAATACAAAGTAGAAGAATTGTGCTGGTAGTGATTTCATAGCACCCTCATTTTGGCTTTTTGTTTCTCCCCATTGCACCAATTTATGTGCAAGTTCTTTAGAGATTCAATTGCTTTCTTTTTTGCCAAGAAACTGATTAGGGTTTGACTTTGGTTACAAAATTTCGAAAGTCTATAGGTTTGTGGTTGTTTATACCATATCCGACCAGCCAATCAGAGAACGACATGTGGAACGAGGACTCACGAGAAGGACCCACTAAGTCAAACAATCTATCTCATCCCACCAAGTATCATCGGCAAGTTTTTAGCCTTCAACACCATGGGCTGCCGATCGTGGCAAACGACCACACTTTATTATAGATTTCTCACAAGGACATATGGCGCCTCCTTAGACGATGCACACAGTCCCACATCAAAATCCCACTCAAGATGCACCCCTCCTAAAGTCTATAAATAGGGGTGTAAGTCTCAAAACAAGATAACTATGACATTTAGCTATTTAGCCATTACTCTATCCAGAATTACTGTTCACTCGATACTTTATATTTATTGCTATATTTAAAGAGTATCGCCGCACGGCTACTCTTTGAATATAATATTATAAAGGTATATCCGCGCAGCTATACATTTTGAATAGAATATTATAAACGTATAGCCGCACAGCTATCCTCTATAAATAGAAACTTTTAACACAGTATAGCCGTGCGGCTATACACTTTAAATAGAAAGTGAGTGTTCGGGTACTTGATTAGCTGTTTTGGTGTTTGCCCTTAAATTCTTTTCCACAGTTTTAAATTTCTATTCAAGTGGAATTTGGGGTTATACATCATCATCTGTAGAAATATTAGTGCTTTGATTTTGAATTTGAGCTTTCTGAAAAACAGGATATTATTTCATTGCACAAAAATATTATTGAGGTTTTGGTACTGAGAGTAGTCGTTATAGATGAATTATTGTAACATCTAGTGACTTTTTTTTTTTTTTTGTAGAAAATACCAACCAACCAATCTCATAAAATTTCTGATACTTGTATATACTATCTAGTACCTTGCACCATCTCGTAATTATCAACATTAAATTTATAATGGCACGATTACAACATATTTATATATTGATATTTCAGAATTGGCCTAATTAATGGATAGCCTTGAATAATGATCATTACAGAAATTATAATTCGATCCAAAATGACAAGGAAAAAAAAACTGGCATAATCAAATACATATGTAAAGCCCAAATTTAGAGAATTATAATTTGAGCATCGGTCTTTACTTCCTTTAGTTTCGCTTGGATAAGTGACCTGCCTTTTTCTTCCCAATATGAATTTGATAGATATGCAGCATTTACGCCCAGGACGTCCCACCACGCTCCACCACCCATATAAAATTTTCCAAACGGATCGATTTCCATGATCTCGAGCTTTGTTGTAATTTGCAAAATAGAAATGACAAACTCTATCTCACACGGTGTGCTTCGAAATGCCTGCAACTTAACTTTTCTCAAATGATCATGTTTGACCGCAGAAAAACTCTCTAATAACTGTTGTTGGTTCTCACGGAAATTCTCAACCAATAACTGCAATAACATAAAAAAAATCTCTCATGTAATGGACATCATCTAATTTGGTTGAATGACATATATAACAACTGATATAAAAAGTATAAACTTTTAATTACTAACCGTTACTACAAGTTCTTCCAAACGAGGTGCAGCATTGAGAAGATTCAGAGGCCCAACGAGGTCAGCCCCATAAAAAAGACGCAGGTCCAGTTTCTTAAGGTCTCTAAACACTGGCAAGTTTTGGGGAATCTGCTGCACATAAACACCAACCGTCTAAAAGTTAAATTTTGCAAACAATATTAGTTGGCATGCTTCAGAAAGTTGACTAGAAACAAATCTTCACTCACCCCTGTAATCACCATCATACCAAGAGTCTCAAGCCCAAGAAAAGATCCAAATTGGGTTAGTGTATGCCAGAATTCATTGAAATCAAACGCATCATAATAAATTCTTGCTGGATGTGGAGGTTTGATGGAAAGATGCAGATTTGGACGTCCAGTTACGAGCTCCAAGTAAGCAACCTTTACTAGAGAAATATCAACTCTTTCTATATCACTACAATTGACCACTCTCTCAAATCATTCAGACGAAGCGATGGACCTCCAACAATCAAATCCGTGGCTCCCATGCAACTATCTAAGGACAAGATTTCGAGTAGCAAACAGTCAGATAAGAGACGTGCCAGAGAAATGTTGTCTACCACAGCTTTATACAGATAAAGAGTTGTTAGCTGATTGAATCTGTCAAAGTCGGGTGGAGGTCTTAGTAAACATCTAGCCAATGACAAATTCTTTAGACGTGACGGGTTCAGCTCTGAAAGCAACCAGCAAGGTAAATCATAAAAAGTTTCTCTCTCTTCTCTCTCTGACAGCGAGTACGTGCAACAATATAAATGAAGGTCAAGCACTTGAGCTCCCTTTGTAATTGCAAAACGAACCCATTCGTCAAGGATAGTGGTGGATTCTCTGTTAAAAAAGAATTCCACTTTGAACGAGTCTACCTTGTTGCCATGGTGGAGCTGCAAAACTTTGTTCACGCATCTTACAAAGTCTTGTTTTGAGAAGTCCTCAGCATACAAGTCGTCTTCAAAATCATCATCTCGAACGTTGATTCCGAAAATGTTTGCAAGGTCAAATTCAAGATTGACCCTTGTTAGTATTGGCTGCAATCCAAGATGCCTCCATTGACGTGATACCATGGTGGTATCCACTACATCTTTTAGGGTCAAGGGTGAAAATATGGATACCAATATGCAATCTGGCAACTCATTAATCCAGTCCTTGCTCTCGCCCTCCTCATCCCTAAAACATAACAACACCCCCCCACTAAATAACTAAACATATTACATTACCCTTCCTTGATCAATCATGCACTTGAAGACGAAGAAAAAGAGGAAAGAAAGAAATATTGAACCTCTAAAATATGAAAAATGAATACAACCATAACTCAACATGTCATGAACTCTAGACTAGACCTTGTTTTGCACTCTCTTTTTTCTTCTAGCTGTTGCATATTGTATTAAATTTGAGAGCGGAACAATAGAAAGCTTCCATTAAATTTTTATACATATACATATATATATATATATATATATATATATATATGCAGGCATGTTTTTGCTATATCTCTTGAATAATAAGAAAAAATTAAAAAGGTGAAAAACACTTACAGTAGCTAATATTCTATTTTTATCCATTGGCCTTCACGTGGTAGAATCTTGACCGCCTTTGCTTTTCTTTTTCTTTTGATTTTTGTTTTTTCTGATCAAGAATCTCAACCACCTAAAAAGAGTCATGCACAATACCAGATTTTAGACAGAGATCCAGCAAAATAAGATCATCGAACCAGTCCAAGTAGGAGGACCAAGCAATAGCAAATTCTTAACCCTCAATGTAGACAAGAATTTGGATGGTCTGGGAGAGGCCATCGGCATGAAGGTAAATTTCCCACACAGTAGACTAGAAGAAACCATGAGCATGCAGTTTGAAAACATAAAATAAATAAATAAAACTTTTACCTTAAACAGAAAGATAAACAGGCAAGAGGAGCGGCCTGTACTGGGGAAAGGGAGGAGAGGCAGAGAAGAGGAAAATGCAAGAAACCCTTGCATTTATATACAAAACTCTTGTATATATTGACCAGGAAAGAAAGGAAAAAACTAACAAAAAAAAGGCAATGTTAAATAGGTTCAGGGATAAAAAATAGCAAGTAAGAATTCATCAGGGATAAAAAAAATAGCAAGTAAGAATTCATCTACAAATAAAAAACTAGTAAGTAAAAAATCCTAGTGATGCCTGGAATGGTGGTTGACTTCACAAATTACTACGGAGTATGGACAATCTTCAAAATATCACAAGAGAGAAACCCTAGTTATGTTATATATTTGTTCGGGCCAAAATTAACAAAGTGTAATTTCTACAGTTAATGAGCCAATTTCGTGGTTAACTAATTGAGGCCCAACCGCCAAGAGCCATTTCAACATTAAAAAATATCTTAGCTTTATTTATTTACTTTCATTAGTAATTATATTTTAATTATTATTTATTTATTGAAATATTAGTATTAAATATTTTAATTAACTTCATAAATCATATCACTTAATAAATAGAAACTAATTTTTTTAATTTTTTTTTATTTAATAAAATATTTAAACATTAATTATTCACTAAGTAAACAGTAATTAAAACACAACTGATAATTAAAGCGTATAGCCGTGCGGATATACTTTTAAACATTCCATTTATCAAGTATAGCCGGCTATACTCTGAAAATATTCAATTTTAATGGTATAGCCGATCGGCTATACTATGAAAATACTCTATTTAAAGGGAAATGCTAAATTCTTTATATGGGTAAAATTATGGAAAAGTAAAAAATCAAAAGGGGACAATGGAGACTCGGGTAATGAAGTACTAGTAATGGATAATGTTCCAAACTACTCTTATCGATAAAAGAAAATATGAGATTTTTTTTTTATAAAAAAGAACCCAGTATAGCTTCAATAAAAGAAATTAAAATAAAAAAAAGTCCCGAATATAGCCTCCTGGCTATACCTGTTTATTGAAAAAATTAAAAAAAAAATCCTGGTATAGCAGGCTATACTCTCTGAATATTATTTTAAAAAAAGTGTGTTGGCTATGGATATGAATTGCTGAATTAAGTTACATAGTGTTGGCTAAGGTTGTTATCAGATCTTTGGGAAAGGGGCCTATCACATTACTATCTTGATAGGTACTAGTTCTTTGATGGTTATTGTTTCCATATGATTTTGTTAGGTACTGAGATAATTAAATTTTGAAAAACAATAATACTTGATGTAGAAAAAATTAAAAAGTGTGTCACTTTAGCCTTAGATATGTCATTGGAATAAAAGTAAAAATTAAGTTTTTTATTTTATTTTTTTATCTGAGGAAGATTATGGATGAAGTTAAACTAGGTTTTGAGCTGGTGACTTTTGGCCATATGTAGGAGCAAGCATAACCAAGTATATTTATGAGTGAATGTATAATTCTAGCTGACACTTTTTTAAATGCTTTTCACTCTCATGTACTGAGTGAAAAGTTGAATAAAATTCTTCTAACCACATACTCGATGAATGCAAATTGGCCAAGATCCGAAACCTTTCATGCGAGACACCTATACCATGTTTAAAGGTGGGGTGATCCAGAAAAGGTGTTGACTAAGAAATTTTTTATTTGACGAAAACCATTTCTTAGTTGAGCTAGCTAGTTGTGTAGTTCATAAGGTTAGAATTTAGAAAGGCATCTCATGTATGTGCGTCTCCCAATGTATTCTCATGTGATGGTGTTGGTTGTGGAGATGGTGGTGGATGTGGAGGTTTTGGAGGAGGTAGTGCTGGTGGTGGTGGAGGTGGTGGTGGAGGTGGAGGAGGTGGTGGTGGAGGAGGAGGAGGTGGTGGTGGTGGTGGTGGCGGCGATGGCGGTGGTTGCGGAGGTAGTGAATGTGGTGGTGCAAGTGGTGGAGTTGGATGCGGAAGTGAAGGTGGTGTCATTTTTTTTAAAATGAATGATGGTATTTTGGGAATTTAAAAAATTTATTAAAGGTTAATCTTTGCTTCTTTTAAAAGCTGTTGTCAAAATGCCACTTCTTTTAAAATAATTGGGATATTTTATTTTTACCAAACACCTTAAATTGCTTAACTTTAAAGTGAAACAGATTTTTGACAAAAAAAAACAATCCCAAGCAATTTTATACAAAGAAATTCAACCTTCTTTGATCCACAAAATATTGGCGAATCCCTATTTTTTGTTGTTGTATTTATGGGTTTAACCCATATTATTTGTTATAAATAAAATCCATTTTTTATTCTTGCCCAATCGGCTAATAGTTAGAAATCATTAGAATGGGAGGTATCATAAAGAATTTAAATTTTCATTCCTCAATATCACTTGTATAAATAAAATAATATTGTAGAAATAACTCTAGCCCAATGGGCTAAAGTGGTATTTTAGCCCCAAACCCTAAAACGATATGACAAAAGTGTATATTTAAAGGGTGTAGCCGTACGGCTATACTTTATAAATACATTCGAATATTTTAAAAGTAAAGCCGAACGGCTAGACGTTTTAAATATTAATATATTCGAATATTTAAAGCGTATAGCCGGTCGGCTATACTCTTTAAATATTAACACGAAGCGTATAGCCGGTCAAAAGGTGAAGAGGTCCGAGCTATGCAGGTCTGCTTGCTTGAAAGGCGAGTTTTGATTTTTCGGAGTCTTTCATTCATTTCTTGTGTTTTGTTTATGATTTAGTGCTGTCTTTGAATTATCAAATGGTACTTTTAAATTTGGCAAATTGAAAACTGAGCAATATACAGTTTATTACAACTTACAAGGGGGTATTAACTTTCTTTTTAGTATAGAAAGTTGTTAACTTTTGTTTCATTTCTTTTTTCTGGAACTGGGTTTGTGTGGTTATTTCCTTTCCTAGTGTTCGCTTCATTTTTGGATGTAATATTTGTGATTTCGACTTGTTCTAATATAATGTTCCTGTTATTTGACAGGAAGCATTGCAGAAACTAGGATTTTACTCGGTTGAGGAAGACATGGAGTTTTCCAACTTCTCAAGCGGGACCGGACGTGCTGTCAAGACTTGGCAAGTAAGTTTCACATGCAAATAAATATGATATGACAGTGACGTAATGTGCTGTGGTAACTGGTAACACACCGTAACTTATTTTGGATACTAATAAATGAAGCTGATTATATTGGTAAACTGATTTTCTTCTCCTGGTTGGCCTTGAGCTAGCAACCTGATCATGTTCGTATAAGCTATAGCGAACCACTACATAGGCTGAAACATCGTAATTCTTCTAATGGTTGCGTGGGTTCTGTTTGTTTAGGAAGATACAAATGGAGCTGCAGTTACTTCTGCAACAAAAATTTCAGAGGTCCAGCAAACACTTGTGAAAGAAGGTGTTACAAAAGTAGAGGTATCTGAGCATCGTGTTTTTCTCCTTGGAGAGAACCGCTGGGAAGATTCTTCTAGACTTAGCAGGAACCAAAAAAAGGGAGGTGAAAGCAATACAATGAATACCACAACAAGGTGTCTTACTTGTCGAGGGAGGGTCGCTTATTGTGCACATGTACCTCATATCTGTCTCCCGTCTTAGTCACTATATTCAAGTTTATAAACCATTGCCTTGCTACGCTAAACTTTTGCAGAAGTACTCTAAATCCACCCATACTATGTATTTGTATATTTATTTTGTTTGATCTGATTTTTAAATATAATGTTGAACACCAATGGTTTTGATGATGTTATGATATGCATTAGTTTTATTTTTGTACTTTTGCATATTTTGTTTCAACTATCATCAGTCCCCTTGGTAGCTTATCTGTATTTCTTTGTTGCAGAATGTGATGGAACAGGCGAGCCAAACATTGAAGAACAGGTTAGAGGTTCCAAATAGAGATATTAATATTCTCATTTTCGAGCATTATCCATCCAGGATGAAGTTTTAATTATTTTGTTAAAATGACAGCAGTTCTTGGATTGGGTGGAAGAGGGAGCAAAATGTCCATATTGTGAAGGTCATGGGTTTACAATTTGCGACGTATGTGAAGGGGCAACAGTAGCTTAGGTATTAAAATATCTTCCATAAAGACATGTGCAGTTTTATGCTTTAGTACATGTGTTTAATGGTAGTTTGCATTTATAAACAAATGCAGAAAATCATATGTATATCTAGTATTTATTATACAAGTCAACGGGATCTAGCTCAGGGAAAAAGGGCAATGACTTGCAAATCAGAGGTATCATGTTCAAACCACGACGTCATAGTTCTCTCTTAGCTCTCTCCCAAACGACATGTTCACCTCACCACACCAACGACAACGACGACAATTCCTCCCTCTGCCAACTCCGCCTTATTCTCTTCTCTCTTCGCATTGACGACATGGCACAGAAGAAAAAAATACAGGGTTCGGTGGAAGGAAAATGATGAAGCTATCCTATCATGGAGTTTCTATGGTCTTGCTAATAACAAGGTTCGGTTTTTAGGCCTCAATCTCAAATTCTGACTATTTATTTCTGGTTTGGTTAAGCAATAGATTGATTGGTTTGGTTCTTCTTCTTTGAAGCTTGATAAATCTTTATGCATTCAATATTCATCCATTGATGGTTCTTCTTGGTTGGACTGCTTTTCATTCTTTGGATATTGCATTTCTGTTATAGATTTTGACAGTTGATCATGGCCTCGTGTTTGCAGAGAGAAAAAATAATAATAATAAGAGTTGTCTCCTCCTCCTCTTGCATAGGAACACAAAACCAACCCACCAAAGAACAGAAAAAAAAAATTGAAATATTTCACCACCTCAAGTGAAAAATCTAATTCATTTAAGCTTTTATACTAGTTCTTTTGTCAGCAACTGTGTTTCTGTAGTGTGAGCTCCACCTCAACTCCAAAGAAAAATAAAATAAAATTAGAGGGTGCATTTCCTAACGCATGGGTTGGGAATCTCTTAATTATATTTAACTTTTCAAACTAACTTCAAAAGCACTGGATTACACCAACATGAAATATCATTTATTGAGCCTCCATTTGTATAAAGGGACTGTGACTTCATTAGATGAAAATGCTTTAGAAGAAGGATCAACTTCCAGTTCATTGAGATCCCTTTCACTATAAAAACCAGGTTTTTGAGGTTGAGGCAATGACCCTTCACCACTCAACATTACAACTGCAACTGGCATGCTCGACCTATCTCCGGGTTACGCTGCACACCTAAAAGACCTACATGATGAAGATAGAGGAGCCCCCGAGCAATTCCATTAATAATGTCAAATCTCTTGGGCCAATCTAGCATCATGATTTTTCTTGCAATTTCTAGTCTTGTGATTTTTATCTACCCACTTGTAGGATGAAAGTGAAGTTTTCTTCAGGATCAGAAAGAAGAACAAATCTACAAAAACTGGTTGATGCTTTGTGTACCACAGTTCCCTGGATCCTGAATCATTAATAATTTTGTTTGAGAACGACCACATTCACAAGCAAAAGACTGCTGAGGAGGTAAGACTTCATCAAAACCACTGTATATAATGTTACTTATAAAAATAATTTTATTGTTGCATAATTGATTTGTTACCTTATTATAGATGATGCCCCTAAACTTATATATTTCTGTTTCTCATGATCAACTCCTTGTTACTTCATGTGTGCAGCATCAAATGGAAAATGTCTTTCTGCTCTCGGATGGAGGTTCACCAATATTTGAAGGTTATATAGAGAGAGGGAAAGGAGATGGTGGTTGAAGGTATGGAAAACTTTATGCTACGAATATGTGATTGGCTAAATTAAGGGTTATATACATTGCAGACTAAACTACTTTAAAAAAGATTGTGATGATCTAATTTAGAGTTGACTTATTCTCTTTCCTATACAAGTATGAGTTTATGACCTTGGTATATCATTACCATTCCATTCAACAATAGCATATGGTTAATACACAACATGCAGGACACGCATATGTGGCCATATTTTAGTGTTCGATAATTGGTAATTAAGAGCTTTACGTGTGCAAAATTCATGAATAATCGTTAGTTAATTGAGGTTCTAGTTTTTAATGGTTACCTTTTAATCGGGTCTTCAACAAAGGAGTTTAATCGGCATTTCCTTAATGGGTGGAATAAATTCCCCTCACTAGCATCCGCGCCGTTTTATGCCATCCTCATTATTCAGGACGTCTATTGCTTCACATGTTAAGTATTGCAATAATGCATGATTAGTACTTCAACCTCTCTTTCTCTCTCTTCTCACTCTCTTTCTTCGCTGAAACCGACCTGCAACAAACCATTTGCTTGGTCATGAACTGATTGTGGTCGGTAGATGAAAGTGGCCGGTCGATGTTGGTCCCATAATTTCCTTCATTGACTTGATCGGTTTCAGTTTGGTAGGCAGTTCCATCCAACCACTTGGTCCGGTTAATCAAACTGTGCTTAGCCCTAATCAGCCTCCAAAACCAATAAATGCATTGAAATGTGCAAAGTCCTTTTGAATCTACAAAGCATGCACTGCATTGGAATGCGAGAAGTCCTTTTGAACATCCGGAGCATGCACTGCATTGGAATGCGGAAAGTCCTTGTTGAATGAACAATTTTCCAACACTCCATCAATTAATTCTCTTGTTGGTTCTTATTATAAATGATTACCATATGCATTCAGCCTTGCATTCTTCAACTTAAGGTGATTGTTTCCCCAAGTTTCTGTTTATTATTTAGTAATCTTTTTGTCCCACTGCTCGATCTTTTTTTAAAAAAAATTCCTTGTCATACTCTTGTAGATGGACGACGGAAGATGGCAGGACTTATACAAACACATTGCAAACACACGAACCTAGAGCAGATTGGCAAGTGGAAAAATTTGGAGGTGTTATCATTGGGTTCGTGCTTAAATTTGGCGAAAATACTTGCAATTATAAAAACACATTGCAAGAATTTTTATGGTTTAGATTTGTCCAAAGGCTCTGTTCATGGACGTGAGGCATTGCCAATTGTGAAGTTGGGGCCTAATATCAAGTACTTAAATTTGAAGGGTTCAAAAGTTAATCGGGATGGTCTGGTCATGTTGCTACACTGATGCAAAGATATGTTGATGTTGGATGCCAGAGATTGGTCTGGTTTCAATGACAACGACGATGAAATGTCAAAGCACATGCGTCTCATATTAGTAAATTTTTGTGCAAGGGTTTTGAATTTTTTGAATTTCTTCGTGGTATGGACAATTTGGTTCTTCCTGTTGATGGATACTCATTTCATTTGCATGTAGAGGAGACGTAGGATGAAATGCTCAATGATTTGCGCGAATGCGTTCAATGATTTGGGCAACGAGGAATGAAGAACTATTTGATTGTACAAAGTGATATCTCATCTTTTTTATATTTGCAACATAATTGAGCAATTATGTGTGTTGAGTGTGGTGTGGTGTTCATCTTGTGTTTTTTGACATTGTTACTCTAATGAGGGCTTGTTATAAGTTCTTGTCTTGATTTCATTATAAGATGTTTGCTTAATTTGTAAAATGGCCTAAATTTCATTATAAGTTCCTGTCTTGTTCTAAATTCCTTCGCTACATTTTCTGTAATATCACATGTGCTCGCGATTGTTCTTTAGCCTTGCCTCTGCCTCAATTTCTATCCTAACTTTCCCTTCCCACCAAAGGTTTTCCTAGTAAAATTTCTTTGAGGTTCAGGAAAAAATTCTTGGTGAAAAAAGAATGTTGGTTGCACTAGCTTAACAACAGGCACAACCAGGTAGACAAATGAAATAATATGTTATATGTGAGGCCCAGTTTGGGATTGCTGTCACTTTTTAAAAAAAAGTTGCTTTTTGCTTTTATTTGAAAATAATTAGCTGTAAAGTAAAACAGCTCCATGTTTGGTAAATAATATTTTTAAAGTGCTGTTAGTACAAAAAGTAGTGTCAAAACCGTTTGGTAAATTTTAATATAAAATTATTGTAACTGTGAATAATGACTAAAATAGACATGATGTTGAAAGTGTTATGTACTAATCATGTGGTGGTAGTGGTGGTGATGGAATAGAGGTGGTGGTGGTGATGAAGGTGGAGTTGGTGGTTGTTGTAGTGGTGGTGGTGGGGATGGCGGTTATGGAGGTGGTGGTGGTGGTGGTGGTAGCAATGGCAGCATGGTGTTGGTGGTGGTGTTGGTTGTGGAGATGGTGGTGGATGTGGAGGTTTTGGAGGAGGTGGTGGTTGTGTTGGTAGTGGTGGTGGTGGTGGAGGTGGAGGTGGAGGAGGTGGTGATGAAGGTGGAGTTGGTGGTGGTGGGGATGGCGGTTGTGGAGGTGGTGGTGTGGTGTTGGTTGTGGAGCTGGTGGTGGTGGTTGTGGTGGCAATGGTGGTGGTGGAGGTAGAGGTGGAGGAGGTGGTGGAGGAGATGGTGGTTGTGGTGGGGGTGGTGGTGGCGGTGGTTGTGGTTGTGGAGGTAGTGAATGTGGTGGTGCAAGTGGTGGAGTTGGATGTGGAAGTGGAGGTGATGTCATTTTTTGAAATGAATTATGGTATTTTGGGAATTTAAAAATTCATTAAAGGCTCATCTTTACTTCTTTTAAAAGTAGCTTTAAAAAGCAACCCAAGAGTAAAGTTCGCTTTGAAAAGCTGCTGTCAAAAGGTCACTGCTTTTAAAATAATTGGGATATTTTAATTTTATCAAACACCTTAAATTGCTTAACTTTAAAGTGAAGCAGGTTTTTGGCAAAAAAAAACAATCCCAAATGGGGCCTAAGAATGAGATGCTAATTCTCATGTAACACATGTTGTTTGAATTCTCATTTAGAATAGTTCGTATATCAATGTCATATGATTTATGTTACCTTCAATTTATTTTAAAAGAGAAGCTGCAAACTTCTCTTCGTTGTCTTGTTAGACTGTTTTGTATCCAATTTTTCATATGCATAGAATACATTGTGGACTGATATATCTCATAGCAGAAGAGAATGGTTGTCAAGTGCAATGAGAAAAAAGTCTGTAATTGGGTTTAGTTCATAATTACGATGGATACATTTTAAAAAGTAAATTCTCATACAAGCAATTTTATACTATGAAATTCAACATTCTTTGATCCACAAAATGTTGGCGAATCCTTATTTTGTGTTGTTGTATTTATGGGTTTAACTCGTATTATTTGTTATAAATAAAATACATTTGTTTATTCTTGCCCAATGGGCTAATATTTGGAAATCATTAGAATGGGAGGTATCGGAAAAAATTTAAATTTTCATTCCCCAATATCGCTTGTATAAATAAAATAATTGAAGAAATAACTCTAGCCCAATGGGCTAAAGTGGTATTTTAGCCCTAGACCCTAAAACGATAGGACAAAAATGTGTATTTAAAGGGTAAATACATTCGAATATTTTAAGAGTATAGCCGAACGGCTAAACTCTTTAAATATTAATATATTCGAATATTTAAGAGTATAGCCGTGCGGCTATACCCTTCAAATATTATCACGAAGCTTACACTCGCAGTCGCAGCCATTTCGATTCTCTATCAAACTCAAAGCTTCGATTGGTTTTCTTCGATTTCGGCTGCTTCGTCGTCCGGATTCGGCACCAAAAAAAGTCCCAACCCGCCTAGGAGGCCCGCCCAGCGGCCTAGCCGCCTAGACCCCGCCTAGCCGCCTAGAGCCCTCCTAGCCGCCTAGTGCCCGCCTAGCCCCACATCGCCGCCTAGTGCCCGCCTAGCGCCCGCCTAGCCCCACATTGCCGCCTAGCCCCACAAGGTCGAGTTCCAATGCCATAGAATTGGACCATATTCAGGAGGAAATTGAGGAGGTGTCTGCCGTTCCGGAAGTGAAGGAGAAGAAGAAGAGCAGAAATGCTTTGAGGAAGGGGTCGGAAGGTGAAGAGTCACGAGCTATGCAGGTCTGCTTGCTTTTGAAAGGCGAGTTTTGATTTTTCGGAGTCTGTCATTCATTTCTTGTGTTTTGTTTGATGGTGTAAGTAAGATAGACTTGTTTATGAACCTTATTAATTGCTTTTGTCTTTATAGCTTCTTATCAGACTTATATGTTGTGTACTCCTACCATGTTATCTGGACTCAATGGCATTATCTTCTTATTTGCTTTAAACTTTTGTTTATTTCTTTTGCATCTGTGTCTTTTAGTCTCTTGAACTAGTCTATATTATGATAATTTTGTAGAGAAATAACACAACTAGGAAGCAAGAGGTGAAGGCATCGGTACAAAAGCTTGCTTCTCGAGCTGCTTCCCGAGTCAAGGCTGTAGCTGTGGAAAAGATCACACCACCAAATTCGGCATAAAAATTTGAGGTTTCTTGGCGAGGATTCTCTGGAGATAATGCTCGACAGACTAGCCCGTTGAAGGTCTGCAAAAGTATTCATGTGGTTTACTGTAAAAATTATAGTCTCCCAAAATGCAAGATTCATATGTTCGTTGTCATCCCAAAGTAGGTGACCATGAATGTGTTCTTTTTGCATGGTTGTCATCCGTGCGGTTGACCACTGCAAAGATTCTATTAGTCTCGTCATTGTCCTCTTTGGATGGTTGCCAGAAGTATACCAGTAATTGCATTATTAGTCTGCCTATCTGGCTTCTGCATGCTGGGGGCCATCCAAGAAGTTCCCCGTTTGTTGCGTCCCTTTTGAATGCGGTTGACCACTGCAAAGATTCAAATGTCCATAAAGGATTGTGAATGCGGTTGGTATTTGTTTAGGAAATCATCACTCATTCCGACTTTCCATTTATGCTGTTACTTTGTTTCATATTATTTTTTGTATTATTTCTATACAGGCTATATCTCCAAGTGCATTGCCGCAGATATTCCAAAATGCTTTGACTGTTCCCATACTTCTTGACATTATCAAGTGTGTGGCAACCTTTTTCGTGTAAGTAATGTTTATGTCTGATATGTATGTTTTCTTGTTGAGCTTGATAAAATGCTTATGGCCCCACCTTTGATTTATTTCTTTGGCAGTGAAGAAATGGATTTGGCCGTCAATTATCTGGAGAACATAACCAGGGTTCCAAGATTTGACACACTCATCATGTTTCTTTCATCCTCAGACAACGCTGGTATGCATGCTTATGTTTTAAATTCCTTGAGATTTTCAAAAGCTTACAGTTGAATTCCTGGATTTCAAATGTTTTTTTAAGTAGAGTATACCTATATCAATGTGGTATATCAATCTCAGCGACTGGTAATGCTTGCACTTGTCTTGATTAAATCGTTCCATATTTTCTGATTTGTTAGTCATCCTGCCCATTTTTATAGGGTTTATGATTCATATTTTCCATTAGTTTCATATCCTATACTAACCCAATAACCTTGCAAACAGATCTTGTTAAGATATGGGATGAAGTGTTTGACAATGAGGCAACTCCGATTGAGTATGCCGAGAAACTTGATAACCTGCATACAAAGTACTACCCCAAGTGATGACAAAGCTCAACAAGGTTCTACTTTACCCTCCTCCACCTCTTGTACTGTAAATTCAAGTTGTAAAATTTTGAAATGCTCCAACGACCCCTTTGAATCTCAAATTATATCGTGGACAACTTTTCTATCCATTTATCGAGATGTTAAAAGTACATTGCACCGTTTACTTCACTCCTGTTGGACTTGAATACATTGAACTTGGAACTGTTGGTAAGAATGTGCTTGTGAGCGTCCATGTTTTGGTCGGGTGGACATAGCCTACTCTTGTTCAGTCATATTCATTGAGGTCCAGAGGTTAATGGTGGGGATAACCTGTTTCTTCATGCCCTACCTATCAGTCACTACCTTATTTTTCAGACAACATATGTATATCTTTGCATACTGAGTTGTTTCAAGTTGCAATCAATCAATGTTATGTGGGGGTCTACCAGATTTTGCACTATGCTTTTCACATGGAGATGATGTGTCATTTACAATCACCTGACTCTTTCATGTTAACCCCACTATATTATGCATCAAAAATAAAAACCATACTTTATAATACAGAAAATAACCCTACATGCAAGTAGAAGCTTTGTAATCTTACAGATCAGAGATCATTTTCTGTGAACTCACCCAAATAATGCAAAAACAGAACCAGAATACTGATTGGCTAGGCATATATTATGTGCTGCACGTAAAAGATTTCTCTTCAAAGCAAAAACGGTTGGAGATAGGAGGTTGAACAGAGTTTGTATGGCCAAGTAACTAGCAAAAAGTAAAGACTTCTCTTCTGGGATGGATGAGCAACTCGCAAAGGAGGCAATAAAAGCAGGTAGACCATTGATCTTGCGTTAATAGTCATGTATAAGTTTTGTGATGTACATTTTACAGTGCAGATGGTCTTCAGATAATTTTTTGTTTCTTATAGAGGCTTGTGTAGTTGCATTAATACCAAGAATTTCCTCACACTTAAACGCACAGCGCGCGGCCATACTATTTATTAAATTTTTTTAAAAAAATCCCGAGTCTAGCCGCCCGGCTATGCTATTCATTTTATAGAAAAATAAAAATAAACCACATTATAGCCGCGCGGCTATATGATTTATGAAGAAAATTTAACATAACACCGCAGTATAGCCGCGGCTATGCTCTTTAAATACAATATATTTAAACCGTATAGCTGGGCGGCCATACTATTTATTAAAAAAATAAGAAAAATAGACCCCAGTATATTGAAAAGAGAGTTGGGGCTCCAAGTTTCAACATATCCAAATCAGATATTGAAAAGAGAGAATTTTCACAGTAAATCAATCTGAGAGTTCAATTTTTCTTCTTCTTTTTTGTGTAGGAATATTTGCCTTTAATCTACCTCGTTCTCTTGAGTGATACTAAATTATGTTACTGCACTAATTATTTGTTATAGAGAATTGCACATTGAGTTGGAGTGGTCTTGGTAATTGCTTCACTTTTGAAACAACACTTTACATGAAGAATACTACCACTTCTCTTACTACCATACCCATAACACTTTGTTTGACATTGTTGTTCTCGTTGGCAAAGAGATTGCAAAATCACCATGTTGCATTTTTCTTACAACAAGTAAGAGATAATCTCAGTATCTCAATTTATTTCATAGTTAGTAAAATACAGAACGGGAAATTATGAACAAAATACGTACGTGTTTTATTCAGCAAAACTTTGGCAAGTTACAATTGAAAAGTTCGGCTGTTATATTATATTTTAATATATATTATTTTTATTCAATAATATGTGAAAATTATGGGTATAATACATAAATTTTGTGTGTATTATTGAAAAGTTTGTAAAAATCACGTGTATTAAAAATGAAAAATACGTACATATGTGTAAGATAAGTGTATTGTAAGTTTGCTTTTTACAAAACGTGTATTGCACCAAGTCTTTAAAACATGTATGGAAAATGGAAGTATTATTGAAAATACATACGTATGTGTATAATACAAGTATTAAACGGGACAATGCTAAATTCTTTATATGGGTAAAACTATGAAAAAGTAAAAAATCAAAAGGGGACAATGGAGACTCGGGTAATGAAGTACTAGTAATGGTTAATGCTCTAAACTACTCTTATCGATAAAAGAAAATCAGAGAAATTTTTTTTTTATTTAAAAAGGACCCAGTGTTGGCTAGTGTTGGCTAGTTCTTTGATGGTTTTCGTTTCCATATGATTTTGTTAGGTACTGAGATAATTAAATTTTTTTTAAACAATAAACTTGATGTAGAAAAAATTAAGGTTTTTAGATATGTCATTGGAATAAAAGTAAAAATTAAGGTTTTTATTTTATTTTTTTATCTGAGGAAGATTATGGATGAAGTTAAACAAGGTTTTGAGCTAGTGACTTTTGGCCCTATGTAGGAGCAAGCATAACCAAGTATATTTATGAGTGACTGTATAATTCTAGCTGACACTTTTTTAAGTGCTTTTCACTCTCATGTATTGAGTGAAAACTTGAATAAAATTCTTCTAACCACATACTCGATGAATGCAGATTGGCCGAGATCTGGAACCTGTCATGCGAGACACCTATAACATGTTTAAAGGTGGGGGTGATCCAGAAAAGGCGTTGACTAAGAAATTTTTTATTTGACGAAAACCATTTCTTAGTTGAGCTAGCTAGTTGTGTAGTTCATAAGGTTAGAAGGCATCTCATGTATGTGCGTCTCCCAATGTATTCTCATGTGGTGGTGTTGGTTGTGGAGATGGAGGTGGATGTGGAGGTTTTGGAGGAGGTAGGGGTGGTGGTGGTGGTGGTGGCGGCGGCGGCAATGGCGGTGGTTGCGGAGGTAGTGAATGTGGTGGTGCAAGTGATGGAGTTGGATGCGGAAGTGAAGGTGGTGTCATTTTTTAAAATGAATGATGGTATTTTGGGAATTTAAAAAATTCATTAAAAGTTCATCTCTCGCTTCTTTGAAAGCAGCCTTGAAAAGCAACATAGAGTCCGCTTTTAAAAGCTGTTGTCAAAAGGCCACTTCTTTTAAAATAATTGGGATATTTTATTTTTAACAAACACCTTAAACTACTTAACTTTAAAGTGAAGCAGGTTTTTGGCCAAAAAAAAGCAATCCCAAGCAATTTTATACAATGAAATTCAACCTTCTTTGATCCACAAAATATTGGCGAATCCCTTTTGTTGTTGTATTTATGGGTTTAACCTGTATTATTTGTTATAAATAAAATCCATTTGTTTATTCTTGCCCAATGGGCTAATAGTTAGAAATCATTAGAATGGGAGGTATCAGAAAGAATTTAAATTTTCATTCCCCAATATCGCTTGTATAAATAAAATAATTGTAGAAATAACTCTAGCTCAATGGGCTAAAGTGGTATTTTCGCCCTAAACCCTAAAACGATATGACAAAAATGTATATTTAAAGGGTATAGCCGTACGGCTATACTTTCTAAATACATTCGAATATTTTAAAGGTATAGCCGCACGGCTAGACTCTTTAAATATTAATATATCCGAATATTTAAAGAGTATCGTCGGGCGGCTATACTCTTTAAATATTAACACGAAGCTTGCACTAGCACTCGCAGTCACAGCCATTTCGCTTCTCTATCAAACTCAAAGCTTCGATTGGTTTTCTTCGGTTTCGGCCGCTTCATCCTCCTATTTCGGCATCGAAAAAAGACCCAACCCGCCCAGCCGCCTACCTCCCGCCTAGCCCCCGCCTAGCCGCCTAGCGCCCGCCTAGCACCCACCTAGCCGCCTAGCGCCTGCCTAGCACCCGCCTAGCCGCCTAGCGCCTACCTAGCCCCACATCGCCGGCTTGTTGCAGATTTTGACGGAGAAAATTCTAATGGCGGAGACAGGGGTCGAGTTCTAGAGCCATAGAATTGGACCATTTTCAGGAGGAGATTGAGGAGGTGTCTGCCGTTCCATAAGTGAAGGAGAAGAAGAAGAGCAGAAATGCTTTGAGGAAGGGGTCGGAAGGTGAAGAGGTCGGAGCTATGCAGGTCTGTTTGCTTTTGAAAGGCGAGTTTTGATTTTTCAGAGTCTTTCATTCATTTTTTGTGTTTTGTTTATGATTTAGTGTTGTCTTTGAATTATAAAATGGTACTTTTAAATTTGGCAAATTGAAAACTGAGCAGTATACAGTTTATTACAACTTACAAGGGGGTATTAACTTTCTTTTTTAGTATAGAAAGTTGTTAACTTTTGTTTCATTTCTTTTTCTGGAACTGGGTTTGTGTGGTTATTTCCTTTCCTAGTGTTTGCTTCGTTTTTGGATGTAATATTTGTGATTTCGACTTGTTCTAATATAATGTTCCTGTTATTTGACAGGAAGCATTGCAGAAACTAGGATTTTACTCGGTTGAGGAAGACATGGAGTTTTCCAGCTTTTCAAGTGGGACCGAACGTGCTGTCAAGACTTGGCAAGTAAGTTTCAATTATCATTCGATGTTACTATGTATAATGCATGAAGAGTAAAATTTCAGAATCATCAAGTTGCTGCAGAACTTCTTGAACAATTATATACGGTGACACAAATTGAGTGTCTGGATAACAAAGGGAGTACTCTAACTGCTGCACAAAAGGTATAGCCTTCTAACGACATACCATTAGCCTTTATTAAGTGGAAGCCGTTGATGTTTCGAGTTTCTGTAGCAATATATCATTCCTCACTTGGAACTGAACATAATGGTTTGGTAAGTCATTACTTGCATTCCTCAAGAGGAGCCAAAAACTCATTTGATGGTTCAATTTGAAGTGAACTAGCCTTCATTTTCTTCAACTAGATTGTAAAGAATTGTAGCAAACAGGTACTAAGTACCAACCAAGAAGCTCTGTTACTTAATTGAGAAACGGACCTGAAGCTCCGACTCTATTTTCATTAACTCAGACATCAGGTTTCTTGGTTCCAGTTCATGAGACAATCACTTAATATACAAATAAATACGATATGACAGTGACGTAATGTGTTGTGGTAACTGGTAAGTAACACACCGTAACTTATTTTGGATACTAATAAATGAAGCTGATTATATTGGTAAACTGATTTTCTTCTCCTGGTTGGCCTTGAGCTAGCAACCTGATCATGTTCGTATAAGCTATAGCGAACCACTACATAGGCTGAAACATCGTAATTCTTCTAATGGTTGTGTGGGTTCTATTGTTTAGGAAGATACAAATGGAGCTACAGTTACTTCTGCAATAGAAATTTCAGAGGTCCAACAAACACTTGTGAAAGAAGGTGTTACAAAAGTAGAGGTAGCTGAGCATCGTGTTTTTCTCCTTGGAGAGAACCGCTGGGAAGATTCTTCTAGACTTAGCCGGAACCCAAAAAAGGGAGGTGAAAGCAAGACAATGAATACCAATGGCTTTGATGATGATATGATATGCCTTAGTTTTATTTTTGTACTTTTGCATATTTTGTTTCAACTATCCTCAATCCCCTTGGTAGCTTATCTGTATTTCTTTGTTGCAGAATGTGATGGAACAGGCGAGCCAAACATTGAAGAATAGGTTAGAGGTTTCAAATAGAGATATTAATATTCTCATTTTCGAGCATTATCCATCCAGGATGAAGTTTTAATTATTTTGTTAAATGACAGCAGTTCTTGGATTGTGAAGGTCATGGGTTTACAATTTGCGACGTATGTGAAGGGGCAACACTAGCTTAGGTATTAAAATATCTTCCCATAAAGATATGTGCAGTTTTATGCTTTAGTACATGTGTTTAATGGTAGTTTGCATTTAAAAACAAATGTAGAAAATCATATGTATATCTATTATTTATTATTTATTATACAAGTCAACAGGATCTAGCTCAGGAGAAAAGGGCAATGACTTCCAAACCAGAGGTATCATGTTCGAACCCCGACGTCATAGTTGTGTGTGTGTGCGTGTGAGAGAGAGAAATCCTCCTTCCCTTTAGACTATTGCTTGTACTAAAAAAAATAATCTATATATATAAAGCAAAAGGCAGAGAATGATGAAACATTCAAAATACCAGAAAATGCCCTTGGTTAATGCAAACATTAAGAATTGAAATTAATAATTAAATGAGGATAATATGGTAAATTCACATTTTTTTCATATTTAAAAAAATTAAAATTAAAAGAAACAAGTTGATGTTGTACTTGGAAATTAAAGAGAAAAATAAAAAGGGAAGTTGCCAATCGGCAAATATAATACTTGATCAATAATTCAACAGACCAATTGTTATGAATACACACTATCTCCTCGTGTAATGGAAGGCAAAGCAAGGCCAAGGGTTAACAATTTTTGGCATGGAGTTACTGTGCTCTTTTCCTATCTCTCTGTGATTGTTGGCAAGGGTAACAATTTTTACCTTAATAAGATGAAAACCAAATCCAGCATGAAGTAAGTTAATTTAACCATTACTCGATAGGACGTGTTAATGCAAATAATAAACCGAGAGATTTAACATTTAACTGTTATATATATATATATATATATTCTCATTTCTTTATGAGATTTTCTATTTAAACCTCACACTTCTGTTAGTTCACCCCATCTTTTAATTTAAATTTTCACAATTTCTAAGAAAACCCCACTATCTTTCAAAATTGTTTATTTAAGGAGTATATCCGGGCAGCTATACTCTTCAAATATATTCGCATATTTTAAAAGTATAGCCGCACCACTTTACCCTCTTTTAAACTATTCGAATATATTTTAAGAGTATAGCCTATACTCTTTAAATATATTCCTCACGAACACGAAGCTTGCACTCGCAAAGGAATATGGTGCGTGAGTGAAATGAAGGGACAAATAAACGAACACGAAGCTTGCACTCGCAGTCACAGCCATTTCGCTTCTCTATAAGTGCTTCCAAGCTTCAAAGACTCGGTCTTGAGCCTCTCTCTCAACTCAAGCTTCGATATATATATATATATATATATATATTATATTGGGTTTCGGCAGCTACGTTGATTCCATTGGATTGGGCTTTCTCAATGTCTGCCAAGGCAGAGCCTTATGTCCTCTGAGTCCAAGTGCTCGCCTAGCGGCCCACCTAGGCTGATTTTTCGAACACTACGATTGACTGAAAGTTTGAAACCCGAAATTGAAAAAATGAAGCTGCAAATTTGAGCTTGAGATTGAGAAGTCGATGTAGTGAAGCAGAAATCATGTCCATAGAAGAAGAGATCATGAGACTCTTAATTCATCTAATTCCATTTCTCTCCCTGTTTCCCGCCTTGAAAATATTCTATTTAAAGGGTATAGCCGTTATAATATTCTATTTAAAGAGTATAGTATAGCCGCACGTCTATACTATGAAAATATTCTATTTAAAGGGTATAGCCGCTCGGCCATACGGTTATAATATTCTGTTTTAAAAAGTATAGCCGCCCGGCTATACTCTTTAAATATAACAATATAACAATAAATATAAAAAAAGAAATCCTCTTCCGACAATTTTTTTTCGTCGGCACAGGTCTATGAAGGCAAATATTTGCCAGATTAGACTTCTCCGACAAAACTTACCTTTTGACGTAACGTCGTCGGCAGAAGTTTAATCAGGCAAATTTTCTCCGTGATAGATTTGTGCCAACGAAATTGCGTCGGTAGAAGTTTTTTTCAAAATTTAATATAAACTTAGTATCTTTAGGTCAATAAATTTTTATTTTAGTAATTAAATAATATCTTAGCCTTATTTAATTACTTTCATTAGTAATTATGTTTTAATTATTATTTCTTTAGTGAATAATTAGTAAATAATTCATCTAAGAAAAATGGAAGGAAGAGGTAACAAGCTGGAGAAAGACAACAATCCAAAAATGATAAAAAGATATTCAGAACATATCATGGAAGGAAGCTGACTGTGTGCGAAAATAGGATTAGCAATGGACATTTTCCCACGTGCTTTCAGTATGGAAGATAGATTTTTCTGTATTTCGCAGACCCTCTCACGTATGGATGCCTCCTCCCTAAGTTGTAACTCACGTGCCTCCTCCTTTGCAGTCCTTCCTTTATCTAGCACATCAAAATGATTGTAATGCTACTAATAAATTCATAAAGTAAAAAACAAAGAGAGATTTCCAGTGGAAAACAATAACTCACCAGGTTTCTCAGCAGACTTCCTTTTACCTGTACAACCATTGGCTGGCTCTACTTTTGCAGAATGATTAGAACCACCATGGTCTTGGGAACAAAAACAAATGCAAACAGCCAAAAAAAACTGAAAAATAATTTTCTAAAACAATTGGTCCAAATGAATAAAAGAGAAACTGATTGGTACCGTGGCATCCTCATACATCCGAAAACGGCCCTTCGCTGGTTTCATGTTCTTAGCAGCAACTGACTCTGCAATGTAGACACATTGCTCACTCGAAAGCAAGCCTTCAGGAAATCTGAAACAACATAAGTGGAAAAAAGTTTGAAACAAGTTACAGAACAAAAAAAAAAACATTAAGTAAACTAATATATCCTAAACAAATTACAAAACGTAAATGGAGCACAGTTATCAGGAAAATTTAAATCTCCATAGATCCTGTTACAGCCCAAGAAAACCTAAGCAACCAGATTACTGACATTTTTCCAAAACCCAAAAAATGCAAAATGGGCTAACATATTACTTACGCAGGAACATAGCCTAACAACAAATACAAGAAAATTTGAAACAAAACAAATAATATACCCTATCTTTGGAAGCATCTAGAACAAATGAACAGATCTAGAATAGAGGAGAACTGGAAGATTCAGGAACATCAAGGTTACCAAAAAAAGAACAGAATTCCACTTTATTTCTGTCTTTTACCTCTCTACTGTTTTTACATGTGAATTGTGAGGTTATAAAAACAAACTAAATACAGAAGGATTGAACCTTCACACCGTATTGCAATTTCCAAAACAAAAAAAATTAAATGAATAAAGATATAAATGTTCATGTCCACTTTTTGGGATTGGTATATTTTGGATTTTATACCTGTCAAAATTGTTTAGTAATCATAGCATTATTAGCACTGACAAGACCTTCTTATGGAGCCATTAGCCCCTCAGTCGTGTAGGAACGGGACTTTGCCCAGTCAGCTTTGAGAAGCAGTGTTTGCATCACATTGTACTCGGGATCAAGTTTCCGCAGCCATCCCTGAAAAACATAATCAGTGATGAGATTTGTATAAGATCAATTATTGATGAGATTTGTTATGTATTCAGACCACATTCAGGTATATCAACTGTTATAATTCATAAATACTTAAAAAGATTTAAACAAAATTCAATCAAAACAGTCCAAAAGCATAAATGCATTGCAAGCAACATGAAAGGTATATATATGTTACCAGGTCCAGGAGCGTCTTCAAAAGTGCGTGTGTGCCCAATGTGAGCAAGCGCAGATTTAATCCGAGATCATGCCCTTGAAGATCATCGACACATTCCCCTTGTTCATAAGTTTCCACCAAAACAGCAGGATGCACAAATGGGCAGCTTCCCTTGCAAGATCAACTTGAGACATGATAAAATCTGCAAACTGCTGTACACTCTCATCCAATCTCCACCACTTTAAAGCAGGAATGAAGTTTGAAAATTTTGCTACCAGATTGATAATAACAAAATGTCTACTAATCGATTCACAAACACCAGGATGCCTAACCTTTACGGCAACTACTATGGGCTTCACCTGTTGACCAGCTCCATGCACTTGAGCAATACTTCCAGATGTTACTGGTTTCTCTTCAAAATTATCAAAACCTTTACGGCAACTACTATGGGCTTCACCTGTTGACCAGCTCCATGCACTTGAGCAATACTATGGGCTTCACCTCTTCAAAATTATCAAAAATCTCCGGGAGCTTGCGGCCAAAAGCTCGTTCGATAGTTTTCTTTGTGTAGGCAAAGCTATGTTCAGGAGCATTGGTGTGAAGCTTTGAGAGCTTGGTGCATAAAGAAAGAGCACCAACTATAAACAATTACGCGAATTCCAGTGTATCACCACAAATTAAAGGCCATTGAATCATCAGAAGAAATAAAAAATTAAAAAACTTGCGATCAGTAAATTTATGTGCTTCTGAGATTGATGATGTGTTAATAGCATCACCATCCAAATTGTTGTTACAACCTTCCAATATCCCTCAAGTACTGTGTGTGGCAAATTGAAAACCTTTAACTACATAATTGTTGCAGATGTCATTAGGCTGGTTGGTTAGGGTATTATGCCGCCCCCCTTTCATTTAAGTTAGAATATTTTATAATAATTCAAATTATCGCTTGTATTGAGTTGCTGGCTTTTGATAAATATTCCATTGCATTAAAGGCTTACACATATTTGATAATGATTATGCCCCGTCGACAAATAATAATAATTAAAAAAATCATAGGAACAATTTCAGCTAACCTCTTATAATTCTTTAATAAACACTCAACTCAAGGATCAAAGTTCATTATAAGAGCTGTCAATTATTTATGCTAGATTGACAGAGAATACAAGGTATATATCAGAATTTTGAAAGAGGAAAAAAAATATCGAAATTGGGTGCCCAAAGATTACTTTTGGGTGGCCATAGAACGGATCCTAATTGGAAACTACAGCCCAATCCAATGTACCATGTCGGATTGGATGCAATAGGCCCGCCTGAGCCCAAGGCACAAAACGAGTTGTCGTATTACTGAAGAAAAAAACGGTCTGCCGTGTGCTGCTTTGAATGTGCCACGTAAGCCCGCGGGGAACGCAAACCGTCAACTTCCCTCTGTTCTGCTTAGATCGAGCGAAACAGAAGCAGAAGGCTGAAGCTGCCGAGCAGCAAAGACACACAGAATCACAGAAATGGATAAGAAAGCCAAACAGCTGAAGATAATAGTAGTTGCCCTCGCTTCTTTAACAGCTCTCTCAGTCTTCTTCCTCGCGCGAGAACGAAGACGCCGAAAGCAGAAGTGCCCCAAAAGTCGGTGTTATTTACAAGCCGACCACACCAAGCCACAGTGCGGATTCAAGCGTGTCTTAGCTGATAATACATACTCTCCGTTCAAGCATTTAAACCTCCTCAACGACCCTCAAGAAGGTATTAAGTAACACTCAGAAAATTGTTTGCTTTCGTTGAATTTTTTTCTTTAATTTGATTTTCTTGGAAATGTTAATGGAAGTTTGAAATTTGGGTGGATAGATAAGACTTGGAATTCGCATCCTTACGAGGCGGAAGTCACTGCCTTGATGGAAAGTCCTCGGCTTGAGCTTCAGTGCATTAAGGTGAAGAATGTGGATTTGAAAAAATTGAGTGAGTCGTACGTTTGGGTTGAGACTGAGTCGCATTTGAAGGAACTCGTTGAGGTTTTAAGTAAAGAGAAGGTCTTTGGCGTTGATACTGAGCAGCATAGCTTAAGATCCTTTTTGGGTTTCACAGCTTTAGTGCAGGTAAGCTAGATCATTTGACAAATGAATGTATGTACCGTATGTTGTGTGTACATTTCTAATTTTGGTGATACTTTGATTAGATTTCTACTGAGAAAGAAGATTATTTGGTGGACACGATTGCTCTGCGTGATTGCATGAGCCTTCTTAGGCCAGTTTTTGCGGATGCTAGTATCTGTAAGGTAATTATTTATTTACGCTTTTTGTGTATGTGTTACTGATTTGGGTGCAAATGGTAACACTATGAATGAATTATATTTGTAATGTATTAGCGTTAAGATGGTGGAGTTTTAATTGTATTCCCATTTTTTGTGTGCGTATTTTATGTGACGGACGTAGGTGTTCCATGGGGCAGATAGTGATGTTCTCTGGCTACAAAGGGATTTCCATATTTATGTTGTTAATCTCTTCGATACTGCAAAGGTCAGCTGTCATTATTGTATTATGTTAGATCAGCGTTAGATGACATGTAAACTCAATTATATAAACATAAAACTCAATTCGTGTTCTTTTTAATACACTGCAGGCTTGCGAAGTGTTGTCAAAACCACAGAAATCACTGGCTTATTTACTTGAATCTTACTGTGGAGTAGTCACAAACAAATTGTTACAGGTTTGGCCTTGACGCTGTCTAATTGTTGATCCTTTTGCTTTCTTCTTTCTTTAAATTTATAATTTTCTACTAAATGATTAACCTGACTTTAGTTAGTAGTAACCCTTCCTTCTTCTAACCAACAATTATACATAGATTTCGAAAATCTTGTTTTAAGGATTTGAGATGTAGCTACTGTGCTCATAAGAGACGTCATATTGCTTCTTATCCATTCTCATATTGATTTGTAGCGCGAAGACTGGAGGCAACGACCCTTGTCAACAGAAATGGTGCAATATGCTCGAACAGATGCACACTATTTACTGTATATTGCACACTGTTTAATTGCTGAGCTGGAAATACTCGATAACGGTACACCTTCCTTCTTGTGTCATAGCTTCTTCCTGACCTTCTTTATTTAATGAAAAATGAAAGGATTATGGCATGTGCATCATGAACATACTATAAGCATTGAAATCCAGAACCAGTGAATGCTAGTCTTCAGTCTTCAGCATTGTATGTGCATGTCTGCACTCCTGTGATCCTTTTTGTTTCCAGAGAGTTCATAACCTGAATAAGATGAAGTGATTAAAGTTTTCATATTAAGTAAAACCAGTAAATTCCAATTTTTGACATTGTATGTGTGTGTCTGCACACCTCTGAATGTTTTCTGACATGATGATGATACTTATCTATTTATCTTTTATGAAGCATGAACTAACACAGTGCATGTGTTATATGGTAACTCTTGCTTAGCCATGATTTCAAGTTGATAACCTTTTTCAAACTATGCCTACACCTTTCTCATAGTCACTGCATTGAAATTCTTAATATCTCACTCTATCAGAAAACTCCTGTTCCAATGACAAATTCCGTTTTGTTCTCGAGGCTAGTCGGCGTTCAAACTTGATGTGTTTGCAACTGTACACTAAAGAGATAGAAGCTTCTCCTGGAGAGTCTGCTGCATCATCAATTTTTAGTCGCCATTTGAATGGACGAAGAGGAATTTCATCAGTTTCTTGTGAAATCCAGGTATGCTTCTTTTGATGTTCTTGACACTTCAAGCAGTTTAAAGTATTGCATATAATCAATAAATGACATCAATGCAAAAATGCATTTGAATCTGCTTTCCACCAATTTTTGCATTGTTCATAGCTTGGGAGCTTTTTCTTTCTTTATTTTTTCTTAGCCGGGGGGAGGGGGGATTGAGTTGGGTATTTTAGATTCAGTGAGTTCCCCTTTATTGAACTGGGACTGTAGTTTTGTTAAGAGACCCAAGAAAGCTTTGTGGATGGTGGTCCTATTGGGTATTTTTTGCTGCATTTGGGCTGATGGGAGGAACTGTAGGGCTTTTCCGTGGTCAAGCATTCAGTTGTGGAATTGAGAGGCCAGCTCTTGTTAGAATTTCTTTTTGTTTTCTTTCTAGATTCTTGTACAGTTCTTGTAACATTTCTAATGAACAAAGTTACTTATTAAACTAAGTATATTTATGCAAAAGTTTGTATTTCGGTTTCAGGGTGCTGTGAGCAAATTATGCACATGGAGAGATTTAATGGTTAGTATTACTTTTTCCCAAAGTTTGGCTACGATGGATATATATATTTATTTTTTTGTCGAAAGGTGGATACATAGATTTTAACTCTGTTGTCCAGATATTTGTTTAATTTTTCGTTATTGACATTACAATTTACGGTATGGACAAAGAGTACCTACTCTCGATGAACATATCAACAAACCCATCTCATGAAACTTAGACACATGCATTCTTATTTTCATGTTTTTCATCTTGTAATGTTGCACCTTAGGGTACTGAGATCGCCTTCTAGATACTTAAGCAATCACATGCCCTTTGCTTCCTTTCCAGGCTCGTGTACATGATGAGAGCTTGAGATATGTAATATCAGATCAAGCTATTGTTGCCCTTGCAGATAAAGCTCCTACGACCCCTACAGACATATTAGCTACCATTGCTCAAGCTGATTCTAATGTGGATTCAAGTTTGAGTTCAGGCCTCTCATCTCCATCCCTTGTTGTTTGCAGTCATTTGGATGATCTATATCATCTGCTCCAGAACAAAATTGGCAACGCTGATGATTTCTTTCCCCTGATTCTTCAAAACTGCCTGGGTACAAATGGGAGTTGTCCATTGTCTATCTTCAATTATGCTTTGCTGATTAAGTGTAATCTGAAAATGACTCAAGTTTCTAGACAAAATGGGGTCAGAAACTCAAAGAAAGTTGCTCGAAAAAGTTCTCGGCAGCTGTTTGTTCAAAAATTTTCCTGCAAAGCTCCAGTTTATCATAATTGCAGGATCTATGCAGATGATGGGCGGTTGCTTTGTTACTGTGACCGCAGGAAGCTTGAATGGTTGGCAATCATCTCTTAATTAATACGTTTTTACCTCAAAATGGATTGCATTAGGCATGACCAATGTTGTATCTTACAGGTATCTTCGTCGGGATTTGGCGAAACTTGTTGATGAAAATCCACCTGCCATTATGCTTCTTTTTGAGCCCAAAGGCCGTCCAGAAGATGAAGGCAATGATTTTTACATTCAAAGTAAGAAAAATATATGTGTTGGCTGCGGCGAAAGAAATCATTATTTACGGTACCGAATAATTCCCTCATGCTACAGAATGCACTTCCCGGAACATATGAAAAGCCACCGCTCTCATGATATTGTCCTAGTATGCGTGGACTGTCACGAAATAGCTCATGCCTCTGCTGAGAAGTACAAAAAACAGATCGCTGCAGAATATGGGATTCCACTTTTTGTTCGTAAAATGGTTGTTTCAGAACAAGCTCAATCTATATCTGAGTCATCTGTGCCGGCAACATCTTTTGAGGAGGAAGGTGTATCTCCTTTACAATTGCGAACTGCTGCTATGGCTCTTTTGCGCCATGGACCAAGAATGCCATCCACGCGCCGTGACGAACTGACAGAGGTACATGAGCGTATATTTACTTGATTTTAAAAAAACTATTACAATGGTATATAAGTTCATTATGGTTGGATAAAGCAAAAGGGCAGTGAATGCTACAACTCTTGGTTGAACTTTAGTAAAATGGCTTCATTTTTTCTTGCATTTCTTTCAGTATAAATATCCATGATTGTGAAAGGCCACACCACAGGTTTTGTTGTGTTGATTCCGTTAATTTTGACATTACATGGTTTTACTACTGCTAGTCTCTTGATTTTAGGAGCTTTTTTGAATGTGAATAAATATTTATTTGCTTTGCAGATTGTTATGAGATATTATGGAGGGAGGCAAATATCTGAGGAAGATTTAGAGAGTGCTTTACTGGTTGGCATGAGTGCTCACGAGAGAAGACGATTTGAAAAGAAGAAAGGGCTTTCTTTCTGGAAGTCTAGAGGGCGTGTTCTTTCAGATGCAGAGCAGGAGAAAAATACTGTTACCGTGTCTGCATATGCCAGTGTTAAAACGTCAGAAGTTGACACTCTACATGAATCATGTACCAGTACAGCAGAAGCATTTACCGGAAAAGATGATGGAGACGTTATCATAGTGAAGGATGCTGCTGGTTTAGGCAACTTCTCTTTAAATTCATATTTGGGGTCTGATGACAAAGCTTCTGACGTTGTTCAGAATATGGACTCAGATATAAGTGGAGTCTCTGATATGCAGTTCGTATCTGTTGTAAATGCTGATGGTGATTGTGAGAGTAGTGCTCAAAATGGGTCAGTTGACGTCTACTATGCCAGAGATGATGCAATTTCCCAACCTAAACATAAATCAAAAATGTCTCTCCTAGGACATGGTCCACATGGTAAGCAAGTTGTGGAGCATCTGCTAAAGGAATATGGCGAGGATGGTATACGTCAGTTTTGTCAAAGGTGGAGACAAGTATTTGTTGAAGCTGTTCATCCTCGTTTCTTACCTTCCGGCTGGGATATTACGCACAGGTACATGCTTATTCTCTTTCTATGCTTGCCTCGAGTTTTGATTTATATAATTATGTTTAGGTGCTGAAATTTTGTTCATCTATGCCAAGGGGCTGATAACGAGCACTGTTTTTTCCAGTGGTAGGAGGGACTTTGGCGAATTTAGTGTTTACAATCCTACCAAGAAGGCTTCTGCTGCTGCCGAGGGTTTATGAATCAACAGTGCAGTTGCGGACGACATGTGATTCTATTTCATCTCATATGCTATGGAGAATTTGTTTGCAGTTCCCTCAGTCCTCATGCCCCTATTCCAAACGCTCCCTTGTATCTTTTCTATTTTAAGTTTTATTTAGAATACAAATTTCTCCTCGTTTTGAAAGATTTTGTGGGGTATTTTTGTTTTTTTATCGGAACCTCAGCAATACAAAGGAAAACTTCATTGAATTCTAGAAAAATGATGGGGTGCTCAATGCATGATTAATAAGAACATCCCGACTATCAAAAGGAAGAGCTAAGGAAACCCAGAAGAAATTCATGCTACTGCTTTATCCAAAAGGAGACAACAGCTTCCCAGCTTATTTATACACAGCTATTGTGAGCAAGAATCTCTTCGATTTTGCGGTTTAACGTGCGTATTGTGTATTTCATTATTTCCAGTATTTTAAGTGAGTTTTCCTTTTGATTTCTGAATTTTGTGCATTTGGTACTCTTAATTAAGTAGTTGTCGTATTATCAAAAGTTAAGTATCTGAGTATTGCTTTCACTCATTTCTTATTTATTGCAATCAGATAGTCAGCTCCTAAAATGGTTAATTAAGCGTGTCCAAATAGCATTACTGAAGACAGTATGATTCGTCATTTTTGTAATACCTTAATTTGTAGTCCATAACACATAATAACCAAATTTGATCAAAGAGATGAGGCAAAAATAACATAAAAGAAAATCGCTAAAAATAATTAGATTTTCCTTTTTGTTAAAACAAATTGGAGAGTCATTCTTATAGATCTCTCTCTCTCACTCTCACTCTCACATATCTTCTTTTCTTTTTGGCCTGACTTACATCACATATCCAGGGGATAATGGAATAAGAAACAAAACTACTCCAATATCATGTGACTCTCTCACCAACGGGAAGGAAGTCCCATTCAAAATGTGCCAAAAATAGCATGCAACAAAGCTGTAAGATCAAACCTTAATTTGCCCAATCCCAATTATAAAGATCATCTGCAAATGAAAACCAGAGGTTAGGTCAGAGTATGCTCCTCAAACAGAAATTATAAATTCTAGATATGGATGTTTACCAAAGGTCAAAACTTACAGTCATTTTAAATCTTCCCTGGCTTCAGAAAGTTCTATAGAGACAACAATTGAGACTTATGATCGACGCCGTTGAAGATGAAAGTCCCAGACAAGGGCACAAATTGTCTTGTTATAAGCTGTCAGTGACATGTGAAAAAAGGTAAATGTCATTTTAAGTAGCTATATGATGACCAACATGTGGGTCCCTGGTTGTAAAAATAACGGCAATCAAATGAAGCAAAGCTAGAAACACAAAAACCTTAATCACTTCCTGAGATGCAATTCCTCCAATGAAAGCAGCAACTGCATGGAGCTCGGCAGCACCAAATCGGCACATCTCGTTGATAAGGTCCTCAGTTAATGTTACACCATTGCAGCCTAAATCATTAAGCAGGCCAACAGCTGTAGTTTTCAACCGAGATATGTCCTCATCCATCACACTACGAGGGAGTGAGCATGAATCAGTACAAATATTAGAAGTTTGTATCATAACATGGTCATTAACAGTATCAGGCGTTACCCATCAAATTGCCCAGGAAAACTGTTGTAATTGGCAGCAAACCGATCAACAGCTCTAAGCAAAATATAAAACCCACCAGCAACACTGTCATGGAAATTAAAGAAAACAGTGAATTTTAAGCAAAACAAATCCTTCTAGCTATATAACCTTCTTTTCTTTCTTTTCAGTCATAAATTCCCTATCCATTAGTTTCTCTCATGTAAAGTCTAAGAAACTATATTTAGGGGTAGAAAAACCACGTCATATTTATAAAAAGAAAAAATAATATACAAATCTATCAAGAAAAAACAAATCACAAGGGATCTTCTTCTTGACAACTGGAAACCTTCTAACAAGGGGTCTTCTACTTGACAATTGGAAACTTTCTAAATGAATAACAGTAGCAAACAGGCACAGCACCCATGTATTCCTTAACTGACAGGAAAAGTAACTATACAAAAACCTTTATTGAGTCTAATATAATCTAAAAGCAATGGTAGTAAAATTATAATGTACCTGTAATCCTCATCTGTTAGATACTTCTGCAACTCTGGTAGGACTGGAGAATTGAACTCATCTTCAACGAGGCGATACCTGCAAACCTACAAAGTAAAGATTAGTGTTCAATTGAAGGCAACTAGGCAAACATCAAAAGGCTTAAGTAAAAGAAATACTTTACAATACTAATGAAGCAATACATGTAGGTTACACATAAAGTGGAACCCAGCACACTTACCTTGAGTTTTCTTGCATTTTTGCAGAAACTTTTTATGGTTGTCTTTGAGATGCTATTTGGATCTCTACCAATTCTTTTCAGAATAGTCCTGACCCTTTGCTCAATAACAAGAAAATCAGCCTCAGCCTTGGCTTGGTAGAGTTTCTGTAAGCATACATAGTGCCTACAAGAGAGTAGATAGAGCTCTTGTGTCAACAAATTATTTTTTAAAAGCACAATAAAGAAAGGATAGAATCCTATTATTGGAAGATCAATCACTAACTCTGTCGAAGATGTCATATCTGGTATTGATCCCTCGAGGGGTGCCTCGCCACCACCTTCATTTTCTATGAATTCCTGCAAAGAGAAGATTCTTGATTATACAACTTGAGAAATTGACAATGAAATGGATCTAGATCCTAAATGATATCGGACAAGATAATTATGAGCATCTGATTTTCTCAACAATAAAATTTAATAATATTGGCAAGCTTCATATATCCACTGTAAGATGGCTTAAATCTTCATAGGAAACTAAAATGTCTGCCTGAAGCATTCAAGGGCGACAAACTCAGCATGAGAACAACTCTGAACATGAGTTGTGCATTCCCTTTGAATACAAAAACCTAGGAATCTATAGGACCCAGCCTATTTATGCGAAATATGTACGGTTAACTGCCTAAACATAACACAGCCAATCATCACTGAAAAAAAAAACTTAAAAGACAGTTTCAGTCTTGAAAATGATAGGCTTGATATGTTGTTTTTTCAGAAAAACAGAAGGGCTTGTCAATCACAAAGGATTGACAATAAAGAAGGAATCTGTTTGAGAGACTCTAGAAGATATGCATTTATGCGACAATAACTTTATCCTGAGCGTACTATATCCAGTTGTAATTGATGCAATATTGTTTCACAAACCTTCAATGCTGCCACCATCACCCAAAAATCAGATGAACTGGAATCAACTTCCACAAATCTATCTCCAATTAACTGTTGCAAATCTGAACCTGATACATAAAATGAGAAGAAGAAAAATTGCCAGAAAAGTCAGACTGATATTGACTCATCAATATTCAAGGCAGAAAACACAGTATGATGACAAACTACAAAGAAGTATAGTGCAATACCACAAAGTTTATAAAGACGTAGAAGTCATCAAACACAAGTGGAGGATGCCATTTATCTTTTTTTCCAGATTAATTATATTATGTGAATTATGTCAGTATACAACAGACTCTTCTGCAAAATATACTAAAAAACTACAACCAATGTTTGAAAAATATACTCACTAATTCCACATGGAGCAAAGACTTTGAAGGAGGCCTCAATGGCTTCTTTATAGTTATCTTCATCAAGTGCAGTCATCCTAGCTTTGATATGCTCCTAACAAATTCAAGACCACAAGGGAAAAAAATCATATTGCTAGAGAGCAAATGTAAGAATAAAAATGAACAGAAAATGTATGAATCAAGCAGGCAAACCTTGAACTCTTTTTTCTCTTCCCTAGTTGATGGTAGTTTACCATCATGACTTTTGGACCACTCCTCTGCCATCTTGACAAGAATGAGAACATATGGTATGTGCTTGTGGGCAACAGGATCTGTCACATCTAGATCAATGGTTTCTGCAAACCTATCGTCAATAAATAATAGATTGAAAATCAGGCTTCTGAAAACTAAACTCATGGTGTCAGGAAACACACACATATAGGCTAAGAAACCAGAATGCCAATCATCAGCTTACATAGGCCAAAACCAATTAACAAAAAGACAACATGCAAATACTTAATATCAGAAATCCAAAAAAGTATCATGGACAATGTCTCAGATAAAAGCATATTAAAAAAATAGAATTACGTACCCTCTAAGCTCAGGCCATGGATTATTTAATCGAAGGTCATCCAGAAAATGTTCAGGCTTTGACTCAATCACAGTATGTTCCTGCCCCAAAAAAAAACATAGAGAAAATGGAGAAAAGCACTATTTAGGTTCAAATAGAAATATTTATAATCATAACTTTCTAAGATCCATTTTTCACCTTTACATCTAAATATCCATATAAGCAAGTTCCAAAGCATGTTCCTTTTCTTATGAAGTAATCAATCAGAAAAGCGCCTCTGATCATTAAACTATCAAGCTTCAAAATAGGACACAGCTCTAGAGGAACATCAATTCTCTTTCCTCACAATTTCCATTATTCTCTTCAATTGTAGTACAAAAGCTAAAACCTCAAGTTCCAGAATACCAAGACAGAGAAAACAACTCCAACAACAAACGCATTACCTTCAGACTGATACGAACAAGCCCAGTGAGGCCATAAGAGCGAGCAAAGACCAATTTCACATTTGCCTCCCTGCAGATTCTATCAAGCTTTACCATTGAATCTTCCACTAGCTGATGGTAAAATTAGAAAACCAAAGTCGAAGATATTTCTATTAACAACTCTGACTAGAGAAATCACAAAATAGAATTATGTACTGAACCATACTCTATGCAAAGACATTGGCATCAGCAGCCCATACCTGAGTGGCTACAACTAAGGTAAACTGAGAAAAGAATGATGGGTTTGTCTCAATCAAAGCCTCTGGATACTCTTCTATAAACTTGGCCTTAACAGCATCGTTTAGCTCTTGAAGAAACTGACAAACACATTTCGCTTTCGATTTGCCAACGCTTGATTCATCAACTACGAAAATATCCAATCAATATGAGAGGAGAGGACACTCAAAAAGGGCAATCAAACGGAGCAACAAGTAGAGAAAACATACCCATGAAGTTGTTTCCAAGGTCACCCAATTCAACTTTGGATCCATCAATGACGGTGATGCTTCCAACCCCACCAAGAACAAGGTTCTTCAAGGTTTCGGAACCAGTAGGACCGCAATTCAGTAAGCATATGCTGGCTTTCTCTAGGGCTGTCTGTCCTTGCTCGCCCCAGATTCTGCAATTTCAATTAGGCGTAAACACATAGAAGCCAGTGACCCAAAAGAAAAACAAAACAAAACAAACAGAAGTAAATAGCTAGAGCGAAAAAGCTTGAACGAGCTGAGAGTGGAGAGTGGAGCTCACGGAATTAGTGAAATGGTGGAGGAGGGAAAAACGGTAAAGTGGGGAAGAGAGAGAGAGAAGCAGTACCTGAGCTGGCGATCGTATTTGGTTTTGGGTTCAGCCATTGATGATTTTTTCTCTGTGACTTCACAAACCTCTAATAATTCGCTTAGTAGTTACGCAGAGCTGCACGCAGCACACTGATCTATGGGACGACAACCCGAGCAAAGCAAGGACTATTACCAGTATACGGTGTCGTTTTCCATTCTGTTTCCTTTTTGTTTTTTGTTATAGTTTTTTTTATGTTTTCTTTAGTTTAGCGGTGCGGAGGGAAACGAAATTGAAATGACATAGTTAGGCCTGGGCACGGTTCGGGTCGGGTCAAATTTTAGCCGACCCGCGGGCCGAACCGAAGGAGAGCTCGGGTCTCGGATTGGATCGGGTCTTAAGTGAAACCCGAAATGAAGCCGAACCGGAAATGGGCTCGGTTCTCGGGTCGGTTCTAAGGTTCTGATCGGGTTTGGGCTTGAGCCCATTTTTACCATTTTCAAAAGTCTAAATCTTATTTATTTTCGTCAAAAAAAAGCCCAAATCATATTTTTTTTAGCAAAACAAAGCCCAAATCAGATTTACATTCAGCCAAAACCCTTTTTTTGTTCTCAAATTGCCAAAACCTATTAAATTCTTATGAACAAGCCCAAAACCAATTTTTCAAACAGGCCATCCATTAAAGCCCATTTCGTCTTTTCTCACCCAAATCATATAGATTCAACCTATCTATAACCTGTTTTTTTAAGTTTCTAAACTGAATCACAATCACAAGCATCATCCAACTATCAAATTAGTTGGTTCTTACATCCCATGACAAAAAATACAAGCAAAGCACCAAATTATATTTTACATCCCATGACAAAAAATACAAGTAAAGCAGCAAATTATATTTTACAACCCATGACAAAAAATACAAATAAAGGAGCTGCAGGTTTGAACAAATGATACTAATGGCATATTATCACTTACCAAACAGATTCACGTGTATAAGGGAGCTGCAAAAAAATACACTTGTATTAGTTAAAAATCACTCACCAGATCATAATCCAACTCAATAGTTAATTTCACCAAAAAAAGAAAGTGTTTGTAGTAACTCTAATTCTATTAATATTGAAGATAGAAGAACACTTCCCAGCAACCAAACAAATAAAAATTCATGGCCAAAAAGACTACAAAACTACAAAACCAAAGCAAACTAGATTCATCCAAAATGAAAGAATGAGTAAATTAATGAATGAACATTACAGGCTTGTAAGATTTGGAGGTAGCTTATTTAAATCATAAGAAAAACAGCTGAGCCCTCACACGTTACCCATGTCCATGATTTATACAAAACCTAGTCATATATACTCAGAGCAAGCTTTAATAGATCTGAATACCTCTCTCCAAGTAAAATCAACCAAAATATAAAACATGACCTGATTCGAAACAGTTCATAATCTCCAAGCAGCTCAACATATTACATCATTCTCATAGAACACAATGTCAGCCAGATTCCAATGTTGAAACAATTTCATAGAGCAGAGGAAGTAAGAGCTGAGCTGTTATCCATGATTCTAATTGATCTAAAACCTCATATTTCCATGGTCAATCTGTATAACTATTAACTAGAGGGCCCCCAAAAAAACAAACGAAGCGAATTCTGATGATTGGAGTAGGTCGAATTCTCCATAAATATCTAAATTTTATTTTTCTCCTATTATTTCTATGATGTACCGCTTTAAAACACAATCCAGTATGAAAGTCAAACTCAATGTCACAAGATTGATTTGATGTGTAACAAAAGGAACTCACCAAAATTCATGAGTGTGCCTGCAGTTCTTTCCACCTCCTACACAAATAAACAAGAAAACCGAATATTGCATCCCACCAAAAAAATTCATGCTACCATCGCAAAAAGATGTATTAATTAGATTAAATGGAAAATACAAAGTAGAGCAACTAACCTGAACCATCAGCTGACGAGTACGGCGAAGGCTCTGTGATGCTTTCTGCGGCAGATGTCATTCCAGCCTTTGTTCTAGAACCAAATGATAAATTAAATTCTCTAAATAAAAAATTCATGTAAAAGTAAGGGAATACTATATTCATGCTCATAAAGATTTTTCCCCAAGTTAAAGACGATGCATATGTAAACCAAGCATACATAAACATGAATATTATTTTACTGAAAGCCGTTTAGAATAATTGATACATACTGTAAGTTGCGTCGACGAACTGTGGACTCTTCTCCACCCCCTAGAAGAAGTTCTCTGCAAGAAACACAGCCAAATCAATCACAATTTGCTCCAAATATTTTTTTTCTCAATAACACTTTAAATAAATAAATTACTCTACGGAACTTCTTAAGTTTATTATCATTAAGAAGGAAATTACAGCCCTGTCATAACAGTTCATAATTTCTTTGTCAATTTCAAATAATCATCACAACACAACATAACCTAATTGGTGGCAGCCCTGATTCGAAAACCCTAAAACCTTAACAGAAAAAATATAACATCACATCAACCTCAACCACCAAATCGAGAAGCCTAATTTAAAAGAAAAAAACCATAAATTTAATTTAGAATAAACCCTAAATTCAAAGGAAGATGATGCTCTCACCTTTGACTGATATGAGAGAGAAACCCACAGAAGAAATCGCAGGAGAGGAATAGATGTTGTCGGCGATCAGAAACTGAGACTGAGAAACATAGAAAAATCGAGAGAAGAAGAGAGAGTTAGCGGAGCAAAGACGCGACGGGAAAAAATAGAACAGAGAAGGGAGAGAGAAGCTGACCTGCGTGCAGGGATGGAGGCGGCGTTGTGGCTGATCGACTGAGAGTGAGAGGATCGAAGTAGAGAAAACAGAAGAGAGATGGTTGTACTCTGCAAATATTAGAATTGATGAAGATCTGATGTAGGTTGAGAGAGAGAGGCGCCGCAACCTATTAGGTCAAAAACAATTGGAAAAATGAAAACAGAAGAGAGAAGAGAAGACTGAGTGAAAGAAAGAGAGAGAGAGAGAGAGAGAGAGTCACGTGTGAGGGTTACGGGAAAAAATAAAAAATTTGTGAGGGATCTGCTGCAAGCAGTCTCACATTAATATTTTTTTGGCCAATCACACGATGCCACATGTAAAATATATATATATATATATATTTAAATATTGACCGGTTCGGTTCAGGTTCTTCGGTTCTGAAAAAAATAAACCCGAGAGCCGAACCGTTGACCTTCGGTTCGGTTCAGGTCCATGGTTGACTTTTTCGGTTTTGGTCAAAAACACTTTTTTCCCCTTCGGTTTGGTTTGATTTCCTTTGTATTTCGGTTTTTTTGCCCACCCTAGACATAGTTCATGAAGAAAGAAGTTGAGAATTATTGGACCAATGGCTCTCCACCCAATCCAGGCTCGTTAGTGGATCAACCAAACCTAGTAGAATGATTAGTTTTGGACTTGGACCTTAATTTTGAACCCAACTCAGATTTACGGGCCAATCCATTTATCCAGTTTGTGACGGTTTCGGATTTTGGGCCAAGACATGTTGACTTTAATTTTGAGGGATTCGAACTTGGATGAAGTCGATGAACTAATCGAGCATATATCTTTAGGGATACTCATCATTGGCATGATCCATTAGAATTTTTTTCTGCTTTGGTTTCAGTTTTCATAATAATCAATGAGTAAATTTGCTTGCAGTATTCCAAATTTAACATACTTGCCTTTTTTCAAGTTAAATTTTAGCTAAAAAGACTAGTCCCTATTTTGAAGTTAAACTAGGGTAGAGCTGTAAATATTAGTAAAGCGAAACCACAATTAAAGAGACAATGCCATGGACAAAGACAACATCTAGGGATGAAGTGCCAAGAACTGAATAACAGAAAGGAGGAATTACTTCCAACATTGTTCCAGTTCTCAAGATGCACCAAAAGAATAGCAGCAGTTACATATGAAGTGCCAAGAACATGGATAAATGACATTTAAAACTATCAAAATGGTAGGCAAAGAATAGCAGCAGTTACACATACATGAATGAACAAGAACATGGAAAAGAACATGAACAAAGCCTTCTTTCTTTATCAGTAGATCCTGTACTACCTATTTCGACTGCTACAATAATTCGACTTACGGCTGCTTGTACGAAAGATGAACAATTAAGAAGTAAAAAAAATCACAATTGAATGACACAAACGCAACGAGTTCTATACACCAAACAGTTAAAGCAGATCAATGTAGTACCAAATCAGAACTTAAAGCCTGCAATGAAGGGAAGACATTGATGGGCAGAGTTTGCAACAGTCTTTCCCTCTCCAATCTTTCTCTTTTTGCAAGCAACCAAATCAGAACAAACCTAGTTCCTAGTGGACTTAAATCACATTACACACAACAAACACATCACCAAGCAAGAAAACATAACAAGTGAAAAACGTGTAGTGATGTAAATGAGCTGCCATCATACCAAAGAATCCTCCTTTCTTTATCAGTACTACCAATTCCATTGTCTCCCAGCGAAACCCATCTATGGAAAACAGGGCACATTACTCAACTCTAACAATTGTTCAATCTGAGGGCGCAAACAAAATGAATAATTAAGCCGCCAAACACCACTGACATTATGAAACTATCACAATTGAATGACAAACACCAATGACCTCATAATATCCAACAGACAAGACACATTTACAGCGCAAACAAGATGAATAATTAAGCAGCCAAACACCACTCCTTTTTGGACATAACATGACGAACGTATCACAATTGAATGACAACACCGATGAGCTCATAATATCAGACAAACAAGACAAGTCGTTCACCTTCGATTATCCCATGCAATAATTCGATTTACGGCGCAAACAAGATGAATAATTTAGCATCCAAACACCACTATTAGTTCACAACATCAAACAGTTAAAGCATCCCAAATTAGTACCAAAATCATAAATCAACCACTGGAAAACGCATCTGTTATGGAACTTTTCGGTAAATTTTATTAATAATCTCAATTGTATCTAAGCAATTCTCTACCAAAGTACCACCATAAACTACAAATAAAAACTAATCTACAACAAGGTTCAAGAGAACATTCTATCAATTTTCATTCAATGTGCAGCAAGAATGTCCGTACTAAACACATCAATTATCGGATCGGGCGAGTCGTGAACCGGGCTCGAGGGGTTGAGGAACAGAACGGACTTGGACGCCGCGAGTTTCTTTCTCTGGGGGCATCTGGGGCCATAGATCCGACCAGAGAAGCAAGGAAAGCCGTCGATGGCGTTGACCTGTGGAAGACCAGCGTCGTTCGCCGGAGAAGAAGGCGGCGACGTACAGATCTGAGAGAGCCAGTTGAGCCGGTGCGATCTGGCGCTGCTGATTCGCGAGTCTCGGATTTGGGCGAGCGCGCCGGGCTTTAGGTATTTGAGGAACGGCTCGGTCGACCGGTTCTGGGAGGACCGGCGATGCAGAGTTCTAGATCGACGGTTCATGGTGTAAAGAGAGAGAGAGAGAGAGAGAGAAATGGGGGCTTGGTGTTTTAGAGAGAGAGCGAGAAAGAGCGAGGGAGAGAGAAATGGGGTTTGGCGTTTTAGAGAGAGATGGAGAGGGTTAGGTTTGGGGGTGTTTTTAAGGTTTGGGAGTGAGAGAGGCGGGAAGAAGTGGAGGGAGAGGAAGGCGTGAGGGTTTCAAAAGAGAGGGTCGAGGCGCGGAAAGACTAGTAGGGTTTTTTTTTTTTTCTTTGGTTTGTTTTTGTGCTCCCTCGTGATTTTTTTTTTGTTGGTGGGTGGTTTTGCTTTGTGTGAGATGGTGACGTGCGGTGATGTCGTCCGGTTTTGGGCAAAACCTGCGTAGGTAGGCTGGTGCTTGTCTCTACATATATACAAGTTGTGTAGTGTGATAATGATTTTGTCATATACTCTAACATAACACGTGCCACTTTGATCGAATTGACATGAGTACAGAAATCAAATCTCATTTTAATTAGAAATGGTTCGAATTGCTTTTTCTTTTTTAATGGATTGTATTAAAATCGGATTTGTTTTATTACGTTTGGTTATTGAAATAGATGAACCTGAAGACGTTTACATTTGAAGATTGAGACTTCTTTTGCACAAAATGGAAATGATCTTAAACCTTCACACCACATGCATGGTATTCATAAAATAGGTGTCGTGTGTATCATCCTGAATTTAAGCTTTTCACACTGTAGTATTGATATTATTTATGAAACGAGTAGAACGCACATTTTATATTACATGGTTACAATATTAACAAATATGAAATGTATCCATATTTGTTAGATATGTGGTATTCAATTCACTCTACAAAACACACAATGTTAATGATTATTGGTCCACTAACGGTAAATCTTCACTTTATTGGAGGAAATCATAAGTAAAATTTATGAACTAACAATTATTGAATTAAAAATAAACGATCGAATATTTTCATTGATGTGTCACGTTTAGAAGCTACGTTCATCGAAATCAAACCCTTGAAACACTAAAGAAAATGAGTGCTATATTCTAAAATGGAAGAGATCGCTAAAGAAAAGTAGGTCTACATCCAAAAAAGGTTTTATATGGACAATTTGACAGTAGAATATGATAAATTAGCCAAATTTAATTCATAATAAGTGGATAAGCTTGAAGTATTATTTACTCACGGGTTGGGCAAAACTCTAGCCCCTTCTCTCTCAAAAAACACTCCTAGCATCGTTTTCACTTTAAGGGGGAAGGAAGCCACTATTATTCCTCCCCCCTCCCCTCCTTTCTTCTTCCCCTATCCCCTTCTCTCTTCCTCCCTTATCTTCTCTTCCACCATTTTCGCAGACAAAAGGTTTCCCCTATTTGTCTTCGTTTTGTTAGGATTTTCCTCCACCCATCACATGCGACTGCGTCTTGGCATCGGATCTCCACCATCATCCCTTTTTTTTTTATAGTTTCTTTATGTTTTGAATAAGTCGAATAGACTCTTTGGGTTTTATATGGAATTTTCACATCTCCTTGTGTAAGAGTTTTCCACCTATCGTTTGTAAGAGTTTTATTTGTATTGTTATTGCTTGGTTTTTTTTTCTAGCTTTATCTCATTTTGATTGTTATGAGTTTGCAATCTTAGTTTGAATGCCTATGACATAATTTATCCGATCATGTGTGATCGTTAATGAAGGCGCACCAGATTGTCTTAATTTTAATGTTAGATCGCTCTGTTATTGTAATAGCCCTTTGTGGCTAGTTTGTATTGACCCATTATGACTAGTTTGTATTAACTCGTTGTGAGTAGTAACTTTTGATTGAATTATGAATGAAATCTCAAAATTACTCAAACAAAAAATATATATTATTTACTCATAAAAGACTTGTATCTCTTTATATAAGACAATAGTTTCAACAAATTAGTGCCCTTTAGCGGTCTACTTCATATTCGAATACCAACTATGACTTTGCAACCCAAACTAAAGGGCACTACTTGTATTTCTATATACATTAATGTTAGTGCCCTTTCAACCAAAAATATATATATATATATATATATATATTAATACAAGAATCATTTGATAATTTATACACCATATTATATAATTCGATATACATTAATGTTGAAGCAAGTTTGGGTTGACCCAAACTAGATTATCTATTTCATTCCTATTCTTACACCAACCTATATCTTGAGGCTAGAATCAAAAGTTTTTGTGCATGATGATAAGTCGAGATTCGAATACGAAGAAGAAACTCACTCCAAATTCACATGATTAAAAAAGGGGCAAGTTAAGTTCAATTCACATCATGTTGAACAAGTATACCTGCCGCGGTCGTAACGTTTTAGTATAATCTTGTATTTATATATAATTTGCATATGCAGTTCATTTTTCAAAAGTTAACGATATTACTGCAACGTTGTTATCTAATCACAATACAAAAACAGGTTTAGAACAACTCTAATGAAAAATTAAAAGATGGGACTTGATGATGGGTACATTTGGTAATTAAGGAAGAAAATCACATCACATTCTCTAAGGTTATTATCGTGGGCCGGAAGCGAAGGCAGGATTCCAATTTTGGGGGGGGGGGGGGGGGGGGAGGCAAAAAATTGATATAAATTTATTGGGAGGTCATTAACTGAAAACATACAACTTTATGTTAATATTTTATAAATCATTATATTGGTTGGTGAATTTTACAAAACATTGGGGGGCAGGGCCTTGCCCTAAATGTGGCTCTGCCCTTAATTGTGGATAGACTGCTATGCATGCAATTACATGTCTGTTGTTCAAGTCTTAACTTGGTTGGGAGAAGAACTTTCATACAAAGGGTATGTCACTGTAATGGTATCTGTTGGAGCACAAAATTTTGGGTCATTTAGCAAGTAATTTTGTATTTCATATTGAGAAGTCATACACTATTTAAGTGGCCTTTTATTAGCATTAGGGTCACGGGCTCCAAATTCCATGTTCCATGATTTTCTTCATGATCCACAACCACTCCATCGTGGGCATGGCAGTGGGTGACCATGTAGGCTTTGCCATGTGGCATGAGACATAGCCTTTGGTCATGGGTATAAGACATGTTTGCATTTATAGGCATTGACCATTAAGTCCCACTAATCCTATGATTTCATTCATGTGTAATAATTGATAGAGAATAGAAAAACATGTTTCTTGATTGGAGTTCTGCTTCTCAAGTTTAGTGCTAGTGGGTTGATTTATTGAATAGTAATTTTTGCTCCCACAATATCTCAAGTCAATCACACATTGTCATATAGGAATGCTCAAAAATTATAGTCCATATAACGATTTTGACATCGAAAATAACATGATATTATTATTTTTTGGTTATTCAAACTCTCCGACCATCAAAAAATGGTTTAGCATTCCTAAATGAAGACGTGAGTCCATAATTTAATTTTTTAAAAACTATTCTGACCTTGTAAACAAATACAGTGACAATCATACCTCATATTTATGATTTCAAACAATATAAATTTCCTTTGGCCTATTGATATCATTGTTTCCATTTTAGAATTTGCATTCAATGTATTTCTGACAATCCCATTTCAATATATATCGGTAATTTTTTTTGGTCGAATATATAATATTGGTACTTCGAATCTCATTCCGCAAAATAAAAACTACCCAAGAATTTAGGTCCTATTTGGTATCCTTTAAAAAAAATATCGATTTTCTATTTAAACCCCACACTTCTCTTTGTTCACCCCATATTCTAAGTTCACTCCAACTTCTAATTTAAATTTTCACAATTTCTAAGAAAACCCCATTATCTTCCCGAACTACCCTTAAATACAGCTCAAGTAAAATAAAAGAGTTTTTCTATTTACACCCCACTATCTTCCTACTACAAACTATAGAAAAAAGCATATATCTAAACTAAATAGTGGGGGAAAAGATGAAGAAGGCCCCTATTTTTTGAGAAGAATATGAAGGTCCCTATATAGACTCACTAACTATTACAGTATATTGTTTATTGTCAATGGAAAGAGATCATAGACCAAATAAAGATTTCTAAATTAGAAATTAAATGAGGAGATATTTATTTGCGTTGTAGACAAGAAGGTACCTTAGCAAGAACAAATTTCATTTACACGAAGGTACAGTAATCATCTACTGTTTACTTTTGAGCATTTAAGATGTCAAGTAAATATAAAATTTTAAATAAAAAAATTAGAACAACTAAGCAATCAACAACCAAGCAATCAACAAAGAGAAGAGAATAAGATCATTGCAGCCAAGCAATCAACAAGCCTTTCCATAAGCTCCCACACATATTTTAAAGAGATAGGCTCCTGAACGTTTTATATTTTTAAAGAGGAGTATTCTGGCAATAGGAGTTTGTATTCTTCTAAAACTTAATATGAAGAGTGGTGAGGTGTGTGTATAGATGTACTAGGGTTAAGTATTAAGTTGGATGACCTTTTTCGTCTTTTTACATAATAATAAAACTTATAGCTTAATAATTTAAGTATTTGGGTGAACAAAGAGAAGTGCGGGGTTTAAATAGAAAATCTCTAAAAAAAAGTATGAGTTTTCAAATAGTGATTTTAAGATCTAAAAAATTGTTTGGTATTGAACTTCAAACTATTTTTAAGATCTTTAAAAAAATTGAAATTAAAATCAGAAACCCTAATTCCCAAATTGAAATTAACAAAAGAAAATGAAAAAAAATGTGAGGATTAAATGTTGGAATTTTAAAAGATTTTAAAAATTTAACCGTTTTATTTATTTAATTATTTTTCTGTTTTATTTTATTTATTGTGGGGGTTATAAATATTTAATATTCAGGTTTTATTTCTGGTTGGTGAATGCCATTATTTTTTGGTTGGTGAACTTTTGTGGTTGGTGAAGGTTACATGTTTTTGGATGCCTATAAAAGGCCACTCCTCCTTCACATTTGATAGACACAATACACCATCAGAATATCACATACCACAAACTAATTCTCTCATTTTCTACTTTTATATATATATTCTCTACTTTATATTATTATTTTGGCAATGGTTCTGTGACTTGGATACCTATATCCGTCTATGAACGTGCTCATAGCGGATCATGAGTTTGTGTACAAGGGGTCGTATCTTGGAGTCTTGTAGACCGTCAGGACCTGCACGTAGGGAGGCTACAAAGGCTTTAGGACAGCGTCTTTGACGTGCTTCACCGTACCAAACTCACCTTCTTACTTATTATTTATTTTCCTTTTACTTACCTATTATTTTGTTTTCTTCAATTTCATTATACCTTCAAAGCTTTCTTATTTATTTATTATAACATTATTTATAATATAATATTTTGTGTTTGGCTTTACGGAAAATAAAAACTATATTTTGTATATTTTTTATAACAATCTAAAGCCTTTGTAGATTAAAACTACTTTCTTTCCGTACTATTGTGAAGCCTCAATTGAATACTTGATTGATGAAATTACCACTTGCTGCTTGGTTCAAACTTGGAGTAAACAAAGTATGTTATCTTACATGTATTTCGAATAAATCATATTTGTTAGGTTGTGTCCTTATCATAGCATAAGTTTGATTATATATGTGAAACCATATGTCTATTAAACCTTTGTATGTTAAAATTATTTTCTTTCCGTACTGCTGTAATTTTTTGTAGTTTACAATTGTTACAATTGCATATCTATATTTATGTAAGCTCTTGACAGCAATATGTTTGTTCCTGTTAAAATCTATTTAATTTTATTTATTAAAGGCATTTGGTAAAAGGCGTGCCAGTTTGAAATTGTTAGCGTGATTATTTGAATTTTCTATTTAAACAACCAAACAAGTTCCCAGCCTTTTGTCAAAGAACCGTTTATCCATGAGTTTCAGAGTTCTTTCCAAATATTTTTATTATTATTAGTTTGTTGGTTAAACATAATTATTGGTTTGCATAATTTTGAGGAATTTTTTTATTTTTTTTTGGTTGCATCTTTGTCATGGTATATATATTTTGCAAAGTTCGTTGTGTACATTTGAAACCATATATATTGTACAGTTTGTTTTGTTGTTTTGTTGTTTGAGATATTTTAATTGCTGATTTTATTTCAATAGTGTTAATATATTAATATTCTAATCATATTATTGCTGATTTTGGATATCAATTATCTTTGGTTTTGGAAAATGGATCAAATTACGTTATGTGTGATGTCTTTCGAGTATTTGATATAAATATACATATATATTGCACTAATGATTGTGTTCAAGGTTTATCTTATTTATGGGAATAGAGATTTGTGTAATTTTCAAGTGGGAGTTATTATGGAATCGATATATCAGAGGTCGAATATCATATACCGCGAGTTAAGTGCTACCAACTAATTCTTTAAAAATCAGAGTTTGTATTGTGTCTGTTTATTGTTTTACTTAATCTAGAAATGTCAAATTCATGAGTATGCTTTTTCTTGATTGCATACACTTACACCTTTTCAAAACACAAATATACTTTTTCTTGTTGAAATTAATTTTAGAGATTTGGCCTAATGGTCACACTTGTTTTCAATTCCTACATTTATTTTGGCAATAAAGTTGCTAATAATATTGGGTGATTATTGCCCTTAACATGGTTATGAACTTAATGAAATTTTGTGCTAATACCTTCTTTGTTTTAATTCGGAAAAAAAAACTGCAAATTAATTTAAATTGATTTGATATTAGCATTTAATTACTTTTAACGTTGGGTTTTTATACATTATATTTATGTGGTTTAATGCATTATGAAGGAATAAAGCATTATTGGTCAACAGACAATTAAGTTTTCCTTTTATGAAGATAACTTTGATTTGAATACTCAATTGTTGCATTTTCGCAAATCTTGTTGGTATACTACTTACTTTGGTTTCAAATTCTTGAAGTTGTAGTTTCATTTTGAATTCAAAATCTAATATTGCGTCAATTTTAGTTTTGGCCTATTTGTGTATTCAATTGTTATATTTATTATTTATTTTCATTTATAGATATTAATTTTTGTGAAAAAGGGCAGAGAGTTTATGTGACATTATTGCAAGTTTTATTGACCCTAATTATTCTTTATTTTGCTGACTGTCATTGCTTTGAATTTAGGAGAAAAACATACAGTTTATTTTGTAGTATAAATGCATTAGTTTAATATACCTTGGTCTAATTTGGGAGGCAATCCACTACTATTTAAAACCTTAGCTAGTTGGCTGATACATCAATGTTGAGAATCAAAACTTTTATATTTGTGGAGAAATTATATTTTATGCATATGCATATATGTTTCAAAATTTCATTACTTATTTTATGTTGAGATTAATTTCCCGGATATAAAGTATTCCAATATGCTATAATTGGTTTTGGACGTTAGCTTTTTTTTTTTTTTGTTCGAAAATTGGTTAATTGATATTAACTTATTTAGAAGTTTTGCATTTCCCATTCAATTACGAGATAATTTTATTTACTGCAGCTTTAATTTCAAAACTTTAGTAATTGGTTAATTGATATTAACTTATTTAGAAGTTTGCATTGCACATTCAATTACGAGATAATTTTATTTACTGCAGCTTTAATTTCAAAACTTTAGTGCCGCAATTGCATATTATCAATTTTATGACGTTTAGAGATTTATGTCTGGCAACAGTTGTTGATATTGTTGGGTGTTTATTGCATTTAACATTACTAAACATTTATGCAATTTAATTACATCTTTGTTTTAATGTCTTGGATTCATTTTAAAGTTGCCAACGCCTATATGTTTCGATTGTGCAATCCTTCATATTAGTTACTTGAGTTAATCTTGATACAAATATATTGAGTGAACTAATGTTCTTTTGATTGTGAAGTCTTAACAGCTGCCACATTGAGTTAAGTGCCATGAAGTGTACATTGTGAAATCCTCATGAGAAAATTGAAATGAAATAATAAATTATATGACTGTAAGTGGCTTTAATTTTGAGTTTTGGCATAAGGCTTTCAAACCCCAAATTTTTTTTTACATTTATTTTGTGAGGCTCTTGGTGGTTTCACTATTATATTTACAATAACTATGACTTTGAGTTAGCATGTCTCAAGAATTTAAAAATAAATAAAATTTTGGTACAGTCTTCACATATTTTGAGAATTCCCTTAATTTGTGGGGGTTGAGTTTTTCCTTAACTATATTGGTAACTATTGAAATTTTGTGGGTATTTCAAAATACAAAATTAATTTCAATACTTGTTTATGTTGAATTTAACTTTCTAGATTTTGAGTAGTTTTGATTAACTCTTTAAAACTGAAGTTATTTTGTATATTTATTATAAAAGTTTTAATATCTCCTTTATTGGGATTTATCTTATTTTGTTTTAATTAGCCTTTAAATGTTTACGTTATTTGCCTTTGACAATAATAATAATTATTGATTTTAAAACAGTGTAGTCTTTTGTGGGAGTTGATTTTTTTTTAAAGGGAACTTTAATGCTATATTTTTATGTGTGGCTAATGTTGAGTAGTTTTGTTTATGTTGGAAAACGTTAGACCCATTTATATAGTTTAATTGCATTGCTTTACTATCGTAGGCTTTTCTTTTTACTTTTTTTTTTCCCACAATTTTGAGTGTGTTTTCAATTTCTTTATGCTCTCGTGAGAAAGATTCATTACATTCATTTAGTGACATAATAATTTTTATATTCCCTTGGCAAACATGTTGTGTCCGTGTGAAATTTGTTTATATTAAAAATTTTATTATGAGACTAACTTATCTGCAACTAATGATTACCTTGGTATAAAATTTTGGTAGAGACTTCTTATTGTCTTATAGGTTCCTATTGAGAATCAAGAAGATACAATTTCAACCTGGAGATGCGATCATGATTTCAGCCACTTTGAGTGCACAAAAGGGAGTAAGAGTATCCTGAAATACTCAATGTTTATAATTAAATTTATTTAAAGAATTAATTGTTATATTGTTGTTCATAAGTGGTAGCAGGTGTACTCAAAGTTTCATGGACTTGAGAGGTACTCTTGATCATAAGATTTAATGTATGATGTTTTCTGTTATACTTAAATGTATACCAGTCCATATTTAATTTCCAATTATACTGAGGTGAAATCCACTAATTATTTGTGTGCGAGATTGTGTAGGAAATATTCTAATAACATGCAGGTTTAAAGCGCGCTAAAATTAATAGAGAACAAAGATTGACCTACACTATATATGCCTTGTGAAGGCTAGTCTTGATATGCATGCCTCGTGGAGGAGGCTATTAATGCAAAATGTCGAGGGGGATGTGCTTAAGCCCATAAGGGAGTCACCTAGGGAGGTAACCCAACTTCTGTGATTGGCGATCCCATGAAGGAAGTTCAATGTGGTAGAAACAATCCATATTGCGTGACTCGTATAGCACTCAGATAAAATTATGAAGATATCCTTGAGATATTCTTCTGCTCATCCCTAAGGCAAAAGTGCTATTTTATGTGACGTTAGGAAGGGATTTATCCCTGAATGAGTTTCGAGGCGGGCAAACTCCCGCAGGGTGCAGGTCACATGTACTCTTGGAGAACTCACCTAAGTGAGAGACGTCGTGAGGCCGCGACTATGAGAATTGGGCTATTCTCTAGTAACTCTCATGAGAATCAAGATGAGCGCATGGCCATAAATAGCGCTACCCCGCATCCAAGTCTCAACTAATACTATGTGTGGGATATGTTGAAGTTTGGTCAAAGGTGCCGAGTTCAATACTGTGTACACTCAGGTTCCTCAAATGGAGACTATCATCACTAAGTGAAGGTTCAAGCCCGGAAGGCACCTACACCTATTACATAGTATTATATTGCCATATATATTATATATTTTTCACTGGTTTTTGTCACGGTAAAATTTTGAAAATCTTGTGGGGGATTGTTGGAATTTTAAAAGATTTTAAAAATTTAACCGTTTTATTTATTTAATTATTTTTCTGTTTTATTTTATTTATTGTGGGGGTTATAAATATTTAATATTCAGGTTTTATTTCTGGTTGGTGAATGCCATTATTTTTTGGTTGGTGAACTTTTGTGGTTGGTGAAGGTTACATGTTTTTGGATGCCTATAAAAGGCCACTCCTCCTTCACATTTGATAGACACAATACACCATCAGAATATCACATACCACAAACTAATTCTCTCATTTTCTACTTTTATATATATATTCTCTACTTTATATTATTATTTTGGCAATGGTTCTGTGACTTGGATACCCATATCCGTCTATGAACGTGCTCATAGCGGATCATGAGTTTGTGTACAAGGGGTCGTATCTTGGAGTCTTGTAGACCGTCAGGACCTGCACGTAGGGAGGCTACAAAGGCTTTAGGAGGACGGCGTCTTTGACGTGCTTCACCGTACCAAACTCACCTTCTTACTTATTATTTATTTTCCTTTTACTTACCTATTATTTTGTTTTCTTCAATTTCATTATACCTTCAAAGCTTTCTTATTTATTTATTATAACATTATTTATAATATAATGTTTTTTGTGTTTGGCTTTACGGAAAATAAAAACTATATTTTGTATATTTTTTATAACATTAAATCCTATCAATTTTGGTGGTGCGCAAGAGAGAGAGAGAGAAAAATGTAAAACCTCACTTTTTTCTATCGTTAAACACAATTTGAAGTCGATTAGAGATCTTAATTCATGCTTTTTCCTAGAAGGATAAAAGCACGAAGTTTCCAAGTTCTATAGTTTATGTACTAGTGTTGTGGAAAGTTCCGCAAGAGAATTTCAATCGTACAACTGCTTTAACGATTAGTTATAATTCAAAGTCAGCTTAATAGGCCCTACTTGCTCATAGAAGTTGATTGAATATGGGAGACCTAATAATGGAGTCAAAATATGGCATTTGTACAATCCAATTAGCACGTAGGGCTCATTAACTTTAAAAAAAAAAGTGCAACTATAACAATTCGCAAGAAAAAACTCTTTAAATTTACTCAAAATTACATTTTGAATGAAGATAAATTAAAAACAAACCATGAATACTAAGTGATCATATAATTAGTACATGACAAGATGTTGTAAGAATGAGATTAGTATGCGAGAGTATGGTGGTGCCCACACCTTGCTTCGGCTGTTTTGTGTCGTTGGAAACAACTTGGAGGGTCTAGGCCCCCTTCTGCTCGGGCTGGAGGGTGCGGTGAAAATGCTCTAACATATTATCAGTATGTGTGAGAAAAATCATATTCTTTTCCTAACTTTTTTTTAAAAAATGTCTCTTAAATCATGAAAGTTTAAGCAGTGCCCCCACTTGGCCAATATTTTCAACGGCGAACCGTAAGCGTTCCTTTTGAATTGACCCAATAGTTAGTGCCAAAAACTACATATAGATTATATATTTATCTACACCACCATGCACGCTTGTGATCAGAGGCTCACATCTTTGCCGCTAAAAGCATAGGCTCATATGAGCCACGTTGTCACGTGTATCCCACCCTCTTTTTCGGGTCGCAAGTATGAAATATCGGGTCCCTACCTACTTAAGTGGCAAAAAGGGCCACACAAAAAAAAAAGAGAAAAAAAAAGAAAAGAAAAGACAAAGGTGGCAAAAATAAAATAGCATTTTGATACGGTCCTCTCCTCTTACAGAATACAGATTCGAATTCTCTCACGAAAGAAGAATAGTCTCGGATGCTTTTGTTTTTAGTTGATAAAAAATGATTTAAGAAAGATTGGCTATTCTGACTACAAATGTCATCATGGTAAACCCACAATCTCGTAATATAATAGTTTGGGGGAGATTGTGACTTGCGAAAGTATGTGGAATTGGGCTGTATAATATAATTTGTCGCTGATCAAAATTCTCCCAACTTCACGTCAATAAAGTAGTTTTTTAGGAAATTAACATAAAAACCGAATCTGGGCACATGTTCAAGAACCTTCCTACACTAATTAAAATATATAATGAGCAACTTTTCTTTTTTGTTGCGTAATTAATTGACATATTTTATGCTATTAGATAATCAATATGAATGGCTGATTAGCTAAATTCATGTAATGTGTATTCGTTTGTCTAATTTAACAATAAAATAGTCTAGACCGTATCATCCATTAAATTTTTTGGCATAATTCCGTTGAAATTAAACAAATAATGCAATTATGCCTTTCTCAGCAATCACATCATCAAAATTTATTTTTTTATTTTTTATGGGAACCCACATCATCAAAATTATATATCTAGAAATAGAATAGAAATATAGAAGTATTTAATGTAAAAAAAATGTTTATTGGATAGGAGATAGAAATATACATGAATGCATTTTTCTTTTCTAACATTGGAAGAGTGAGGTATATGTGAGTTAGGTTAACCTTGATTACGGATAGTGAGTTTGTCCTATTTGTACCTAAGTTCGAACACCCCTTCACTTATATTAAAAGAAAAACAATGAAAGAGTGAGATTCGAACTTGAAATCATTTGTAATTGATTAGACCTCGTTTGTGTGTGTTTGTATTGTAGTTGATTGATTTTCTTATAAAAAATATAAATATTTAAAAATAAATACATATTCGGTCAATATTTAGAAAATAAATTATTTATGAGCAAAGTTAAGACAGCCGCCTACACAGGATTGAGAGTTGTTCTGACGTTTGATGATTCGCTGAATCATCTGCAGAAGCGATTGGGGAGTCTGAAACTTACACGTGGACTACTGTCCGTAGCATTATTATGTTTATGGATGGTGACGTGGAAATACTTGATTGGCTAGTAGCACAATGAAATGCTCTTGTATCACCCACCCCATATAGAACCCTCTCCTATTCCTACTCTCCAGCTCTCCAGCCCAGCCAGTCAGTCTTATTACTACATCTAGAAGCGGCACGCAGCCCTAGGTTTCATTTGCTCTCCACACGCCTCCTCCTCTTCCTCACCCTCGCAGAAACAGTCTTACGACTGTTCCTTCATCCTCCATATCTCCTTTGTTTTTATCTCATCATCATCATCACTCTGTCTCTCTCTCTCTTGATCAAATCCTTATCCCATTTTCTGCTCTCTACTTTTTTGTCTATGAATGCGTGATCGTCGCCATGTATATAAACACAGCCTCTTCATCTGCCTCCTCGCTTCTCAGAGCTTCTAGGGCTCGCCTTTTCTCCTCTTCTTCTTCCTCGTCTCCTATCTCTAGAACCTTCGCTGGTTCGCCGCTCAAGCCTTCTCACCATCACTTCGCCTCTCACCGCTTCCTCAGCTCCTCCTCTGCGGTTCGCTCTTTCTCTCGCTGGAGCCACGGCGGTGTCCATTGGCGCTCCCCCTACGCGCTTCGGTCTCAGATCAGAGCCGTCGCTCCCGTAATCGAACAGTTCCAGCGCAAGATCGCTTCCATGGGTACCGTCTCATCTCATCTCATCCCGTATTTCTCGGAGTTTCGGTTTTTGGATTGTTCATCTCTATTTTATTTTTGATCTGATTCGTGTTGATTACTTGCTTGTTTTTGAAAATCTGGATTGGCTTTTGCTGTTTTCTACTCTTCCCCAGCTGAGCTACTTTTTCTCAGTAGTTGCATAATGAACCTGTTTGGCTGCTGAGAAAATGATTCGGAAATCCTAATAAATTTGATATAATTTTCGTGTTTTTATTCATTTAGAATTAGTCTTATTGAATGAATGGGATACTGGTGTCGTTGGATCAAATTTTGAAATAGACAGAAATCCCTGGCCGTTAATTTGATTTAAAAAAAAATTAGAAAGTAGTTTTAGAGTCTTAATTTGTGTTTTGACTGTTCCTCTATGCGGTTTCAGCTTCTGAAAACCCTTTCAAGGCAAATTTGACAAGTCTTCCCAAGCCCGGAGGTGGCGAGTTTGGAAAATTCTACAGCCTTCCCTCTCTGAACGACCCCAGGATCGGTAATTTTCTAGCACTCAGCTGGCTGATATCCCGTTTTGTTGTTTATTTTAATCGTACAATTAATAACATCCTCTTGTTCATGTGTGTAACAGATAGGTTACCATACTCCATCAGAATCCTTCTTGAATCTGCTATTCGTAATTGTGACAATTTCCAAGTCAAGAAGGAGGATGTTGAGAAAATTCTTGATTGGGAAAAGACTGCCCCGAAGCAAGTTGAAATTCCTTTCAAGCCTGCTCGTGTACTATTGCAGGTAATTCATGAGTTCATTTACCCTTTGTAGGGTCATGAATTTAGTATACAAAAGTTGTTGGCATCATTGTCTTCCTTTTCCAATGCTTATATGATTTTGTTGCAGGACTTTACGGGAGTTCCAGCTGTGGTCGATCTTGCTTGTATGCGTGATGCTATGAACAAACTTGGGAGCAATTCTGACAAGATCAATCCTTTGGTACGTGGAGTTCTTATTCTGAGATTCACAATCTATGTTATTGAATTTACCATGCCAGGGTCACTCTTTCATTTGTCTTAGTATTCTTTTTTAAATAATATTTTGCATTCACGCAGGTTCCTGTTGATCTTGTTATTGATCATTCAGTTCAAGTCGACGTTGCAGGATCAGCAAATGCCGTGCAGGCCAATATGGACCTTGAATTCCAGAGAAACAGAGAGAGATTCGCTTTTCTTAAATGGGGATCCAATGCTTTCCACAATATGCTTGTTGTTCCACCTGGTTCTGGCATTGTTCATCAGGTAAAGTAGTATATTTTTTTATCATTTGAAAACTAGATATACTGAACCATGTAACCCTTGAGTCTCTGTAGAATTATCAATTCTTATGGATTTGGTCTGAAGTTAATTGACATATTGTAATTTCAGGTTAATCTTGAATATCTTGGACGGGTTGTTTTCAACACTGATGGCTTACTCTACCCTGATAGCGTGGTTGGAACTGATTCCCACACAACCATGATTGATGGGTTAGGAGTTGCTGGCTGGGGAGTTGGAGGTATTGAAGCTGAAGCTACTATGCTTGGCCAGGTAATGTAAAGTCCTGAAAACTATGGAAGGACCAGAGAAGGCACATTTATTTTATAAAGCGATGTTCAATACACCGTAATGCACACTTGCATGCTAAAGCTATACATGTTTTACACTCTTACTGCAAATTTTCTTATAATACTTTATTCTTTTAAATTCACAGCCTATGAGCATGGTGTTGCCTGGAGTTGTTGGGTTCAAGTTATCTGGAAAATTAAACAATGGTGTTACTGCTACTGACTTGGTTTTGACTGTCACACAAATACTGAGGAAGCATGGAGTTGTTGGAAAGTTTGTTGAATTCTATGGTAATTTATTTCTTATTAGGTGTACTTTTAAGTAATGATTGCATTTTCTCTGTCGTGGCTATATATGATGTCTCATGTTTGTATGTCTGCAGGGGAAGGTATGGGTGAGCTATCATTAGCTGACAGGGCCACTATTGCCAATATGTCCCCTGAATATGGTGCAACCATGGGGTTCTTCCCTGTAGACCATGTTACTTTACAGTATCTCAAATTGACTGGTAGAAGTGATGACACTGTGAGTACTTTACCAAGTGATAATAATAATTAGTTTGCTAAGTATTATTCTTTTAAGAGATATGTGACCTCATCATTAAATTATAGGTGTCAATGATTGAAAGTTATCTCCGGGCAAATAAATTGTTTGTTGACTATAATGAGGTAGGAGCCGCCTTCTTATTTTTTTCTCCCAATTTTTAAATATCAGAATCAACCTTTCAGGTTTGAGATGCATCTATTGATTAATATTCCTTTATTTCAGCCTCAGTCAGAAAGAGTGTATTCATCATACCTAGAATTGAACCTTTCGGAAGTCGAGCCCTGTATGTCTGGACCTAAGAGGTTTGTATTCTTCAATATGTATTTTGCACTTGTTTCATAATTTCTTTCCGTATAATCATGTGTAATTGGCCTTCTTGGCAGACCTCACGATCGTGTGCCTTTGAAAGACATGAAAGTTGATTGGCATGCATGTCTTGACAACAAGGTTGGGTTCAAGGTGAGTTGTTAACCTCAGCACTCCCTTAAAATTTTCCCAATTTTGCTTCTTTCTCATTAAAGAAAAAAGAAATTTCCCATTGTTGCTGATCCTAGCATAAATTTTAAACTTTCGATGGACTTGAGCAAAGACTAGTAGTTTTAAGATGCTCTATTTTCATGTAATTTTATTTGATGACACTACAGTTGCAATTCTGTTTATCTTGTGCCATCCTTCCTAATGTTTTACTGAATGCAGGGATTTGCTATACCAAAAGAGGTGCAAGACAAGGTGGCGAAGTTTTCATTCCATGGACAGCCGGCAGAGCTTAAGCATGGTAGTGTTGTGATTGCTGCAATCACAAGCTGCACCAATACATCAAACCCAAGTGTCATGCTTGGAGCTGCCCTTGTTGCAAAAAAGGCTAGTGAACTTGGTCTACAGGTGAGGCAAGCTTACAGTTCTCATAAGAACCTGCTCTTCTTTTCTTTCTTTTGTCTGCAATATGGATTGTGCAAGAGAACTCCTGTTGTCTTTGTAATGATTGAATGTTGATTAACCAATGACTCAGGTTAAGCCATGGGTGAAAACTAGTCTTGCCCCGGGTTCTGGAGTTGTTACAAAATATTTGCTCAAGAGGTAATTTTCTGTTTCTTGAGAATGAAATTTATTAATGTATAGATACAAGTTACTTATTGAATTTTAATCTTGATGCAGTGGATTGCAAAAGTATTTTGATCAACAAGGTTTCCAGATTGTTGGATATGGGTGCACAACATGCATTGGGAATTCAGGGGACTTAGATGAAACTGTTGCTTCTGCTATAGCGGAAAATGGTAATGTTGAAGTATTAATGTTCATTATCTTTGCACAAAGGTTATATGTTTTGTTTAACTCAAGATAATTCACTTGTTACATGAATTATTATTTCCTTTGACAAGAACTGATGCCCCATTTTATTAGTTTTTACTTCATCTCTAGCTTTTGCATCTAAAATTCTCTCACCTTCTGTTGCAGACATTGTAGCAGCTGCTGTGCTCTCTGGAAACAGAAATTTTGAGGGTCGTGTTCATCCATTGACAAGAGCTAATTACCTTGCCTCTCCTCCTTTAGTGGTTGCTTATGCCCTTGCTGGAACAGTAAGTCATACTCACTATATAGTGAAATTCTTTATTTATTTTTTCATATAGGCGACTTAAGTTTCTGGTTGAGTGATTCAACTTCGTGTATAGACATTAGTTAACTACCTTAGTTTATTCCAAGAACTCCCTTGTTTCATCCCCTTTATTCATTGCTTATGCCAAACCCATTGTATATAATTTTACTTGCTTGGAAAGATGAATTACTTTTGATGGGGTTGTCTTTTATATTTCTGTTATGTGCCTGTGTGTGCTCCCTAACGATTACAGTTTTTTCCAATCTGAAGAAGTGATAACACTTTCTTTTTAAATAACTATTTTATGCCAAGAAAGTAATGAGGGACAATGGATATGGGATCACATGCTATATAGTTTATATTCCTAGTTATTTATTACTTGTTAAATTTTTTTGCATGCTATTGAGTCAGGAGAATACTCTGGAACAATTTTATTTAAATTTCTATGATATCTGCACCTCTCTTATTCTGGTAGCAAATAATTATTAAAATTCCTGTAATTTGGAGCCCACTATCCATCATTATGAACTGTAAAAAATGGTTTGCCAGCATTTATAAGACAACAGAGATTTATAAGACATTGCTGGGGTCTTGAAGCATTATGAAATAGTTTTTGCTACCTGTTCTCTTTATCCCATTTCATGAACTACTATAATGAACACCTTAAGTAGCTTGAGTGAGTTTTGATTATATTTTAGCCAGTGTGTACGCAGTCATTTGTTTGCATCCATTTTATGACCCAATCAATCACCCACTTGAGTTGACGCTAAAATTTTATTTTTCAGGTTGACATTGACTTTGATAAGGAGCCAATTGGAACAGGGAAGGATGGTAAGAGCGTTTATTTCAGGGATATCTGGCCATCTACTGAGGAGATTGCGGAGGTGGATATTTATTAGTTTGGATTTCTTGTGATATTTTGCTAATGAAACTTTAGTAGTATATGAAATGAACTCGTGAGTGTGTATACTTTGTAGGTAGTACAATCAAGCGTGTTGCCAGATATGTTCAAGAGCACTTATGAGTCTATTACTAAGGGCAACCCCACGTGGAATGAGCTATCAGTTCCAGATTCCAAACTGTACTCTTGGGACCCTAATTCAACCTACATTCATGACCCCCCATATTTCAAGGGTATGACCATGGATCCTCCTGGCGCAAAGAGAGTGAAGGATGCGTACTGCCTGTTGAATTTTGGTGACAGTATTACAACAGATCACATCTCCCCAGCAGGAAGCATCCACAAGGACAGTCCTGCAGCAAAATACCTTCTTGAGCGTGGGGTGGATCGCAAAGACTTCAACTCTTATGGTAGTCGTCGTGGCAATGATGAAGTCATGGCAAGGGGAACCTTTGCCAATATACGCATTGTTAACAAGCTTTTGAATGGAGAAGTGGGCCCTAAAACAGTTCACATTCCTACAGGAGAGAAACTCTATGTGTTTGATGCAGCAACAGTGAGTTTACTTTCACCAACTATTTGCACAAACTTCCATTTTTGTTTTCCTTGTACTCTTTAATGAAGTGCCCCATTTTTCTATTTTGCTGTAGAAACGCATTATTTGTTACCATGCTTTCAGTATTTTCTACTTGTTGGTGAATTCACTATCCTTAGTTCAGCAAGAGCAAAAATTCTTGCTTTTGCCTAATGGCGTCTTTTAGTTTTTCTGATAAATTTGGTTACAGTACTGATCATCATGGGAACTGGAGGCACTAGTTAGTCATTTTCTTTAGAGAACTTTATAATCATATAAAACAAAGTATTTTTGAGATGCGACAATATACTTTATAACAATGTTTAAACTCCAGTTTCACTAGACCTTTTAAATCAATCTCTATTTCCATTTCAGAGATACAAGGCTGATGGGCATGACACCATTGTACTGGCTGGAGCTGAGTATGGAAGTGGAAGCTCCAGGGATTGGGCTGCCAAGGGTCCAATGCTATTGGTGAGTTTTTTTATGCAGCCATTTGATTTGAACGAGTTTGTAAGTTTTCATTATGGTTTTTCTCGTCTGGTTGAGTAACTTTTGGCGTGCAACAGGGTGTTAAAGCGGTTATTGCTAAAAGTTTCGAGAGAATCCATCGTAGTAATTTGGTGGGGATGGGTATTGTTCCACTTTGTTTCAAGGCCGGCGAGGATGCTGATACACTAGGATTGACTGGTCATGAACGTTATACCATCGACCTCCCTAGCAGCATTAGTGAGATAAAACCCGGCCAAGATGTGACCGTTACTACAGACAATGGGAAATCTTTCACCTGCACTGTACGCTTTGACACTGAGGTACTTACTACTTTCTTCATCCTTGTATTATATTTGCTTTTGTATAATTGCATTTTATGCTAACAACAAGTGAAGCATACTGTATTTTTTTCGTGTGCAAAAAATTATCGGCTTCTCCATAGATGCAAACTATTTGTTCTGTTTTTGTTTGGCGTTCAAAGCCGGTTTTGTCAGCACAAGTTTTTCATTAAAGATCTCTTTGTAGGTTGCTCATAATGTGATTTGGTTGCATTTGCAGGTGGAATTGGAGTATTTCAACCACGGAGGTATTCTTCATTATGTGATCAGGAACCTGACTAAGCAATAATTGCATCGCCTCGCTGTTCAGAGGACTTGCTATCCACATCATGCAAGCGTTTTCAATTGTAAAATGTGAGGGAGAAAATAAAGTTCCTAATAATAGGAAAAAGGTCCCTTTTTGGGGGGACGGAGGTATTTTTTTTGGGATAAATTCATCATCTTAACACTGCACAGGCTGTGCAGGCATATTGGTTGGTCGTTGAATAGGGCACAAAATAGTTTCGAGCAATATAATCATTTACTGTTTCCAATTGTTGCATGTATGTACCTTGGGGTTTTCAAGGGTACCATGATTATAGGCAGTGTTATGTCTTTCGAACAGTGATCTAATCAATGTGAGTTTTGTTCATCCATGCTCAATCTCTATCAACAATTTGTGCAGTTTCCAATCCAACTGCGCATATGCTAAATTTGATAATTTCACGGTGAATAACAACTTGCAGCCATCTGTTCACTTCTTTTTACACCCACCGTTAATGAATATAATAGTGACAAAATATTTACTTGGTTCTAAGAACTTAGAAAAAGAAAAGGAAAATGATTATATCATCTTCTCCATCTCCCCAACCCAATATTTATTTTATGCTATTCTCGGAGTGTGACGTATAAGAGCACTTCCAGCAGCCCCCTAGGGCAAGGCAGGGGGGGGGGTTAAAACTCCAAAACCCATTTCCAGCAACAAAGTCCAGCCCGGGCAACTATTGGGGTCCACCTGCCTGGGCAGGCCCGAAGGCAGAATCAGTCCGAGTGTTGGCCCGAAGGCGAGCTGATGTCATTGCTGACGCCAGCGTGACGTCAGCAGGCGCAATTCAAAATTTTTTTTTTAAAAAAAAATTTGCTGCGCGCGCGTCAGCTTTTCCCCAACGGTCATACGCCACGTGGCAGCTTCTGGTCTTTCCGATTGCTTTTGTCATCCAATCCAACGCCCAGGAATTTTTCAAGGCAAACAATTATGAAAAAAATTCGGAAAAATTTTAAAAAAATTCCCAAAAATTACTGAATTTTTTTCTATAAATACCAATCAAATCCTCTTCATTTTTTCTGAAATTTATATGAAATTTAAAATTTGAAATTTATCCGAAATTTGAAACAAAAATTTATCTGAAATTTGAAACTGAAAATCTTATCTGAAAATCTTCTCAGAATATTTTATCCGAAAATATTGTCCAAATTAATTGTTTAGGTAAACAAATTTGTGAAAAAAATAAAAAATTGAATAGTACTTGCCCTTTGTCCGGGCAAACTGCCTGGAAGTGCAACTTACTATTTACAAGGGCAGACACCATTCACGTGAATAGTGTCAGCCTTAGCCCCCTCCTTGCCATGGCAAGAGTTCTGGAAGTGCCCTAAGGATTGACTTGGACTCAATTTCAATATAATTCAAGCCTAAAAGGAATGATATTTTGTTTGATAAAAAGAGGATTATTATTTTTTGAGATATGGTGGGGGAGGGTGTGGAAATAAGATAGGAATGATGAAAATAGCAGCACTAGTAACTTTACGTGAACATTTTATAATGGTTTTGAACCCATGATTATGGCCAACCTGAACATACTAAAAGGTCCATTCAATCGTCCTCACATCAAATATTTGGCCTGGCACGACATTATCTAATCATTTTAGGCTTGATATGACTCACAATGTAATGTTCAAAGGAAAATGCTAGGCATACCACACTTTTCATATTATATTGTATACCACCTCTCTAATAGAGATGAGCCCCACTGGTATTAGAAATGTATTATGAAAAATATGGTAAGCCTAACATTACCCATATTCAAATAACCAACAGCATGCATGCACGAGTTACTTTTAACGATAAATGCAAGAAAGAAACATCATCTTATGCTCTGTGGCAAATTGACAACTTTGCCAACTAGCGAAACCACAGAAATTCAAATACTTGTATATTTAGCTTTGAAAAATTAGGTCATGTTTTCCTTATTATTGAAAAATTAGGTCATGTTTTCCTTATTATTTAGCTTTGAAAAATTATACATATATACAGAAAGCTTAGTTGAGGGATTTCTCAAATAATTATCTGTGTAGGGTCTACCATGCATTGTATTTCAATTATTTGACCGAACCGTCTAATTTTTAATTATTGTATCAAAGATATATCTATAAAATATTACTTAAATCCGAAATAATTTGACCATTTAATTAAATTGTTGTTGTTGTAGTCTTTTCTTGAAGTATTCGTATATTTTGTTGGTCCTAATTGATGCCTTAATGATTTTCAATTTTCCTGATTTTTGGCAAGGATTATATGAAGACTTGAAAAATTGACGGTTTGGATCGTTGAAAAATAAAATCGTAAAGTACTATACATTATAAAAAATTAGGATGATTCTCAAATAAAATTATTTCAAGAATCCCTCAATGGACTGTACATACATATATGTAAATCAAATTGTCTCTTTAGTCACGAGCTCTCATTAGGAAGGCCCATGGAAAATTGAAATGAATGCACCACACCCCTTTTAAAAAAGTTCCAAACATCAAAATCGACCCAAAAAGAAAGTTCCCAACATCACATACATACTTACGTTAATATTAACTCAACAATATGGTACAATATTTGGTCATGACATGGTTTTTGATGCCAAATATAATCAACAACTTTCTACTTCTACAATTAATGAAAAAGAGCTAGAGAGTGAAGAGGAAGAGAGAATTATAAAATGATCAATCTTGGTCCTCTGGAATGCTCTCTAAAGTTGGGCTCCAGCCACTACCTGTGCTTTCATCATTGGTTGTTCCAATCTCAGAAACCCTTGTTCCTCTGTTCCTCACTGCACTCAACAATTGCTCCAGAGAAGAATGGTTTGAATCTTTCTTGTAATCCAGAAGTTGTTTCAACTCCTCCTGAGTCACCACCAGTCTAATTCTCACCACCCCGTTTTTAGTAGATTCACCAGAAACAACATTTCCTCTACCGCTATCTTCATCTTCTTGCAAATCAAACCTCACAGACTTCCTCTTTAGCTTCAAATTGGATGGCAATGGCATTGGTGCTGTTTTTTTGGCTTCTTGGGTTTTTGCTTCCTCATGCTTCTCAGGATCTTGTGCTGAAACCTTGTTATTACTTCTTCTCAAGCAATTCCCCATTTATGAGGAAAGAAAGAAAAAACAAGAAAAGTTCTTGACAGAGAGAGAATATATGAGAGAGAGAGAGAGAGAGAGAGAGAGGGGTTATAACTTACAAAGTGAAGCATAACTATATTATATATAGAGAGAGTTTGGGGCAGAGAAAGCACATGAAGCAGCGTTTGTTGCGCCGGGTATTTCAAAGGACAAAGAGGGCTTAACAATTTAATTATTGCTTGAGACCAAATAAACCAAATAAATTAAGCATTCTTATATTGGGAGCTGATTTTCCCATTCTCCTTTTCTCTACTTACACTCCCTTTTGTTTTTTAATATTTTTTAATCACTTTTGTTCACTTTTATTCTTTATCTTTCCTATTTTACCCTTACCTTACTTCACTTTTATATTATTTCTTTTATATATATATATATATATTTAATTTTCCTACTTACACTTCATTTTTAATTAAAAAAATTTCAATGGATAGATGAATTCTTTAAAATTAATATATTACAAAACAAAAACAAAAAATATTAAAAAACAAAAGGGGTTGTAAGTGGAGAAAAGGGGAGTGAGAAAATCAGCTCCCCTCATATTACCAGTATCTCTTTGTTTTATGTGATTTTATGTTATGTTAGCGTACCCGTTTGTTAAGCTTTATTTAATTTAATTTTTAAATATTTGTCAACCAGACCCACAGTAGTAATTAATTAATGGGTTTATTCATATCCAAAGCCATAAGTATCTGCTTTGATACTTCTATTAGATTAAGACTCCTTCCAATATCAGTCCAAGATATAACTTATCTTAAATTAAGTTCCTCTAATCACTGCTAAACATAAGGCAAAGCCACTGTAGATGACACCAGATGATGTTTTAATTAAAAATTTCTTGTTAATGATAATGGGTAGGCTCTGTTTCTACATATTTGTTGGATTCTATGCAAATATGCATACCTCCAAGAGAGCATCCATCAGAAGTAAAAGTATGCAACAAAATTAAGTTGGTGTACAGCTCAGATCATTGCTGTTTTATTCCTAATCCCATTATCTATAGCTAGCTACTCCGATGACGATGATCTGATCTGATTATATCTGATTATGATTATGATCATGATCCATTTGATATAAAACCAATCGTATCGTAAAATTTGGACACGTAAGATAAAATGTACACATGCAAATTAATTGGAAGAGATACCAAAATAAATGCTTGATAGGTATACATATTCACCCGCAAATTTTGCTTCCACCAACTTTTTAACTACCTTTGATTACAAAATTAAGCATATATAATAATAATATAGCAACAAGTTATTCATCTAACGAATTAAAGTGTCCAACACTAGTTTTTATAATTGGATTTGATGATGAACTGGCCTTTTCTTTTGCTTATAGCTGTTATAATGATGACGCACAGAGAACAGACTTGATGGTTGCTTGGTAAAATACAATACAAGTCAAAAGGCAAACAATTAATAACATGTGTTCGAGAAATGTTCTATCGAGAGAGACTGTGAATTTAGACCATTAATCAACTTAATGACATGCCTGGTTGAAAAATTCGGATCAATAGTCGTCTGAATGTGCATAATTCAAATTTACACTCTAACATGGAATATTTGTGTAATAATTTATAAGCATGACGAGAGAACTTTACTCAAGTTAGATGCGTACGTAAGTTAATAGCGTAGCTAGCAAAGGATGGTGGGGGTGGGGTTGGCTGCATGTGATCGTGAGATGCTTTGCATGGGAGAGGTGGGGTTCATTGCATATCATGTGCATTTGCATTACGTATATACCATGATTTCAGGGTCGTTGAAATTTAAACTTAAAATAATAGATAGGAGGAGGAGGGAGGGGTCTTACGCGTTAAAAGCAGAGTGGCTTTTGTCTTTAGAAGCATCCTTTCACATGGCTGTCAGGTCTTAGTTTTCAAATTGTATTCATACTTGTATCAATAATAATGGGAGACAACTACCTTTCACAAAGGCATCATCAGAGCCCCATTTTAAAGATGGACTTGTTTTATGGCTTTCTTTGACTACTTCACATTTTATCCTAATATTCTACCACCGAAAAATAAGGAAATATAGAAAAGGGTTGGAAAGAAGAAAGATAGGTTTGGCTAATGCCGTGTGTCTGCCTCCATACATCCGAGTTTGAGTGGTTTAGAATATCGCTTTGTAAAAGCATAATTTTTTTTTAAAAAAGTTGGTTTATGTTATAAAACTAAAGAAATTGTGGAGAGAAATTAGAGAAATTGAGCTGTATTAGAAATGCTCTAATATTTTCATTAATTCTTTCTCTCTTTCTGTATATCTTACAATGAAGGGAGGACGTCCACTTATAGGGAAAGTTTCTTGGCTTCCCGTGAGTGTACAGTGGATCTCCAAAATCTTCCTCCAACGTCATCTTTATATTCTTCATTATTTCCAAATGCGTGGGCTCCACTCAAGACTTTTACAACACTCCCCCTTGGAGACCACTATGTATGAAATATGCCTCGTTAAAAACCTTGCCAGGTAAAACTGAGTGGGACAAAAACTGGTCGAAGGGAAAAAGAGTACATAATCATGTGTAACATAAAATTCTGTGTATATTGACGCGCATGCGACACTGCCTCGTTAAAACCTTGCCAGGAAAAACCCAAGTGGGATAAAAACCTGGACGAAGGAAAAAGAGTACAGTGTGTGAAAATCTTTATTGACAGGCACGCTCCCTGATGCTTGGCAAAATATCTTCAAGCCATACTGCTAATCATCTTTCTGAATATCATAGTTGACATTGCTTCTGTGAGTCAATCTTGTAATATTGTTGGATGCTCCCCCTGAATAATATCTCCCCCCTGATATCTTCATGACTATCTTTCTAGAGAAAAGATCTTTCGGATTGAGTGAATAATGTAGCCACCAACAATTTATGTAATTGAGTAAGTAAATATATTCCCAGTGAGCTATCTCTATGTAAATCATATAAATTTCCAAAGTCCGCTTATCTAACAAAACCTGGGATATTTGTAAGTTCACTTGAAAAGAATATGCCCGTATATGGTGTTATGCGGAGATAGTATCAAATATGCCTCACATCATCCCAAAATGGTGGTGATGGAGCTAAGCTCAATCCTGGAAAATACAATGTCCGGTCCAGTATATTTCCGGAAAATCATTTAAGTGCTCAACGGATAATCCACACAAAATGCTTCAATACTTTCTTAGTATAAGCAAGAATCTTGTTGGCATAATGCTCGAATCTTCAGGCCGAAACAACTGTTTCTTGAACTTTTCAAGAGTTTTAACCAAGTATTAACTCTTCAGGAGTTTTTGATCAATTATCAACTCTTCAAGAGCTGTAATGTGTTGCAACAGTATCTTAAGTAGTGTATTCACCGAGGCAATTTATACATATTAGTATTGAGTACAAAATATGTGCTTCAGGCACACATCCTTCAAGGATTTGCTTCATGCAATTTCAATCCTTCATGGATTTAAGAGATTATACTTCATGACACATTATATAGCTTGATATCCAGATATTTGTTTTGCTTATACATCTTTAGGGAATCGCTTCTGGCGATATGCTCCGTGCATTTAATAATCCTTAAAGATAATATGTTGGTCTCAGTAAATGTGCAATTAGACCTGGCATTCGTGTCGTGTTATCAGTATTCGGGTCGTGTTCGTGTCAACCCGCTTTTCTTAACGGGTTGACACGACACGACACAGATAAGAAAACGGGTTGGAAATGCTCAACACGAACACGACCCGTTACAATTCGCGAATCACACGATACGACCGAATTTACACGATAAGAAAAATAAACAATTATTTAAAATATATTTTTAAATCTTCAAATAAAATATCAATTACTGACAGACAATACATTATAGATGCAGAAAAAAAAATTCTCAAAAAAAGCTTAAAATGTATTAAACATTTACACCAAAATATAGACATGGCATTCATGTCGTTCCAAACAACACATTATATTATACATGCCCAAAAAGATCATTAACATTCTCCAAAAAAAGCTAAAAATAAATATATTAAACATTTACACCAAACTTGAGATAACAAAAAAGAAAACAACATGTATAGCATCCATGAATGTGATCCAGACTTCAACATTTCACTTGCAATGTTCCTGGAAGAAAAAAAAATATAGACAACTATGAGAAAGTATACAATTATTGAGAAATATTATATTGATAAAATATCAATTACTCATCCATACCTCACATCAATCATCAAGAGAAATACTATTAGAGCATTGTCCCGATCTAGTATCTTCACAATTAAGTTTGAAGACATCTTCAGGAAGGATTTCTATCTCTTCCTCCATGGTTAAGCATTGAAAACCCAAAAATTACAAATCATTATTAATTCACATAATGAAAAAAAAACAGAAAAAAAACATACTAGTATTTAGTTATATAATTAATACCTCCTTTGCCAAAAAGCCAATCTCGAGTACACAACAAAGCTTGAACAATTTCAGGTAATAACGAACTACGATATTGATCTAATACTCTCCCTCCAACACTAAAAGCCGATTCCGATGCAACCGTAGAAATAGGAATTGTTAACACATCACGAGCTAGATGTGAAAGTATTGGATAATGAAAATGCTCCATTTGCCACCAAGAAAGAACATCTATGTCTTGCTTTCTATCTAGTCTTTCCTCATCCAAATACTTATGCAATTCATTTTTCCTACTTGAACTTGAACCATTTTTGTAACTAATATCAAAATCCTACATCATACAAAATGAAACATACAAAAATTAAGGAGACATACAATATGCAACAATACATGGTATATATATAAAAGTAGTTATGTTACCTCAAAAATGGTATCTCCACCTTCCGTGTGATTAGTCGTCTCATTCATTCCATAATTCAAATTAACAAGATGAGATAAACTTTCTGAGTACACATCAAAAAGAGAAGCCAATGTGTCTCTAACACACTTAAATTCTTCAGAATCCTTACCATGAAGCTTGGTATAAGCCCACTCTACAAAATGTAACTTATAACGAGGATCCAAAATAATTGCAATTGCTAGAATCAAGCTGTACTCTGACCAATACTTCTCAAACTTTATATTCATATTAGTTCCCATCTTGTTCATGAAACCATCAATATCTTCCATGGCTGCCTTAATTTGGTGCTGGATTATAAACACCTTAGGGAAGAATAAATTTGATGTGGGGTACTTTGTCCCAGAAAATAAGCATGTAACATCATAAAAGTACCCCAAAAACTTGGAAATCTTCTCTATTTTAATCCACTCTTGGGGAGAAGGACAACTACTGAAATTTGAATCAATCAACCCTAAATTAATAAAAGCACGATGAAAAAAGAGTGCACTCTCAAGCATGGCATAAGTTGAGTTCCATCTAGTAGGGACATCTTGTCTCAATCCTCTCTTATTACCCATGATTCCAACTTGTGAAACACATTCATAGAACTTTTGTTTCCTCCCCTCAGAACCCTTGATATATTTGATGCACTCACGAATCTTTATCACTGAAGAATCGATTTCCTTAAGTCCATCTTGGACTATCAAGTTTAAAATGTGAGCACAACAACGCACATGAAAAAACTTGCCACTCATCAACAAAAGACCTCTAAAGTTCAATTGATTCGTTAAAATATCAACAAAAGAAGTATTGGCAGAAGCATTATCCAAAGTAATAGAAAACAACTTCTTCTCAATCCCCCACTCAGTTATCAATGTATTGATTTTTTCAGATAATGCAATACCAGAATGTGGAGGAGGCATATGACAAAAATTTATAACTCTTTTGTTCAATCTCCAATCTTGGTCAACAAAGTGAGCAGTAAGAGCAAGATAACCATTAGTACATATAGAGGTCCATAAATCTGAAGTTAAACAAATTCTTCCCTAACCGAGCTTAACAAACTATGAAGTTTCTGTTTTTCACTTTTAGACATCCTCAACACGCATGCCTTAACGGTGTTTCTACATGGCAGCTTAATATCATGAGAGATATATGCAAATAAATCCCGAATGGCGTCATATTCAACAAAGCTAAAAGGCAAATTATGCTTGATGATCGCCTCTATTAACAAATCATGAAATTTCACATGATCAAATTGCGGGGAACGCAATCCTGAAGATGACATAAGTAATTGTTTCACATCACCATGTGACTTCTTAAGGCAATTTTTAGCATGATTCAACAAATTTCCTGTACCATACCTACTATCACATGCATATATAATCCCACAACTTTTACATTTAGCACGCTTTTTTTTTTTATCTTCACCCATAGGCAATAAATCAAATGATTCCCAAGCAGGAGATCTTAGTTTACGCCTACCCATATTGACTCTAACCTTTTTCTTTGTAGGGCTTAACTCTTTATCTTCTGTATTTTCAGTAGTTGTATCAATACCCATTGAAATGTCAACAGACTCCTCATCATTAATCTCAAAAACATTGGCAGCACTATTTTCTGTAACATCCATCACATCCCCTTCAAAAAGAAAACAAGAGACATATTAAAATATCATTAGAAATAATAATAGAAAGACACCAAGACCTTTAAAATATTAAAATGTCAACAGACTTCTCAACTAAAGCATATGAAATAACAATTCAAAAGATGGCCAACGTTTTGCACGACATGGCCAAAGTTAGACAATGTACTTAGTTATTGGAGATAAATTATACATAGCCAGGAGAAAATCTATTTGGTAAACCACATAGTCTGTTGCTTAACTCACAATCATGCTCTATTTTCCTTTAGCAGTATCCATGCATGGCTACTGGCTTCAATCTTGCTTTACTACACTAAAACTCGTCATTCTTTCGCTATTAATACTACATCTACATTGAAGCATATTAGCTGGAAGCATATTAGCTAGCAAAGTATGTATGAAAAGACAAAATGATATGAATGTGCATTGTTGTCTCCAAGTGAAACTCTAATTGGGCGCCATTATAGTGGCAAAGTCCTAATGAACCTCTTATAATATAATTAATCAAATAAAACCTTTGGGCAAACAAACAATACTGAAAAGAACTTAAAAACGACACACAGGTCAAGACTCAAGGGGCGAAAAGCTGTGGGCCTAAACGCTAAATCCTGAAAATACCTAAAAACGACACACAGGTCCCCCCATCTCCAGCCAGACCAGACATCAGAAAAGTTTTGTAGAGACAGAATACTTGGCAAACAGAGGAATCATTTACTGTTTACCAAACATGATAATGTCAATTAATGATGCTAAAGCAGAAAAGAAAGAAGATGCCACACAAATATGAAATATATGAAGAGAAGATTGTTGTACCTGCTTGACTTGAGAGAGTATTTCAGTCTAAGAAGAGAAATGATGATTGACAGAGAGAAAGTTTGAGAGAGATCGCAGGAAGAGAAGAAGATGAGGTTTTGAGAGAGAGAGAGAAAGTGAACTGTGATTGTGAGTGTGCGGCGGAATGAGACGCAGAATGTGTTATTGTGCTAGGGATGGTAAGGATTTTAGAATAGACAATTACAAAACTACCCCTGCTTAACGGGTTGGTTCGTGTTTTCGCGAATGGACACTGAAACGACCCGTTAGCTTATCGTGTGGCTAACGGGTTAACACGATAGCAACACGACACGATAACACGAACACGAATACTGAAATTTTTTTGCGAATTCGTGTCGTGTTATCGTGTTTCGTATGATATTGCCAGGTCTATGTGCAATAAGGAAGCACAATTGCATATGTAAATATGGAGAAACCCAACATTCCTTGTTTCTACCAGAAACATTGTGTCATACAAAATGAGTATATTTCCTTTTATTCCGAACACCCAAGTATAACTTTCAGTATTAATATCTTTTGGGGTTCGTACTATGGGTTTGTTCTTTCACGTTCATTCTCATCTGTAATGGAATTACCTCTTTCCATTTTGGCCAATGATATTGTCGACATTTAATAATAGAACGTAGTTCCAATCAACACAGCCCATTGATGATTTGAGTAGCTACTCCAAAATCAAAATTTTCATTCATCAATTCATGATCCCACCATTCTCATGTGCATGCGCATGCATCAATTATAAGCATTTCTTTGCTTTTGGGTACCCAAGCCACTTCATGGGGCTTTTATTGTCTCTTTTCAGATAGACATCTCTTATAGGATCAATTATGTGAGAATGTGGATCATAACCTCCAGTGGAGCGTTATTTTACAGGAGGGCGTGGATAATCTCCATTTAAGGAGTTGGAACATTTAGAACCCATATATCTGTCATGCTATAGGCATGCCACAGATTAATACATACATGTCAATTAATTGTCCTTCTGGAACTTGAAACCATATAATTTGCTACGCATCAAGCGTGCACTGTATTAATATTGACATGTTAAAGGATTGTCCTTCAGGGACTTCAATCCATATCATTTGCTACGCAACAGGCGTGCATCATATTGATCACTGCTATACCCATATTCTATTCTTATGGGACTTTAATCTGTGCAGTGTATTATCAATGTATCCAACTTGCAGTCTGAGAAGTTTTCATTAATAATTCATGGCTACATATCAGAATGATACAAGTCATTCTTCTGGAATGGTCCTTTGCACGGCGTTTTTCCAGAACGGCCTTATCTCCTCATTTAGTTATCTTTAAGGATGTAGTACAAAATATCAAAATAAAAGTACAAGCATGAAATAACACAAGTATTTCTTACATCCTTAGGTGGGAGAAACTTTTCTCAAGTATCATTCAAGCACGTATCGGCTCTGCAAATATGATGTGACACTTGATGATCTAGTTATATCCTGCAAGAGCAAAAATCACAATCCTTATATCACTGTCAAAAAGTATAACCCTCATGTTAGGATCACTACATGGATTCTTTCTTCGGATGTTCATTATAAGGAAATAGAATCCCAGAGAGTTATAAAAGAAAGAAAAAATACAAAAATTGTGATATTGATTGCAAGGTAAGGTAAGCAATCAAGGAAGGAAGCTGGTGGGAGCAAACGACAAACTCTCATCTCTCCTAGTCAAGGAGAACTTCAGGAGATTAGAGCCTGTGGTCATTCTTGCAGCTCCCTGATGTAGTGGAAGCGTGATCAGGGATAATCTCGCTTCCAGAATGGATGATCAGAGATAGTCTCGCTTCTAAAGCACATCGAGGGCTCACTAATATGAAAAACAAGTAGATATTGCATCATTGGATATGAAGAAGAAATTGGAGGAAACTGAGTGTGTTCTGCAAAGAAAATTTCGTTAGTAACATATTTATACACAAATAAGAGGAAGAAGTAAATCCGGTGAATTTCAAATTAACCGTAGAGATTTGCGAGATTCTCGGGAGCTTCTGAAAAAGTAACTCCGTGAAATCCGCAAAGCAAGATCGGCTTTGATGAAAATAATCCTGAAAACGCCGAAAGTGCCGAAAGATATTACTGGAGACCACTTGAAGTTTTGGAACCTGGAAAAAGAAGAAGAATATGGGGATCCGGGGAAATATTGGGATCCTGGATACGATGCCAGATTTCCACCTATAGATATTGCATCTGTAACATCTGATTGGAGTAACTGCGTTTCAACTCAATTCCCTTTTATTCTCTGAAAGTTTAGTTTTTCTAAGTCTTTCCTCAAAACCTTCTAAAAATGGCTTCCTCTTCTTCCCGCCCAAATCATCTTGATTTAAATGTTGACCCCAAAACAACTCGCGACGCCAAAATCTGGCAGCCATCCTTTGCATCCCAAAACCGTCATCTCATGGTTAATGATTCTATGATGATGGATGATTCGAATTACTGTCACAGTAGCTAGGAATTTTCTTATTCCTATGGATGAAATGTTGTTATCATCGAGGTCTGATGAAGAGGCTATTGATGACTCAATGACTTTCAGCGTTTAGTGTGCTGCTTCTGTTTCTAACATGGCTAGTCGTTTGCGTGTTAGAGCAAACGAGATTTAGGAGATGAACACTGAGAATTCGTCTCTTCAAAGAAAACTTCATGAGTCTCAACAGGAGGTTGAGAAACTTAAAGAAGAGAATAATGCCTTGTTGAAACTGGTGAGTTCATACTCCGCTGATACGCAGACAAGGCTTGACATGCTGCAGATTTCCAATAAAAAGATTCTGGAAGAACACGAGTGGCTCATGGCTAAGCTTAAGAGGCGTCATCCTCTTCCTGAAGAGGCTTCCAGAACATAATGGAATTTTATAGATTTTACAGAGCCTGCTCCTGCCTCATGCAGGTGAAGAAAATCTATCTGTTGTATGCTCATTTTCTGTTATAATAATTGGGCAAATTCTTAAACTTGCACTTGTGGTTTTCACGTCTTTTCAAAATGACGGGTTGGAGCCTTGTGCCTTATAGGTTCAAATAACCACAACAAATCTCTCAAATTACATATTTCAATGCATGTGAGTTCGGAACTTCTGGCCCGGGCTATACACGTCTTCAAAATTTATTTGCCCTTTTCAAATGGGCATGAAATATGAATTGAGTAAAAGCCATGATAATGTTGCAATATAGTAGTGAAGAACATTAACTACTATATACCCAAAACTTCAGGTTCGGGATCTCTCATATATTTGGATCCATGGGTTTGGCCCAGATCATATAATATACCAAAATATGCGAGGAGCCTCAATTCATCCTTTGAGGTTTATCATGATGTTATCCATTTCACGGTGTATTCTTAAGAACCGGAATTCACAAAACATATTTCTTCCTTGAGGTGTCGATTGTAACAGGAATCGAACTTTATCAAATTCATCATTTTCTTCTGCCAAAGAAATATGTGGTGTTCCACAATTTGAAATAATACCTCAAGGGTTGTCCATTTAATTATTGGAACTTCAAGTTCTCAATATTGTCAGATTTTGAACTTCAGGCCAAAATCACATATTTTCATGGTATGGACATTTAATACTCTTAGATTTTGAACTTCGGGCCAAAATCACATATTCTCATGGTATGGACATTTTTATAAATTCCTGTACATATTTCAGGACTTTAGTCTTTTACATAATTGTCCATGTTTTGAGGATCTCCTGGCATCTCATTTAATTGCTCATCCATGAGTTTAAGGAATTGCATGTTCCCCTTTGTATATAGTGACGGTTTATCCAAAATGGTTAATATTTATCCATACGTCACTATTTATGTATGCGGTACTGTTCATTAGGTCATGAATACGTATTTATTCATGCATACAATATATTTGCCAGGTACAGTTACTATTCATATGTACGGCACTATTAACCAATACGGTCCTGCTACATTATCAAGGAACTCCAGGTCCTTATTTACATGTCAAGGATCAAGGATCTTCTAGTCCGATCTCTTGTTTACAAATACAGGAATAGAGACTGCTAGCTCTCATATCATTATCATCATCAAGGATCTTTCAAGTCCTAATGTAGTTGTATGATGAGGATCAAAGAACTTCTGGTTCTAATATCTGTATTCTGTAAAAACTCATCATACCACACAATTAATTCATAAAATAAATAGCTTGTAAATAAATTGCTGATATGGACGATAAACCCGCACCATACTTTAAATAAATGTAAATGTGCGGTAAAGTAAATTCATAAATTAAATTGCTTGCTGTATGGACGTTAATTCCGCACCATACTTTAAATAATAAAGTAAATGTGCGGTAAAGTAAACGTGCTGGTATGGGCACTAATTCTGCTTCATACATTTAAATAAAAGTAAAGGCAGTTGTGTGGACGATAAACCCGCGCCACACTTTTAAATAAATACTGTTGTATGGGTAATAAACCTACAGCATACAGTAAATAAATTGTATGGGTAATAAACCTACACCATACAGTAAATAAATTAAATGCGGGGTTAAAAACCACCACTTAAAATATATGTAGTGTAACCGTCCATAGAATTACTAGATATATAGATAAAGTAAAGACAATTATTTGTCGGTTCTTATCAACACCAGGATCAAATAATATATATGTTGTCAACTTGAATTGCCTCCCCCTTTTTTCTTTCGGTGGAATTCCTCTCAAAGCTAGAGGAAATAGGAAAAGATATAATATTATTATATTAATATATGTAACTAGAAAAGTAGAGACCAACCATAGTGTTATGGCTCGTTTGGGAGTGCTTTTGGAGCAGCGAAAAGCGCTTCCAAATGGGTGAAAGCGCTTCTGCTCTTTTAAAAATGGTGTTTGGCAAAAATTGCAAAAGCGCTTTGGGTGAGATCCAAAAGCACTTGGAGTGGTTTTGGAAGAAGCACTTGAGAGGTGCTTCTTGTTAAAAGCGCTGCAGGACAAAAACAAGGGAAGCACTTGGCTCCCTTTAATGAAACTTTTAAAATGCCAAAAATACCCATATTTAATTTTTTTAAATGCCAAAATACCCTTTCTTTATTTTTTTTCTATCTCTTTTTATCTCCTATTAAAACCAAAACACTACCCTTTAATCTTCCCGTAGTTGTTTCTCTATCACATTAGCAAGTCTCCTCTAAATTTGCTTTCTCCTTTTTCTACACCATTTTCCTTGTAAAAATTCTTCATATCCCTATTGTTATTTTGTAAAGATGGATATTGAAGTAAAAACCCCAAATTAACCACATCGTCATCAAAATGGAGACTTTCTTCTTACTCACAAAATGGAGACTTTTCAAACGCAATGAAATGCAACTCATCACCATCATCTTCTATAATTTTTTCACCTAGCTTTTTCTGAAACACGATTTCCCTTATGCTATCTTCCTACAATTCTTTACATTTTTTTAAAGTACTTTTAAAAGCGCTTTTACCTGTGTCAGCCAAACACTCAACAAAATATCAAAAACGCTTTTATGTAGTGTAAAAGCACTTTTAAATGCGACATCCAAACGACAAACTACTTCTTTGTAGAAGCGCTTATGTCATAAGCGCTCCTGGTATAAGCGCTATTGGAATAAGCACTTCGGGAAGAAGCACTCCCAAACGAGCCTTTAGTCTGCCTTCACGTTTGTCCTGCTTCCTTTTTCCACCTCCCACCAGCACACACATGCACTAATGTTAATATTAAATAGTATAGAATAATAATAAGATAATTGAAAAGCTAGGAAAGCTCATCCTTTCGATGTGGTTTCTTCTTACATTTTTTTTTTCATATCGGCAAGCAAAGCCATCAGGCTCTGGTCAAACCAAAGAAGTTGGCCTTCACAGCATGGGTTGCCTCGACTTTCTTAAAAGCATGGAAAATGAGTGTGGGAAAGAGCTTTGGAAAGCTCCATGGCACAGAGGCTCCATAATCCGGCCACCATGACTTCGGCTAGAGGTTCGAGCAGATATAGGCTTCGTCCACTGAGTCTCGACGGCGGTGGCCTGGACCGGCCTGTTTGCACCTATACGGGCAGCGCTGGAAACCGAGCGAGCTTGGATGACATCGAAGACGACGATGATGGCAACGATGAAGTGGATTTGAGACCGGAGAAAATTGGTAGAGTGAGGGCAGCAAAGAGAGAGGCTCGGTCTGAGGCTGAGCTCGAGCCATGGTGAGAAACGAGCCAAAAGGGCTTGAGAGAGTCACAGATGTAGATGAAGTCATGGCTTTTTGCTCTGTGGTTCTTGCTATGGCTCGGGACAGACAGAGAGTGAAAAAGAGACTTTGTGAGAGCCTTGTGATTTCGCCATTTCACTATCTGGGTATTGAGATCACGAGAGCATAAGCAGAGTGTTTTGATCGAATATCTAGCTGGTGCTTTAGAGATATTCGTGCCTAAGAACGTGTTATAAAACTAAAGAAATTGTGGAGAGAAATTAGAGAAATTGAGCTGTATTAGAAATGCTCTAATATTTTCATTAATTCTTTCACTCTTTCTGTATATATCTTACAATGAAGGGAGGACGTCCACTTATAGGGAAAGTTTCTTGGCTTCCCGTGAGTGTGCAGTGGATCTCCAAAATCTTCCTCCAACGTCATCTTTATATTCTTCATTATTTCCAAATGCGTGGGCTCCACTCAAGACTTTTACAACAGTTTATTTATTTATTAACGGCTACTTTTGCTTTATTTATTTTGGTCAAAAGGGCTTACTTTAAATTAAACACATTTTAGTAAGGAACTTTGGTTTGGAAACCAACATCAAAAGAAAAGGCTCTAAATTGCTTGCATCCGACGGTTGTCTCCTTCTTTTCTGACCGGCATCGGACGGGTCAAAAGCCGCCATGCCGCATTAAAACGCAACGACTTGAAATACACAAGCAACCGCTCACGTGCCCGCTCTAAAGGCTTGGGTCTTCAGCACGTGATCATCTCTCACATCTACCGTAACACGTGCTTCCCTCTATCACACGTGTGAACTGTTCAAGTGCAATAGCGGGAGAAGGGGAGAGAGAGAGAGACAGAGACAGAGGGGGGCTGCAGCCGCTGAACTTCACTTCACATTGCCTTTCATCTCTCTCTGCTCTCTGCCATTCCCATTTTCGTTTGGACTCTAAATTCTCTGAATGTTCTTATCAGATGTTAAACTTCGAAATTTTACAGTGTTTGCCTTCCATTTCGCATTGTTCATTTGAGCACATTCTACTTGGTAGGCACTGAACGATTGCAAAAATGAGACAAAGGGTTTCTTTCAGTCTAACCCTTCCACTTACTCTACTTTTGCTTCTCTGTAAGTGTTTTAGTTTATCTTTGTCCTTCTCTTCATTTTGTCTCTTGGCCTTGCTAAATTTTTTGTTTTTTTTGTTTTTTTTTTTGTGGTGATTTCATTGAAGTTATCAGCTGGGTTTTGGTTTAATTGCTTAATTTTGCATTATTACTTATATAAATTTTGAAAGTTTCATACTTCCTGTTATTGCTTCTCTGTCAGCATTGGTATTTGGTACTTGCCATTTTGAAAATTTTACTGCTTATATCTACCAAGCAATTGGCATTCCCTTTTCATTTTTGTTTGTTTTCTTTCATTTACATTCTGACCATTTTTAGTTGGGTCATTGTGTATAAGCTGTATGTTGGGAATGAAGTTTATTGTGTTGATGGGTACATTTTCATATCACGGTTTCTTGTAGTTTTTGGATTCGGAATTTGGCATGAAAATATCATTTACTTGAAAGATTGCTCAAGTACAAGGCTGTCTTGTTTGCTCTATGACTAAGTTGGTGTTGTCTACTTAGTATGGTTTTGGTTCTGTTTACCCATGTGCAGCTGTATATGAGTCCCGTGGCGGTTCAGTTAGGAATACGGAAGCAATACCTCCTGATATCTCATCCACTGTAAACCCTCAGCCTTTTCTTCCTTTACTAGCCCCTTCACCATTGACGGCATTCACAAATTACAGCATCCCGAAATTATCAGGTATGTGAGGTACCAGGGCATGTCATATTACTTCATTTTAGTGTCACAAATACTCGTTGTGCATTACCTTGTGATAACTTATCATAAAAGATAGTCTGGGGAGTTTATGCATCAATTAGAGGTTGAAACTTGAAAGCATGAGATATTGGCCAATTTCTGAGTGTAAAATCTTCTAGTAATCCAAATAGGTTGCACAATTTGAACAGTTCACTTCGTGCAGAAATTTATCATCATGGGTGAGGAGGAAAATGAATGGATAAAGTTCCACTTAACATGCTTTCAAAGCCTTTCATGGAAATGCTTAACAACTGGACACTTTATGTCATGGAAAATGCGGAGAACAGAATCTAGATTGATTGGTCTTTGTATATTTCAGGACTTTGTACATTAAATTTTTCAGCGGCTGGAAATATGATGAGCGTAACGGCAACTGACTGCTGGGCTTCCTTTGCACCCTTGTTGGCGGATGTGGTTTGTTGTCCTCAATTTGATGCCACCTTAGCGACTCTTATAGGGCAATCCAGTAAATACTCTAGGATGCTCGCTTTGAATGTGACCCATGCTAAGCACTGCCTCTCAGATGTTGAGAAGATCCTAGAGGGTCAAGGAGCAAACGAGAATATTCAAAAGATATGTTCAATTGAACCAGAAACCCTCACTGGAGCTTCTTGTCCTGTTATAGAGGTTGATACATTTGAGAGCACTGTGGATTCTTCAAAACTACTTGGCGCTTGCAGAAAAGTTGATCTTGTCAATGAGTGTTGTGACCAAGTTTGTGAGAATGCCATATTAGATGCTGCTAGAACAATTGCTGCGATTGGTATGCCAAATTCGAAAGGGGTCAATCTATTGCCTGAACACTCAACTAGGATTGATGATTGTAAGAATATTGTCCTGCGATGGCTGGCCAGTAACCTCGATCCTTCTTCTGCGAATAAGGTTCTTAGAGGACTTTCAAATTGCGAAGTAAATAAAGGTCAGCACAAAAATAGGAAAAGGAAAGAAAAATAAGTCTCTTGTACTTCATTGAGTATTTGAAAGAATATGACAACCACTATGAAATTCTTACTTACATCCAGTATACATTTCATTCCATTGTAAGGTTAAGGACCGATTTATCCGGAATTATCAATCTGATGTTGACTTATAGATGTTCAATGTTGTTTTCTCATATGGTTCAGTTTGTCCTCTGGTTTTCCCGAACATGACAAATGTTGTGAAAGAATGTGCAAATGGTAGTAATCAGACAGCATGCTGCAAAGCAATGGATAGTTATGTTTCTCAGTTGCAACAACAGAGTTTCATTACAAACTTGCAGGCCTTGAATTGTGCAGCATCACTTGGAGTGAAGTTGCAGAAAGCTAATGTATCCGACAATGTTTATAATCTTTGTCATATAAATCTCAAAGACTTCTCTCTTCAAGGTCAGTGTTGTTATATCTGGTTAAATAAATGACTGCTATAAGTCTATAATCCTATTCGATTTTTTCTTTTTCAAGAAAATTGAGTACTGATTAGTGTATTCTTTTTTGGTTTATTATCCGTGGTGGTGGATTTGAATCATTGGCGGCATCAGTTGGATCACAAGGTAATGCTCATACTTAAACAGACAAATTAGCCACTTTCAATTGTTTTTACTATGATTTTCACTTCACTTTGTTGATTGATAATTTGCAGTTTTACCATAATTTTCTCCCGTATTTATTGGATAGACTTTAATTATTAAATTAGTTGCCATCTCCTTTAATTAGTTCCCCTGTTCTCCTACCATATGACGATAAATGATGGCTTTTTGAATTTTCTGCTTAGAACTTTAGGACTTAACAAAAGGGAAGGTATATCAGGCTAACCATATTCAGTTTCTACTATCGTCAAGGCTTTTTATTCTGTTGTTATTAATTAAAATATGGATTTGGGTGTTTAATCCTCAATGAATCTGCTAATCGATTCTCTACCAACAGATTTATTTCTTGAAAATATTATTACTCTTAGAGTTTTGCATTTATAGATTCCCTTAAGAAATCCTTTTCTTTTGTTCTTTCTGTTCTTTCCGCTCTGTTCTTTGATCTAAATTTTTGTCTATTCCATTCATATATGATTAGAGTATGGCTGCCTTCTGCCAAGCTTGCCTTCAGATGCAACTTATGATATAACTTCGGGAATCAGCTTCATTTGTGATCTTAATGACAACATTGCGGCTCCATGGCCCTCTTCCTCTTCTGAACATCCATCATCTTGCAACAAAAGTAAGCTAGACCTGTTAAACTTTACTTTGCCCATTGAATTTTTTTTCCTAGAATCCTTAACGTTTATTTTCCAGCTACGTTTTTTATGGTGTTTTTTTATGGGATTACAGCTACCAAACTTCCAACAGTACCCAAAGCAACATCTGCACAAAGTGGTAAGCAACTTTGATCTACTTTGCTATGTTCAAATGACCCAAATTTCTCTTTTTGTGAGATAGAACACACATCTTCCTCCAAATCTTGAATTAGATCCCTTGTAAGGAGAACAACATTTCAACTTTCTTGAATTCTATTGGGCTGCATTTATTTGGAAAATCGAATGATGCGAAACATGTTTAACTTCCTAGTTCATTTCATATTGAAGACGATCATGCTAACTGCTTTTGGTATTGATAACATATGTATACAATTGAACCAAGTTCATAATGATACATGACTGAGAAACTTAGTCACACAGGTGATTAACAGTAACATTTCGAGAGTATGAAAAGGAATGTTGATGCAAAAAGTTGAAAGACCTCTGGACCCAAAAATAGAAGAAACCACCTAGTTTTGTGTTGCTTTTATCTTTTGGTACCAAACTTGTCCTCTCAAACACGGGGAAGTTTTTTGTTTTTTGTTTTGTTTCTTTTTAGCAGCTTAGCTTGCTTGCAAGACATCCTCCAGTCACAGTACTTGTTGATGCATTGCAGGTCTTATCAATGAGGATTTGATCTTCCTTTCGTTCTTTTCTTCCTTACTGGTTCTGAAGGTGCTCCTTTGAAGTTGGCAGCAGAGGTTCTTTCTTTGTTTTTCAGTCATGTGACAACAGCTTTTACATACCTTTTTATATGAGCCCGTTGTAAATCTGAGATTGGGAAAGGACTTGACATTTACAAGTCCAACATGTGTCTCTATGTTTCATGATATAGCTATTTTTCAGTGAGGTTTTTGTCCTGTTGTTGTTTTCATACAAAAGAACAGTAACAGCTGTAATTTTATGCAATAATGTAATGTACCAAAAAACCTCACTGGAGCTTCTTGTCCTGTTATAGAGGTTGATACGTTTGAGAGCACTGTGGATTCTTCAAAACTACTTGGCGCTTGCAGAAAAGTTGATCCTGTCAATGAGTGTTGTGACCAAGTTTGCCAGAATGCCATATTAGTTAGATGCTGCTTGAACAATTGCCACAATTGGTATGCCGAATTCGAAAGGCGTCAATCTATTGCCTGAACACTCAGCTAGGATTGATGATTGTAAAAATATTGTCCTGTGATGGCTGGCCAGCAAGCTCGATCCTTCTTCTGCGAATAAGGTTCTTAGAGGACTTTCAAAGTGCAAAGTAAATATAGGTCAGCAAAAAATAGGAAAAGGAAAGAAAAATAAGTCTCTTGTACGTCGTTGAGTATTCAAAAGAATATGACAACCACTATGAATTGCTTACTTACATCCAGTAGACATGTAATTCCATTGTTAGGTTAAGGACCGATTTATCCGGAATTATCAACCCCATGTTGACTTATAGATCTTCAATGTTGTTTTCTCAGACATATGGTTCAGGCCAGTGTGTCCTGTGGTTTTCCCCGACATGACAAATGTTGTGAAAGAATGTGCAAACGGGATAAGGACAAGAAAAAAGGTCAGTAATGACCAAATGAATAATTGTCACAAAATTAATTAATTAAGATGTAATGCCATTGCCAAGGACTCAACGTCAACACGAAGATGATGAAAATACTTGTCAGAAATCTTGTTACATATAAATGAGATTTATGTGTCTCCTATTATTCGAATAGAAAAGGAACTTTGTTTTTAACACCCCACTTTCTTTACGAAGAGAGCTTAGTAATGTCTACAGTTCTATCACACCTCGATAAAAATATCTTAGGCATCTTCATTCATTGTCAATTAATTTTGAGCAATGTTCACATTCTAAAATGAATGTCGGTTCACAGTGTAGTGCATATGAATTGAATGTTGGTTCACACAAAATGGGAAACCACGCAGCTCTCTCTCTCTTTTCAATTTTCATTCCCTCCCCTAGGAGAAATTATAAAATATTACATTAGTATGGCCAGCTCCTCTCCCATGTTAAATCTTTCCATATTTGTCACATGCCCCATAACCCTCCTTCCGATTTAACTCTTCCCCCCTCCCTACTTAATTTGCTCCACCCAAAATCCCTCACACCAAATTCCCCAAACTTCAAAACACAAATGGCTTCTTCCCCAAATGACATCCACCCCCCTCCCTACTTAATTTGCTCCACCCAAAATCCCTCACACCAAATTCCCCAAACTTCAAAACACAAATGGCTTCTTCCCCAAATGACATCCACCAGCCTCTGCTACAATCCTATCCACCACCTCCCACCCTAACCACAAACCATGATGAGCACGAGCATGATCATGATCTCCACTCAAGCAACGAGCTTGAAAGAGTGCTTTCTGACACAGACAGACCATTTTTGGAGCGTCTCAAACTGGCTCTACGGATTGAGTACAAGCTCCTTTTCTACCTTGCCGTGCCGGCCATCATCGCACTACAAAAAAAGAAAGCATTAGTCACATTTTTTATAGCAACAAAATAGTTTTGGTGACATTTGAACCATTTGAATGGGTGGTCAATGACTTTGGTTGCTAGTCACCATTATTTGTGACTAATTATCTCACACTTGAAAGAATTGGTGAGTATTAATTTAAATATAATAAATATAAAGCAGCTGATACATGAACAGTAATTTGTTGAATATAATATTTAAGGATAATCTTCTTTAAGAGTATTAATCCAATTAAATATATATAGAACACAGCAAAAAGTAAATACGTATACAAAAACAATTAAATATTACAATGGTTAACCAATAAAGTATTGCAAAGTTATCCAGATTCAAAGAAAACAATTTATTACAATTTAAATTAACTTTCCAATATATCATCCATTCCCAGCGGCGGCTCCATTGCCAGCGCTCTTGAAGAACACAGTTCATTCTTTCCCAAGTGGTTTCTTCAAGGACTATTTTCTTACTCCTACTCCACAGCAGCGATTGAATTTCTAAAGGCGCCTCCATTCCTTATTTTTGTATGTTGTTTTATCAATCATAAAATCTTAATCCTTACTTGTTAGGGCTTGGAGATTCTTAATTTGATTGTCGTGTATTATTTGGATCTTAAATGGTTAATATTTATATCATCAAATTTGAGTCCTCCTTGCCTTCTTGACAAATTTGATACTATCTGTTTAATATTGGTATTTGACCATGTGGGGTTTCCTTGATTAAATTTGCATTTATGAACTTTTTGCCTGATGGGGTTCTCATTGATTGGTTGAGTGGTTGGGCAAGAACGCCCACCACTTGTTTGTGGAAAGCCCTGACGGAATCAAAGCAGCGTCCAGCTTCTACTGCCTTGCTCGTTATAATCCACGACATGTTCATCTATATATAATTCATATCTTGTATATGGTTCATTCTTATATCTTGTATGGATCTGCCACTGCTTCATATCTTGTATATGACTCATTCTTATAATCTATTCTCATAGGCATCTTGTGTACATTCTACAGATGAATACAACTCAATAACCTGAATTATCTTGAGCTCTACCAATCATGATATGTAACTTATAGGGTTGTGGAAACCCACTAGGTTATAGTGGATTGCCCTTTAGTCAATGCTTTTATGAATCTGGTATTCCATTTCAGATTAGTATGTATCTTCTTTACTTCTTTTGATAATCTAGTCATATGTTCTCTTTATGTAAGGCTCATCACCATGCATATATGACTTACATCACATAGCAGCAATACATTTCTGTGCATTAATGAGGTTAAAACCAACAGGAAGTAACAGGTGATGCAAAAGTATAATAACCAATGACAGCAGGAATGTTACTTTTCAATGGAAGTTAAAAGGTTTCTTGTACTTTAAGAGTAGTGATTTGTCAGCGTTTTTGATCTTCGTGTTTCAGTTGACTACTCTGATTAACTTATACGTGTCAAACCACTAAAATGTTAATGTATATAGTTGAATATGAATGCAGAGGACAATTGATTGGTCTGATCCGGAAACTAAAAAGAAGGCACCCAAAATACGGGCCGTGGCTGAGCAGAAACTCAATCATCTTTGGAAGAAACACAAGGCCAATCTAAAAAAGAATTGGTATGATCCTTTTTTGAATTCAGAGGAGTGATGGAATTGCACTGATGACAGGGTTAGCAAAGAACAGTGGAGGTTATTGGTGAAATATTGGGAGACTGGTCCTGCACAGGTAAAACATGAAATATGTCTTTGCTTTTTGTTTTTTCAAATGGTCAATTGTTTGACGCTGTATAAAATATTCATTCAGAGACGATCAATCACAAATAAATGTAATCGTGCGAAGCACAAGATGCACCACACAACGGGGACAAAATCATATGCCCAAGTGAGGAAACAATATGTAAGTGTCACAGTTTTTGTAGTGAATTAATGTGGAGCATATTATCATATTGTAAGTCTGCTTATGTAAGTTCTCATAATTTTTTGATCATATATAAATGATAAAAACATAGAACAGCTGGTATGTACTTTCAATTTTTTAATGAATGGGCCATGAACACACAGCCGACATCAGTATTAAATTGCATCAAAAGCTAATGAGTGGATCCTATGATCATTACAAAAACATTGCATGCCACATGCTAATGTTGAAGAAGAGATTATAGCAACCTCTATCCACACTACACTACAAGCATGTCAATACCCACCTGCTATGTTTTCAGACCCAATCTTGAGTGTGAACTATACATATACAAACAAGAATCCACCTACTAAAGAGTCCAAACTGACAAGCTAATATCATGACATGCAGGATTGATTGCCAGGAGAACAATTGCATATGTATATATTACATATAGGTATATTGATAGAAACCGTACCCTGTTAAGCCAACCTCTTGGAAAGGAACCACTAAAACACTTATCGTACCCTGCTAAACAACACATTGCATTGGAAAAACTTCTTTTAAGTACTCGTGCTATGATTTAAAATGATATTTGATATGTGAACTGCCTGGTGGATTTTAGAAGGTGAATCACAGGGGTGTCTCCCCTGACAGATGCAAAATGTTTGAACTGTGCCACCTAAGAAAGAATGGAACACCTGTGAATGAGACAGCTGCAAAAGCTATGGTGAGGCTGAATTTGATTGTATTTTAGGATCTGTTATCTTGTGTTGTTTGTTATAGAGGCATCCATGTAGTAGAATGCACAGTTAACAGATATATATATTCTTTGTGATTACTTCATGCAGGAAGATATGAATTCAAAGATGGTTATAGACCAGTACTAAGGGGGATAGAAGAGGAGGAGCACGCAAGGAATGTAGGCCCTGTGTTCAAAGTTTGAAAAATATGGTTAGAGTTTATGGTATCTAGACCATGCAGTACCATTATGCTTTTTGTTAACACCATGCTTATCAATATATATGTGTTTTGGTATTATGAAATTCATAATACCAAAATACATGTTAGTTTGGTATTTTGATCATAACTGCTTCGTTGGTGCTAGGGTATGCCATTTCCTTTTTGAAGACCAAGTTCAAGTGGGATGAAATTAGTTATTTTGAAAGTAGATCCCAAATGATTGTATATTTAGTTACCAGTGACTTAATATTTTGGGAGGTTTAATCCTCCATGTGTGTAAATTGTAATGAAAATTAGGAAATGAAAGCTCATATGTTTATGAAATGTTTACTGTACTGAAAGAAATTGCAATGAAAGTCAATATCTTTATTAAATTGTTTATTGAATTATAATGAAATTACAATAAACACCCGACATCAATAAAAACAATATTTTTATTAATTAATTATCGGAAAATGAAAAGTAAGAAATGTACAAATAGAAATTGTAATTCTTTTTAATAATTCTAATACACAGATATAGATTTAAGTATTGTCAATTTGTTGAATTTGATGGGCCCGACTGTATTTAAATGCTATTAACAATCAAATACGTAATATGAAGTTGATTGGATAGTCAAATAAGTAATAAAATATTATAAATTGAAGTTGATTGGATAGATGATGGGCCCCACATGCTATTAAGAGTCAATTTCCACAATGTCACGAATGTTGTTATAACGGTGACAATAGCCTTTAGTAACGGCTTCATATGTAATGAAGCCCAAAATTGTAACTGTACCGTTACTATTGCTTTTACTCACCAAAAAAGGTGTCTAATGATGCCAACAGTCACCAATTAAAAAGGTAACCATTGTTGACTTTTTTTGTAGTGTCGTTTACATGATCAACTATGTCATGAGCATGTCCACCCAAATTTTCGCAGGCCACCTTGGTAATCTTGAGCTGGCCGCTGCCTCCCTCGGCAACAATGGCATCCTAATTTTCTCCTATGGACTCTTGGTACGTAATGTTTATCAACACTGTAATATAAATTTGGTGAACAAAATTAATAATATAAATTTGGTGACTAGCATTAACGCACGTATATGTTACTCATTTTAAATTAATTTCCCAACAGTTAGGCATGGGGAGCGCGGTGGAGACACTTTGTGGGCAAGCCTATGGTGCCCACAAGTATGAAATGCTAGGGATATATCTACAAAGGTCAACCATACTCTTAACTTTGGGTGGTGTGCTCCTCACCATCGTCTACATCTACTACAGACCAATCTTGATCCTTCTAGGCCAATCTCCAAGCATTGCATCTGCAGCTGCAATCTACGTCTATGGCCTGATCCCTCAAATCTTTTCATTTGCTGTCAACTTCCCGATCCAAAAGTTTCTGCAAGCTCAAAGCATAGTGGCCCCAAGCGCCTATATCTCTGCATCAACCCTAGTTTTGCACCTTGTGCTCAGTTGGGTTGTGGTGTACAAGATGGGGCTTGGGTTGCTGGGTGCTGCATTGGTGCTCAGCCTTTCATGGTGGATCACTGTGTTGGCGCAGTTTGTGTACATTGTCAAGAGTGAGAGGTGCAAGAACACATGGAGTGGGTTTAGTTGGCAGGCCTTTAGTGGGTTGCTAGGGTTTTTCAAATTATCTGTGGCTTCTGCGGTGATGCTTTGCCTTGAGACTTGGTACTTTCAGATCCCTGTTTTGCTTGCTGGGTTGCTGCCAAACCCTGAGTTGGCTTTGGACTCTCTCTCAATCTGGTAAGCAATTTTTCCTTCTTCTTTCTTATTTTTGTATGCAATTGAAGTGCGCTTGTATTATTTTGTTTATTTTTGGCTAATGAATTAAAGGAGAATAGTAGGTCAACCAAATGTCTGGATACCAATTAATATATTTATATTTATGTATTGGTTACCAAATAAATCTAGTTATTTTGACCATACTTACTAACAATATATAATTATTAGTGGGTGTTTTCCTCTAATAGAAATTTGGGGAGTGTTATCATGTGGATGTAGGGACATTTCATGATCACAGAGACCTTTGCCTGTCTTTCTCTTTCGTACAAAAGTTGGTGTGATTCTTGAAACAAAATAATAATAATAATAATAAAATCTGCAATTAATTTAGTACAGAAAGGCACGAGAAAAATGTGATTGTATTTTGTTGAGTTTGTGTTTTGTTTTATTTGTTTGTTTTTTCAATTCAAAAACTTAAATTTGATACATGGGTTGCTAAAAATTGATTGCAGCACAACAATATCTGGGTGGGTCTTCATGATCTCTGTTGGTTTAAATGCAGCTGCAAGGTCAGTTTCAAATATATTCATATATGTCACATAATTAATTAGGAAAATTAGAACTGTTGTATTATCTTTTTCTTTCTGATAAGAAATTAGAACTGTTGTATATATAATGTGGAGCAAGTAGAAGTAATTTTATTTTAGCTGTTGATGTTTGGCTGCAAGTAGTGTGAGAGTGAGCAATGAGCTTGGAGCTGGAAATCCGAAGTCTACAGCATTTTCTGTGGTGGTGGTGACCACAGTCTCTTTCCTCATCTCAATTGTGGCTGCAATAATTGTTCTAATATGGCGGGATACCATAAGCTATGCCTTCACAGAGGGTGAAGCTGTGGCTGCTGCTGTATCTGATCTCTGCCCATTTCTTGCCCTCACCCTCCTCCTTAATGGCATCCAGCCAGTCTTGTCAGGTAAATATATGTTAATTGTAATTAAATGTAAATCATTGTGTTGGTTAAGTGAAATTGGCTAATTAGTGTTGTATTATTATGAGATTATTAGGTGTTGCTGTTGGGTGTGGATGGCAAGCTTTTGTTGCGTATGTGAATGTGGGGTGCTATTACTTGGTTGGAGTACCATTTGGTGTGCTTCTAGGATTTTACTTCAAATTTGGTGCCAAGGTATACTTGGATTAGATTCAACTCTATTGGAGGCCTAGAGGGCCGTATTTTCTGATCATTAAGCTAATCGCATCACGCGATTGTTAATTAATTAACATCACTTGTGTCGCATTACGTGATCAACTAATAACAGCTTGATATTTTCATAGGGAATATGGTTGGGGATGATGGCTGGCACCTTGATGCAAACAGTCATTCTAATATGGGTGACCTATAGGACCGATTGGAAGAAAGAGGTAAGCTACTATTTAAAAACGAGCTATTGATATCATAAGGGATCTTAGGTTATTTAAGTTTCACTATATTTTTATTAATATTGAAATGAAATTTTCAATTGAATTGCAGGTGGAAGAAGCAGCTAAAAGGTTGAATAAGTGGGAGGAGGTGAAGGATCAACTGAAATAAGAAAGCAGTTATGGACAGCAACTCGAGCATTTTCATGTGGTGGAGTGGAAACTCATTTTGGGTTGAGCTCTTGTGTGGGCATAATACGCCACTTGGCATACTGTGATTAGTCCGGGGCAATGTTATACAGTTTGATACGTTTGAGAGCACTGTGGATTCTTCAAAACAACTTGCTGCTTGCAGAAAAAGTTATTGATCCTGTTTGCCAGAATGCCATATTCGAAAGGGGTCAATCTATTGGATTGATGATTGTAAGAATATTATCCTGAGATGGCTGGCCAGTAACCTCGATCCTTCTTCTGCGAATAAGGTTCTTAGAGGACTTTCAAATTCCAAAGTGAATAAAGTTCAGCACAAAAATAGGAAAAGGAAAGAAAAATAAGTCTCTTGTACGTCGTTGAGTATTAGAGTAAACCCATTTATCCGGCATTACACTTCATTTTGACTTTTAAAATAATATAACGACTTAAAATAGAACACATCAAAATTAACATAAAATTTATTTTTGTTTTTATTTTTATTTTATAAACTGACGTTATCTCTGTTATCTCACTATCTCTCTCTCTCTCTCCTCCCTCCCTTCGACTCTCCCAATTACTCCCACTTCCCAGGACCTCACTACTCACGCTAGTTCGAAGCCCAAATCAAAATTCCAAAAATTCATATTATATCTCAAGTTCATGGGTACCTCTTTCAATTGGAATTTGATTCAACAATTTCATAATTGAATTCATGGGCACAATTACTAATGAATACAAGAACCCATTGAGTGAACCAAGAACTCAGCGGGCCCAAGCGAGAGTCTCAAGTAAGGTCCCATGTTGTAGACTTAGGCTTGGACACATCATGAGTAAGAGAAAAGCTAAAGCATTTTTATTGTGAATCATTGAAGCTGTGCAGGAAAAATAGGAAATTCAATTGAGGGTGTGGGTGTTGTTTATGCCTTAGCAGAGCAATAGTGGGTTTTTAAAAATTTCATTGATGCTTTTTCACTTTGACTTTGATTTAGATATAACAAGCAAAAGGACCCGCGCGGTGCTGCGGGTTATGAAATTATGTAAAATGTGTATAAAGTTGTGGAAGAAAAGAAATATACAAACATGAAAATGCAGAAATGATGAGCAAACAAACATTGCAAAAATAAAGAAATCAGTACCAAAAAAAGAGTAAAGAGTATAAGGAAGAGAGGCAATCATAAATTATACCTTTAAAGCGAAGAATGGTTAAACAATTTGGGCGAACGACCGCTTCTCGTATTTGGATTTCCTACCCAAGCTCTCCTGAAACAATCAAAATTTCATTTTTAAGCCTGAAATTAAATCAGGGGAAAAAACATAAGGAAAGAGAGCAGAAAACACGTTGTAGTAGAGCCAAGTCGAATTTTGTGAAGGAATTTTGAGGCTACACAAAAAGGGAAAAAATGTCAATACATCAAAATGAAGAAACATTAACCTGAAAGTTATCTTCGCTTCTTTGCTTCAGTGATTGCTTGTCAGAGAGGTGAGAGACCATTGAATCTGTTGAGATAAAATTCCAAAGTTTCAATAAGACATGTAGATTTAAATAACTCTTTAATTTTCATAAGTCATACCTGAAGCCATTGGATGACTGCCTAACTGTGATTCATACTGAAATTAAAAAAAGAAATAAAAAGAAATAAACAGTAATTAGAATGAAGTACAACAACCACATAATTACATAGCCTCAAAATACAACCAACCAACCAACTTGAAGCAAATACTTAAATTTCAGGATTCTAACAGTGTAACTACAAAAGAATTCTAACATTACACATCATGTAGCATGAAACTTAAATTGAAATCAAAACAACCAAAAACTAATATGAAATGCACAGTGAGGTTTGGTAATGCTTGTAGTAAAAGCTTAGCCAGAACGAAAAAGCAAAAGAAATGGATGACAAAATCACCCAAAGAGAGAGAGAATATTTTCTGTAAAAATGGCTTTCTATAACAAAATCAGAGCGTTACCCAAGAATATCTAGAAATTAAAGGGAAACCATATGCCGATGCCAAAAAAACAAATGCAAGTTAGATAAGCGAAAGCAGAGATGGAGAGAGAAGGAAATTTGTTAATTTGTTTTAATTTGCTAACAATATCCAGAAGACACACACACACAGAGAGAGAGAGAGAGAGAGAGAGATTAATCCCCGAAAAATAATTTAAAAAATCAGAAAATCAAAATAGACGAAAACCATTTGGTGAACCAAAAACAAAACCAAAATGAGAGAGAGAGATTCATACCATTGACATCAAACCCATCAAATCTAAATGCATTTTTCATCGGTGCTCTGGAGAAACAACATATATAATCAAAGAAATTCCATTAGGATCCAAAAATTAGAGATAGTAAACAGATCAAACCTAAATGCTTTCAACATTGAACCAAAAAGAGGAAGCATGGTCTAATGTATGAGAAATCCGAATATCACAACAAAACACAGATTCAAAGAACAACATTGAGCAAGCATATTGATGAGTACTTCATCGACACTTAAGCTACATATTTTTGGGGAAAATCACAGCTAATCAGGTAACAACAACATTGAGATTCATGATTAACTGGCATTTAGAAACCCTAATCCACTACAATGGGGTTGAAATATGAAACTGTAAATCTCCTTCTACTCACTACAATGGGGTTGGCTTAACCAACAAAGTAGAAAAAGGAATGCTACCCATAGATGAAAAATATGTTCAATTATTTGGGGAAAAAAATGGATAAAGGGAAAAGTTAAAACAAATGCATTGACGATTAATGAGGAAGAAAGGTATCGCAAATGAATTGAGTTGTTTAACTATGGATGTGCATTGTGCATTCAATTGAAAGCAATAACATTTTAAAAGTAAACTTTTGGCCAAAAGTAAACAAATTTGTTAACGATTAGATTGTAAAATTATAAAAATTTGTTATGACAAATGGTAGGGGTTAGATTGCATAATCAACAAAAAGAATTGTTTAATAAGAGCTGCGTTAATAGCCAAACATCAATGTCCAAGCAAATATATGAATTCATGTATGTCCTGTTACTATTTAAGTTTAAATAGTATAAGGGAGTGATTTCCTCACCATTGTATCTACCAAGATACATTGTAAACCAGAAAATTGATCATCTGATTTGAAGACTTTTGGTCTCCATGTTCTACACACACGAACTCTAATTGTAACACCGAAACTGAAACGGCTGGAGATCACGGATAGAAGCAATGTTCATTGTGTTTTGAATCTGAAAAAAGAAAAGGCTTTTATCACTATAAAGATGTGTACAAAATTATCTAGCAGTCATCAACATCGTCATGTTGGTCTCTCTTTCTTTTTATGTTATATATTCATTCATGTTCATATATTGGCAGTAAACCACATCAAATAGCTATTGAGACAGTTTTTAATATCTATAACATGAAATCACCAAATGAATATATTCTGCACAAAATTAGTATAAAAACATATGAACATAAAAACAAAAAATTAAAAATTAAAAAAACTAATATTAACAACAATAGATCATTACACAATTTAGAGTGATCCATCAACAGCTGATGAATTGGTTGTTTTTTGTTGGGGACAAAAGCAAGTGTTTCTAAAATAGAGAACAAAAGCATAAAAGTTTTTGAAGCTTAGATACTGTGTTCATTTTTTGTTTCTTTTCAACATAGATACGAACCTCTTGTTTAACAGAACCAAAAACAACCACCAAACGGCTCTATCTAAAGCAGCAAAACACCACCTACAAAACATCAAAAGTACACATGGTTAAGAAAGAAGAGGAGAAAAAGCAAGAAAAAATCGAAAAAATTGAAGGTTTTGATTTTCAAGTCCCAAAACTGTTCAAATATGTTTTCCTGTGCAGCGTTTTTATATGAGATGCTTCAACTTTGTTAGTCCACTACTAAAACAAAAGAAAAATCCTAGAAAACAAAAACAAACAGAGACAAAACAAAACAGAATAACATCTCTCAAATATAAATCTTTTTCCACATTGGCAATATCGCAATGCAGCCATAATGAAGTAATTAATCAATTTAATTAACAATGATAGATCAATGGGCAGCAAATTCCCCCAGAAAGAAATTTGTAGAATCCATTTCCTTAATTTATACTCATTGTATTTCACTGGATACTAACACTAAATAAGATATTTCAAATCCCATTTGAAACTATATTCTTTGTTGCAGAATGCATGATCCAATATCAAGATTTTTCAACTTTTTGGCATTAAAATGAGGCAAATCAAGACTTGAATATAATACAAAATCCATCATCCATTGTTTTGTTAGTTTTCTTGGTATTAGATTGCCTATTGGCCAAGTTGTTCAATCAGGTAAAAGCTTTTCATGCCTGCCACAATGGTAAGGAATTAATCATCATAGTCTTAGACTTGGCTTTTTCTTTTAGAAGAACACTGACAACCACATATTTCCAAAGGCTAGTTGCAGAGAATTCTCTCAGCTTTTAGAATATTACATGTAAAGTTCTTTGTCCAGTTGAAAATTCTAAATACTTGTCTTTTAGAAAAACAAAGAGAATAAAATCCTGGGGGCAATTCTTTTGAGCATAAATCAAACACAACCCAAAACAATTATAAAAAAGAAAAAGAAAAACAATCACTATATCAATCAACAAAAACGATTAAAAAGGAAGATCAAAAGAGAAACCAAATAATAAATATAACCAACAATTGAAATATTCATCAATTTTAATCTTTTTTTTTTCAAAACCTGCGTAAGCAACCAACAATTGAAATATTCATCAATTTTAATCCTTTTTTTTTAATTTAAAAACCTGCCTAAGCAATGAAAAGTCGTTGTCATCAAAGATTTGAAAATTCTTTGTTAAACTCAAAGAATTTCAGTTCTCTGCTAAACCCTAAAAATTTCAAATAACAGGCATATCCTGCTTACCAAAACATAGCCATCCTAAACCCTCTAACAAAAGAACCAGCATATCCAAATACCGATTTTCAGGGTTTACCAACTAATTTTTAATAACCAAACAGAAAATCTTATCAAAAGCAATCATATAGTATTTTAATAACTAAATTGTTTAACCTGATTTAATCAAAATAATAACACAATCAAATCAATTTCAGCATTTGGATAAAATTTGCAAATCAAACACAGACCGCGATGAGGAAAAATTAGGGATTTGGACTTTTAGGGCAGCAAATTAAAACAGGTCTTATAGTCTAATCAAATAAGATCCAAGATATAAGTAACAACAAAAATGAAAAAGAAGAGCAACAAAAATCGAATGGAAAGATGAAGCAAAATTTACTTACAGAATCAGTGAGAGAAAGAGACGGAAACGGAGAGAAAGCTGGAGTTCGAATTGAAGAAGAAGACCAACGCAGTGGCGGAGAGTCGGTGCTTGTGATGATGACAGCGGCGGAGGCAGAGAGAAAGGGAAAGAGACGGGAAGAGAGTTGGAGAAGACGACTATGATCTCTGAGGCCTCTCTCTCTCTCTCACTTCTCTTCGATGAAGCGGCTTTGGTTACTCCAGACGACCTGACAAAAGGGTTATGTCGCTATGCATTAGGGCAAGAATGCCATTTTACTGAACATAATTAAGAGGGCAACCAATTAAGCATGGGCACAAACGTCATTTTACTATTGCGAATGAATAGTCTAGGAACAGTGAATCGGCGAACTGAGTTTTAGTATATATATAATTTTCTTTGAGTTTTGAACTAGCGTTGAGGGGAAGTTGGAATTGGGAGATACAAGAGAGAGAATCCAGGGGATGGAGGAGAGCAGGGATAGCAAGGAGGGGAGAAAACGGCAAGGCAAACGTCAGTTTAGGAAAAAAAAAAAAAAAACTAAATTTTATTCTATAGCTCATATGTCATGTATCAAAACGTTGGATTGTTATAACGCCTAGATGAAGCGAAATGTGGGAAATGCGTGGTCTCTAAATATAGAGGCTCGGGATTCGAAAATATGACAACCACTATGAAATGCTTTACTTACATCTAGTAGACATGTCATTCCATTGTTAGGTTAAGGACCGATTTATCCGGAATTATCAATCCTATGTTGACTTATATAGATCTTTAATGTTGTTTTCTCATATGGTTCAGTTTGTCCTCTGGTTTTCCCCAACATGAAAAATGTTGTGAAAGAATGTGCAAATGGGATAAGTAATCAGACAGCATGCTGCAGAGCAATGGATAGTTATGTTTCTCAGTTGCAACAACAGAGTTTCATTACAAACTTGGAGGCCTTGAATAGTGCAGCATCACTTGCAAGAAAAGTAAGCTAGAACTGTTAAACTTTACTTGTTTTATTTTCAAGCTACGTTTTTTTTATCGTGCCTTTTCAATTTATTTGTTCCCAAACTTGATGGGATTGCAGGTTCCAAATTTCCAGCAGTACCCAAAGCAACATCCGCACAAAGTGGTAAGCAACTTTGATCTACATTACTATGTTCAAATGATCCAAAGTTCATAAGGATAAATGACTGAGAAACTTAGTCACGTTAGCAATTAACATTAACATTTCGAGGGTATGAAAAGGAACAATGATGCAAAAAGTTGAAAAACCTTTTTATTTTTTTATTTTTATGAGATGTTAGGTGAAAGGGCCGTGTAACTCATATATTCTAAACAATAACCCACCCATTTTATAATCTCCAACTAAAACCCAAATTTAAAATAAGCTACCATTTATCCTATTATTTTTAACTATTTTACAATTGATGCCACCCAACTATATATGGCATTAAAACGTAAATTTTTACCATCTTAATTAGTAATGAATGTAAATTATTAGCAATGTCAAAAAAATAAATTTGTAATGGACTTAATCAATACTAATGCCAACCATGAAATTTGTAATAGACGTAAGCAGTAATTACATATACAAGCAATAGCAATACACCCATTGACGGATCTCCAGAGGCACAAGGAGGTGCAGCTGCACCTCCCTTCGCCGGAAAAAGCTTTGGAGGTGCTTGAAAATGCCCCTCTGCTAGTGCCCACAGCAGCTATGGTTGCCATGCGATTTAAGCTCTGTGAGGCGCCGTCAATGGCTTATTCCTCGCGAAGAAGAAGACCCAACCCTAACTCAACTTTTGTTTTCCTCCAAGTTTTAAGTGAATGAAGTTGGATTGAGATGCGTTGGATTTTTTAATGAAACGATGTGTTTCGTGTAGTCTGGTTTCATACAATAAAGACACCACCGTTTGGTTTGTAAAATCTCCTATTTTACCAAAACTCTGCCTTTTGATTTAATTCCATACTAGCCTCTCTCACGCGCTTCTGCGCATGTGAGAGACTTTTTTTTTAAAATTTTAAAATTATTTTAGAATTAAAAAAGATAATGGGTAGTTGTGTTCCATAAAAAGAGGATCCATTATCTGATTTTTCTTTTAATTTAAAATTTTTTTAATATGAAAAAGTGTAAATTTATCATATTATCCTCATTTAATTAATAATTTTAATTCTTAATGTTTGCATTAACTAAGGGCATTTTCCTGGTATTTTGAATGTTTCACCATTCTCTGCCTTTTGCTTTATATATATAGATAATCCCTACCATCTTCTTTTCATTCACCCAATAGAATCACTACACTTAGCCTGTATTTTAATGTTTCGAACCTTGCCACTACTAGGTCATTTAATGAAATCACAATTTCTGACCACAAAATATATATTGTATAAAAAAAAGAGAGTCCTTTTTAGTTGTTTTATATTTTCTTAAGATATGGTATTTTGTTTTCTTCTTCACCACCACTGCCAATGTTTCTTCATTTTTTCTATTTTATTTTTTTTCGTTTTTTTGTTTGTTATTTATTTATAATATATATTTTTTATTATAATAAAAAATGAAAATAGAATGTCTTCAATGAAACTCAAACCCAGGCTTTTTATTAAGGGATATGCGCTAGAAAGCCAACTCCGCCACACACGCTTTTGTGCCAATAGGTAGCACGCTAAAGTATATATACAATTCTTGTAATATCAATATATATATAAAATATAATATAATATAAAGAACTTCTTTTTCAAAAGCCCTCAAAAATGGGAAGCCCTGTGCAGTGGCACCACTTGCACCACCCCAAGACCAGCCCTGAGTGAGAGTGAGAAAGCTCATGGTCTTGTTTTTCTGACTTCTGTGGAGTTTTGACATGTTTCGATGGAGAAGACTTGCCTGCCACATGGATTGACACTGAGCTGGCATCCCAGCCAATCACAAAACTAGACTTGTATTTTTGTACAAGTCATAGTCATACCAAAGGAGAAAATATATATGTAAAAAGTAACATTTAGTCTATCTAGTTTGTCGGTTTTATCAATTTGTTATATTTTAAGTATGTTATATGAAAGAAGTTGTAACGTTATTGGAAGGATTTTGACAAACTTTGTAACTTGCTTTTGAATTACTACACATATAAAATTAACAAATTAAAACTATAGGAACTAAAGTAGTAAAATCGATAAACTACATAAATTCAAAATGATTTTTTTACCAAAAATATATTTAAAAAAACGTCAGATGAGAAACACTTTGTTACCTTTATTGGTTTTTATTATTATTATTTGTTCTGGAAGTTTATCAAGATTTCTGGTTCTTCTGGGGCCGCCACATCTGTTTTCAACGCTGCTATTAATTTGTATTTAGAAAACGTGAAAGTTGCTCTAACAATTATTGGAGAGAAGACAAGTGTAAACATGGGAAGAAAACTTTCAATTTGGCTCTAGTGTATAATTATACATTATGAGGCTGCATGTGGCTCCACCTCCACACATCATGACGACCAACTAAGCACTACTCATTTAGTTTTAAATTAATTAATTAATTTAAAAATAAATGAAGATGATGAAAATACTTGTCAGAAATCTATGTGTCTCCTATTTTTCAAATATAAAAATAAATTAGCTTAATAATAATGTCTATAATATTATCCCATCGGAAATAAAAATATCTTAAAAGTCTTTATTCATTGTCAATTAATTTTGAGTGACGTTAATATTAGGGTTTAGGAAACATAAACGTCGCACACAGCCGTCGATATTGATTGAACCAATGTTTAGGAAACAAAATTGATGAATAAGAAAATCCCACCAAAGTTGAACACGTTTGTTTCCAACTCAAAAAATAGACTTCAAAATCAAAACTGGTTTCTCATTCTTATAATAATAACAACTCAAGAGAAAGAAAAAAGTTGACGAAAAAATAAAATAAAAAAACACGAGTCATACACAAGCATGTAAAACTTTTGTGTTCCACAGTGTTGAGCATATGAATTGAATGTGGGTTCACACAAAATGGGAAACTTTCACGTGGCCTTCTCCAACCTCTTTCCTTTTCAATTTTCACTCCATTGGCCGGCTCCTCCCATGTTAAAATCTTTCCATATTTGTCACACGCCCCATAACCCTCCTTTCTATTTAAACTCTTCCCCCCTCCCTGCTTATTAATTTGCTCCACCCCAAATTCCCCAAACTCTAAAACCCAAATGGCTTCTTCCCCAAATGACATCCACCAGCCTCTGCTACAATCCTATCCACCACCTCCCACCCTAACCACAAAACATGATGATCATGATCATGATGATCTTCCTGATCATCATCTTCTCCACTCAAGCAACGAGCTTGAAAGAGTGCTTTCTGACACAGATAGGCCATTTTTGGAGCGTCTCAAACCGGCTCTATGGATTGAGTCCAAGCTCCTTTCTACCTCGCTGCCCCGGCCGTCGTCGTTTACATGATCAACTATGTCATGGCCATGTCCACACAAATTTTCGCAGGCCACCTTGGTAATCTTGAGCTGGCTGCCGCCTCCCTTGGCAACAATGGCATCCAAATTTTCGCCTATGGACTCATGGTACGTAACGTTTATCAACACTGTCACATCATTTAGAGAACAATAAATAAATTTGGTGACTCTAGTTTATCAACACTACACTATCACATCATTTGGCGAACAATAAATAAATTTGGTGACTGTAGCATTATCGTACGTATATGTTACTCATATCTTTAATTGATTTCTCAACAGTTAGGCATGGGGAGCGCGGTGGAGACGCTTTGTGGGCAAGCCTATGGTGCCCACAAGTATGAAATGCTAGGGATATATCTACAAAGGTCAACCATACTCTTAACTTTGACTGGTGTGCTGCTCACCATCGTCTACATCTTCTCCAGACCAATCTTGATCCTTCTAGGTCAATCTCCAAGCATTGCATCTGCTTCTGCAATCTACGTGTACGGCCTGATCCCTCAAATCTTTGCCTATGCTGTCAACTTCCCGATCCAAAAGTTTCTGCAAGCTCAAAGCATAGTGGCCCCAAGCGCCTATATCTCTGCATCAACCCTAGTTTTGCACCTTGTGCTCAGCTGGGTTGTGGTGTACAAGATGGGGCTTGGGTTGCTGGGTGCTGCATTGGTGCTCAGCCTGTCATGGTGGATCACTGTGTTGGCCCAGTTTGTGTACATTGTCAAGAGTGAGAGGTGCAAGAACACATGGAGTGGGTTTAGTTGGCAGGCCTTTAGTGGGTTGCTAGGGTTTTTCAAATTATCTGTGGCTTCTGCGGTGATGCTTTGCCTTGAAACTTGGTACTTTCAGATTCTTGTTTTGCTTGCTGGGTTGCTGCCAAACCCTGAGTTGGCTTTGGACTCTCTCTCAATCTGGTAAGCAATTTTTTTCTTTCTTCTTTCTTCTTTCTTATTTTTGTTTTTATTAATTTTTTATATTTGGATGTGATCTGGTATGCAAATTGGAATTGAAGTGCGCTTCTATTATTTTGTTTTTTTGCTAATCAATTAAAGGAGAATAGTGGGACAACCAAATGTCTGGATACCAATTAATATATTTATGTATATATTTATGTATGTATGTACATACATGCATGTGGTTTGGTTACCAAATAAATCTAGTTATTTTGACCATACCTACCAACAATATATAATTATTAGTGGGACTTTGCCTCTAATAGGAATTTGGGCAGTGTAAATCATGTGGTCTGATATCAATTCACATGTGTTAGAAAAATCTCATCAGAAAAAAATGGAAAAAAATTCATATAGCATTACTTATTTTGTATTTGCCATATTTGGATAAGATTGGTTGCAACTGTTTTGTTTTCATATGTCTTGTTTGTGGTGCATTTATTGTATGAATTTACTAATTGAGGAGAAGTTTGGGATGAGGAGTTGAATTCATTCATTGATTGAGCTGGGGTGAGTAGAAGAGACTTGTGGGACTTGTTATTCCTTTGCAGATGGATGTAGATTTAGGTGGCCTTATTGTCCAAATAATTGCTAGAAGTTGTTGACGAATTGGTACCACAGCCACTTGGCTCTTATCCATATGTGCTATATATTCTTTTCCATATGTTAGCCAAAAATCTGTTTCGTCTGTTTTCTTCCATATATCTGTCAATTTATGGTGCAGAAAATTGCATTTTGCCAGCCAAAACTTTATTGGTCTTAATTAAAATTGTTCAAATAGTAACATCCATGAAGGCTGGCTGTATGATGTTGATATCCTTTTTTCTCATAAGTTAACCAGCCACCAAATTGGCCCACAACAATGATTATTATTTATTTACTTATTTTCTGGTTCTTCTTTTTTGGGTCAAAGTAATGATATTTCTTAGGTAGTCTGCAAAAGTGTCCCAGAGTCTCTAGTGACATTTCATGATCTGCACAGAGACCAGTGTGATTTTATTTTGTGCCATTGATATATATATATATATATATATCAGTTTGAGTTTTTCTTTTTCTTTTCAATTCATTAACTTAAATTTGATTGCAGCACAACAATATCTGGTTGGGTCTTCATGATCTCAGTTGGGTTAAATGCAGCTGCAAGGTCAGTTTCACATACACATATGAACATGTCACATTAATTACAAGTAATTTTATTTTAACTGTTCATGTTTGGCTGCAAGCAGTGTGAGAGTGAGCAATGAGCTTGGAGCTGGAAATCCAAAGTCCACAGCATTTTCTGTGGTGGTGGTGACCACAGTCTCTTTCCTCATCTCAATTGTGGCAGCAATAATTGTTCTAATATGGCGGGATACCATAAGCTATGCCTTCACAGAGGGTGAAGCTGTGGCTGCTGCTGTATCTGATCTCTGCCCATTTCTTGCCCTCACCCTCCTCCTTAATGGCATCCAGCCAGTCTTGTCAGGTAAATATATGTTAATTGTAATTAAATGTAAATCATTGTGTTGGTTAAGTGAAATTGCCTAATTAGTGTTATATTTTTATGTGATTATTAGGTGTTGCTGTTGGGTGTGGATGGCAAGCTTTTGTTGCGTATGTGAATGTGGGGTGCTATTACTTGCTTGGAGTACCATTTGGAGCGCTTCTAGGATTTTACTTCAAATTTGGTGCTAAGGTATACTTGGATTCAAAACTCGACAATATTGGAGGCCGAGGGGCCGATTGTTAACATCACTAGTTGTATTATGTGATCAACTAATAACGCTTGATTATTTTTACAGGGAATATGGTTGGGGATGATGGCTGGCACCTTGATGCAAACAATCATTCTGATATGGGTGACCTATCGGACCGATTGGAAGAAAGAGGTAAGCTACTATTTAATCTTGCATGAGTTATTGATAATATAAGGAATCTTAGGTTATTTAAGTATTATTTTTATTAATATATGAAATGAAAATTTCAATTGAATTGCAGGTTGAAGAAGCAGCTAAAAGGTTGAATAAGTGGGGGGAGGTGAAGGAGCCACTCAAGTAAGAAAGCAGTTATGGACAGCAACTTGAGCTTCTTTTTTTTTATGGTGGTGGCAACTCATTTGGGGTTGACATCTTGTGTGGTCAGATTGGAAATTAGTTAAAAAAAAATGTATTGCACAAGAGTTTTAAATTAGTTTATTATCTTCCATGAAACAATGCAGGGCCATCAATCACTGCTCTTTCCCATAGCTTTCCACGCATCTTTCTCGCGTATTTGTATATAAAATCTACCAGTCTGCCTACCTTTTATTTACTACTAGAGAGAAACACTGGAAGAACTGAAACACAAACCAAAGATGATCTTGCTTACGGTATGTATGCTAGTACATTTGAGAATTCTGATGCATGACAAGCACAAAATGTTAGAATTCAAAAATGAAACAATGTAGAAGACGTAGGTGAGTTCAGTTGGCCAAGGCAGTGAGCCGCCTCCTTGCACCCAAGTTTGAATTCCCTTTCCGTAAATTAGATTAATTTAGACAATCGCTTGTATAAAAAAAAAAAAAAAAACAATGTAAGGCTATTGCTTTTGTTTTATAAGATCCATTACCATGATCCATCACCAGAAAACATAATTAAAAGAACAAAACATGAAGATCATAAAGAAGGATGGAAGAAACTTATCTGAAAAGGGCCATGCATTTGATTGGTTGGCCCTTCTAGTCTCTAATGCCTTTCCTGAGTTAGAAACCCCAAATCCTCGGAAATTTGAACCAGGAAGTCTCATGGGTAAGTAATCAAAAGTTGGCCCAATGGTCCCTTTATTTCCAACAGAGAGAAAAATGACACAATGACCCTTCCAGCCCAACCCATAAAACCCACGTCAGAGAGAGACTAGTGTCGTATTGATGGTGCAACTATATTGTATAAATACTGAACATCTTTTTTTCTTCCCTCCTAGAGCTAATTATAATACCTTTTTCATGCAATTAGAAGAATGAGAAATTTGCAACAGGGTTTAGCTGAATGGAAAATGGACAACCAGAGGTCTTAGGTTTAAAATTTTCATGGCATTTTAGTTATGCGTGTGTGTGTGTGAAACTTCCTTCTTCATCTAGTGTAGACTATTGTTTGTACTAAAAAATAGAAGAATGAGAAATTTTTGATGTGCATATTATGAATTTCAATAACTTTCTTTTCTAGTTTATTCAAAAAAAAAAAAAAAAATTGCAATGAGTGTTGGTTGGTTGTTTCTTTTGTGGAATGTTTTTCTCATACAATAAAAAAGAGGAGTAAAAGAAAATGGAAAATTTCATTTGACATCTTCCTCCTGGAGATGGTCCTGTCTTTTACCTTAATGTTTGCCAAAGATAAAAACGCTAACAATGTTGCTAGCCTAAAGCTAGGGACTACTCATAGTCCACTATGAGCTGTGTAGAGTAGTCTCAGAACTCCAATGGCAAAAAGGGATGACCAGAAAAACGAAACAACTAAGAATGCAATTGGACCCACAGTCTTTACCCTTCATTTTCATGATGGGAAATAATATGCTCACCGTCAGCCCCATATCCAAATTAGCCAAGCACCACATCCCTTCCTTTCCTTCCTTTAAAAGTCTTCATTTCAAGTGCGCTGATTGGTTTTTCTCAGCAAATCCACCAGAGTCCTTCAACAGTTGTGAGCTCTGCTTGTCTTTGGAGCACAAAATTTTCAGCTCTGAGGAGTAAACTTTCTGGGTGAAATTTACGAGCTTTGTATAGTTTTTCAATTCATCCTTATGTGGGCTAAACAGTTTTTCTTTTGGCACCCTCAAAAAGGCCACTTTTAAAGTTTTCCTCTTTACCCAAAACTAGTTGAATATCCATGTTTTGATGTGGTAAAGTCATTTTTAGTCATTATATGAAGCTAATGAAACACAGGTTTTGGTAAAGATTGGGACTTTATTGTGAGAAATTGCTGTTGGGAGCTTAACCTTGTTCAAATATGCGACAGGGTGTGGCTTTGCCACTGCATACTCTCATATGGGTATTTCTCACTGGTTCTTTGTACTGCCAGAGGCCTTCTGTAGTGAACATTGGAGCAATTTTTACTTTTAACTCTGTTATTGGTAGAGTTGCAAAGACAGCCATGGAAGCAGCAGTCTCTGATGTTAATGCAGATCCAAGAATACTCAACGGGACAGAACTGAGGTTGCATATGGAGGATGCAAATTGTAGTGTATTCTTGGGATCAGTTGAAGGTACCTTAGTGATTTGTATTCTTCTTTCTGTATATGAATATCATTGTTTGTTTCTTGGGTGAAATTTGAAATGATAGCAGTTGTACTGATGATCAACAATTTAAATAAACTGAGTTTAGGTGATTTATAGTACAGTTCTCTTTCCATCTCCTATTTTAAGTTCATCTCATTGCTAAGGACTCTATTTTATATGAAACTTCTCATATTTGTGGTAGATTTGAAGTTCCTTGAAAATGTGGAAACACTGATTTTCTCACTTCTGCTTTGAATGTTGCCTTTGATATTAAGCTTTGTTCATCTCCAATTTTAAGATAGCACTGCATCTGGTTGATTTTAGATTCTTTCACCACTATTTGCCCTTCATGAGCTGTTTTTCTTGTCAACATGTCCCATTTTCTATATGGCATCACATCACATCTCCTCGTAAAGTTATTCCTTTTAGTACTTTCATATTCTGCCACCAGCATCAATCAGCATATTAGGTTTTTCTTTTCTTATCACATGATAATTTCCATGCTTCTTTTCCTTTCCTGAGAAGTTTGATATTGTACTTCTCTACTCTAATAGCATACCTATTGGGAGCAGTTTTTCAGGTACTTGACAAAAATATAGTAGCCATAGTTGGCCCACAGTCTTCTTCAATAGCTCATATGATATCTGAAATTGCTAATGGTCTCCAAGTACCTCTCATATCATATGCCGCCACTGATCCAAGCCTGTCTGCTCTCCAATTCCCCTTCTTTCTCCGAACTACACAAAGTGATGCCTACCAAATGGCTACTATGGCTGATTTAATTGACTTTTATGGGTGGAAAGAGGTCATTGCTGTCTATGTGGATGATGATTATGGGAGGAATGGAGTATATACTTTAGGTGATGAACTTGAGAAGAAAATGTCAAGGATTTCTTATAAGTTGGCTTTGCCTGTACAATTTAATCTAAGTGACATCACTGAGTTGCTCAATAAATCCAAAGTGCTTGGCCCTCGTGTATATGTTGTTCACGTTGATCCTGACCCCAGGTTGAGAATCTTTACTGTTGCCAAACAACTTCAAATGATGACCAGCAGTTACGTGTGGCTTGCAACGGATTGGCTTTCTACTACCATAGATTCATTTTCTCCAACGAATCGAACTTCACTCACTGTCCTTGAAGGTGTAGTTACACTTCGTCAACATATCCCACAGTCCAATCGAAAGCGTGCATTTATATCTAGGTGGAAGAAAATGCAGAAAGAAGGTTTAGCAAGTTCTGAGTTAAATGCCTATGGACTTTATGCTTATGACACAGTTTGGGCAGTTGCACATTCGATTGAAAACTTTATAAATGAATACAGAAATATATCCTTCTCTTTCGTTGATAGATTACATGATATGAAACCATCTGAAATTGAGCTAGGGAAGCTTAAAGTCTTTGATGGTGGATCTCTTCTTCACGGGAAGTTATTGAAGACAAATATGAGTGGTTTAACAGGTCAAGTTCAATTTAATGAAGACAGAAATCGTGTTATTGGTGGTTATGATGTCATTAATATTGATCAGATGACAATTCGTACGGTTGGTTTTTGGACTAATTATTCAGGTTTTTCAGTTTCCCCCCAAAAACTCTTAAAGGGAGAAGAAGTAGTTATTCCCCACTGGATTATAAGCTTGACAATGTTACGTGGCCAGGTGGAAATACAGAAAGGCCACGTGGTTGGGTGATTGCAGATAATGAAAAACCATTGCGAATTGGAGTGCCAAAAAGAGCAAGTTTTGTTGAATTTGTTACAGAGTTGAATGATAGCCATACAGTCCAAGGTTACTGTATTGATGTGTTCAATGAAGCACGGAAGTTAGTCCCCTATGAAATTCCTTACAGATTTGAACCTTTTGGGGATGGTCTTTCCAATCCCAATTATAATGAGCTTGTGAAGATGGTTGCAGAAAACGTAAGTGAACTTTGCACATTTTAGAATTGGTCAATCCAAAGAAAGCATAAATGTGACTCATTTTTGGTAGGTGAGATAACCTACCAATACATGGATACTTTATGTGAGTATGAGTTAACACATGCAGATAGCCCAGAAGAATCTAATATCCAGTAGTCTGCCATATTATCTATCTTGTCCATTTGATCTAATATCTTCTTTTTAATTGAAAATTTGTGACAGGTATTTGATGCAGCTGTTGGGGACATTGCAATTGTGAAAAACCGGACATCGATTGTAGACTTTTCTCAGCCCTATGCTACCACCGGGCTAGTGATAGTGGCACCAGTAGACAATTCAAAGTCAAATGCTTGGGTGTTTCTTAAACCCTTTACATGGGAGATGTGGTGTGTCACAGCAGCTTTCTTTGTGATGATTGCAGTGGTTATATGGACTCTTGAGCATCGAGTCAACAAAGATTTTCGAGGTACCCCTAAGAGGCAGCTCGTTACAATGTTTCTGTAAGCCTTCTGTATTTTTAAGTGGAGTCCATTACAATTCTTCCTGAACAGTTTGATGTTGCAATTAAAGAACCACTTAAATTCTTGGGAGACTAGGTTCTCACATCATTCAACTCTTTCGTATTGCAGGTTCAGCTTCTCAACACTTTTTAAGAAAAATCGTAAGCAAATATTTGGGATTTGCAATATAATATTTCTTAGTTTGTCTTGTTTCTCAACTTTGCACATAAATTAAAAACTGTTGTATATAGCTATATAAGAAGTTCCTTACCACAAATAACTTGGCACAAATCATCTTATTACACAACAACATGGGATGTTCAGACAAGTTAGTAACATGAATCCCAAAAATTAGCAAGTTCTTTCTAAGGTTTCTATTGATTACTAGTTTTCCTGTTGCATATTGTTTATGATTAGTTTAACAGTCATATAATCTCTTCCTCATAAGTTTATATTCTTATTGAAAGAATGAAGAAAAGTAGCCTGCACTGCTCTGCTCTGCCATCACTTCTATTTCAATATCAATTTATTGAAATTTTGGCAGTCAAATCACATTTTAAGTAAAGTATGTATCTTTTTATTTTATCCATTACAGAAGAAGATATTGTGAGCCCACTTGGGCGACTGGTGATGGTGGTGTGGCTTTTTCTATTGATGGTGATCACATCAAGCTATACTGCAAACTTGACTTCAATCCTTACAGTTCAGCAGCTTTCATCACCCATCACTGGAATTGATAGTTTGATTGCAAGCAATTGGCCTATAGGGTACCAAGTAGGGTCATTTGCTTATAGCTATCTGACTGAAAGCCTCTACATTCCTAGGTCAAGACTTGTTCAACTAGGCTCCCCAGAGGAGTATGAAAAAGCACTGCGGCAAGGACCGTATGATGGAGGGGTGGGAGCTATCATAGATGAGCTTACTTATATTGAATTATTTCTTTCAAGGCAAACTGATTTTGGAATGATTGGGCAAACATTTACCAGGAGTGGATGGGGATTTGTAAGTACCTCTGTTAACTCTAATTAGATGTGTGCAAACATGCATGCTTAATATTTTTTAGGTGCCATTGGTATTATTTTATGGATTTTTTTTTCTCATTTTCCTTCACTGTGTGAATTAGGCTTTTCAAAGAGATTCTCCCCTTGCTATTGACATGTCCACTGCAATCTTGAAACTTTCTGAGAGTGGAGAGCTTCAGAAGATCCATGAGAAATGGTTCTGTAAGATGGGTTGTCCTAGTGAGAAGAATCTGGAGTCTGAGCCTAACCAACTCCACTTGATCAGCTTCTGGGGTCTATATTTACTATGTGGCATCTTCACTCTCACTGCGTTTCTCATCTTTCTGCTAAGAGTGGTTCTCCAATTTGTCCGGTACAAAAAACAGCAAGCAGCCCCTCCCTCTCCTTTATCCTCCTCAAGCTCATGGAGTACTCGATTTTCTCAGTCCATACACAACTTTGTTGACTTCATTGATGAGAAGGAAGAAGCTATCAAAAGAATGTTTATTCACGGTGGCAATCCTCAAGGTCAGGCTACCTGATCAATACATAGATATGAAAGAATAAGCTTAGTTATGTTAGAATTCTGATAGTTAACAGATATTTTTTATATTTGATTTTATCTTTTACGATATTACAAACAAATTCATAGAGTATGTATACAATATATCACTTTCTTCCCTTAATGCTTCAATGAAAATACTCTTCTTATGGTAGCTTTTTGGTTGGAGTTTAATTTTGTCAGACACATTGTTAACAGAGATTTGGTTTCCATTCTGGCTTTGGTTGGTGCAGATAAGATATCATAATATGACTTGCTTTTCATCCATATTATCACTTTTGCACAGTTGACAAGTTTAGGCTTACCTTCTATTTACTGAAGTTAGATGCCTTTCTGGTGGTGCGCGCGTATGCTTCTAGTACAAATTGATTCTTGTCCTCGAGTTTTGTTTTCTTACTTGGGAGTAACAGTATCCTACATCAACATTGTAATGGTCATTTCATTCTCTTTCCAGCTATAAGAATCCTAAAGTAACATTCTTGAGTTTCTGTAACACCAAACCCGAGTTACCATCTTTTACTTTTTGGCTATGCAATGCAGCATGGTATCAGAATGGACACATTCAATTCAAAGTCTCTTAGAGCATCCACAGTGGGGAGTGTATTTTCGGGGGAGTAAAGTCACTTTTACATCCCCTTTACATCTCCTGTAAATGTGGTTTTTGCTCCAATAGGGAAGATGTATAATTGATTTTGCTCACTTTTGTCCACATTTTCTCATGTATGCCCCACCTGCAAGGGATGTAAAAAAGAATGCACATGCGCATCTAAATTTGCATCTCACGGTTGTTATGCAAATTTACAATCGTTTACACCTCCCCATTGCAGGTGATTTCGATCACAAATTATGTATATTTAACATACACCTCATTATATAACCCCCCCATTGGAAATGCTCTAGAGCATCCATAGTGGGGATGTGTAAATTAGAAGGTGTAAAGCCACTTTTACATCTTTACACCTCTGGGAGATGCAAATGTCATTTTTGCTCTAATGAGTTGGATGCAAATTCAAAGATGTAAATCCGATTTTCATGTATTAATTTGTTTTTGGTGTTAAATTTTTTTTATGTTAATATTTTTGTGTTAATTTTGTGTGTGTTAGAGCATCTACAGGATGTGTAATTTCAGGGGTGTAAAGCCACTTTTACATTCCCTTTACACCTCTGGGGGGTGTAAATACATTTTTTGCTCCAATGGGAAAAGATGTAAAAATAGATGTAAAACCACTTTTTCTTTATTTTTCTTCTCTTTTCTCAAGTGGGTCCCGCTGCAAAAGATGTAAATATATATTTTATTTTACATCTCTATGGTGGTGATGTATATTTACAACCCTTTACATCTCCCCATTGGAGACGATTTCGGTGACAAGGGGTGTATATTTAACATACACCCCCATATACACCCTCCCATTGTGGATGCTCTTAGGTTTAATTATTTTATCTAAACAAATCGACGTAAAAATTTTAAAATTCCGATAAGATATAATTTCATTCAATATGATGTAAATAAAATTAATCTAAACCGTCGGCTTTGATATGAATTTATTCTTCACCATTGATAAGTGTAATTATTAGTTTCATATTTCAATTTGAATGAAATATGGCCATACATTAGAGAGTTGTTGGAGAAGAACTTTGTACATTTGCATCATTTTAATAACTTCCCCATTTTAATAAATCTCAGCCACGCCCTGGACCCATCATTTTAATAACTTCCCCATCTTTTAGGTAGCTTTCCTCTCTTCTCTCTCTTGGCTTTTCTGTTACGGGACCTACTTGGCTGGGTGTAAAATTAGATGTACATTTACATCTTTTATCCCATCTCACGGTTGTGATGTACATTTACAGCCATATACACCTTCTTATTGCAGGACATTCCGGCAACCAAATGTGTATATTTATGTTGTGTAGATACAGCTTCACCAAAATGGATTCAGTTGCATCCTCAACTTGTGATACTCGCAAGTGCACGAGCCGTTCGGTAGTATAACGTATGTAAGTGCGAGGTTCGATCCCACGAGGATTGGTGATTGAATGATTCAATTCATTTTCCCTACACAAAACAGAAATAAAAAAAGAAGGGAAATAAATAAAACAAGGAAGAAAGAAATAAGTAACTCAAGCAAATAAGTTCCCAAGTTCAATTAGATTAATGGATTGATTCTAGCTAAAGTATGATTAAGCCATGGTGTGTGGTCATAACCTTGTGTTCCTAATTCCCTAATTTGATCATTTGTTGTCTAACCTAAAATTAAGCATTAGGAACCCATTAAGCATAGAAGAACAATTTAAACAACCAAGCATGTATCTAATCCCTGTTGTCGAATGTCCATACATACTCTTCCTATTCATAGTTCAATTCGAATTAAAGCATGGTGTATACTCTTAATTCAAACCAAGATAGCTAACATGCAAGCCTAAATGGTGATCAATCATTCAAACTAGCATATTAACTTATAAGCATAATGAATAAGAACAAAAACCATAATTGAAACTTGGAAACTAATTAAACTTGAATACTTAAGAAAGAATGTACATAAGGAAAAATAAAGTAAAACTAAGAAATACTTAAGCAGAATTTCAGCACAAATATTTCATTACTACAATTGAAAACTAGAAAATGAAACTAAGAGAATTTGAGGGAGAGAAGGGAAGGGAGCTCTAGAGAAGTGTTTGAGAGCTCCCCCCTTGGGGTGTGATTACAAGCTTAGAGAACCTCCCTATTTATAGGCCTAGGGGAAGTGAAAATCTGAATTCAAAAAGACTAATGCATACAACACTTGAATTATAAAATCTGAAATGGTTGATGCAATTGAATTAGAAAATATGAATTGGATAATGCACTTGTATTAGAAAATCTTGAATGGTTGATGCACTTCCCCATTAAATCCCACTAGCAGCCCTAGCTCATCTTCATGTCACCATGACCAAGCTTCCAACCAGAAATGATAGCTCATTCCTAGCTCACCATGACCAAGCATCCAACCAGCACATGTTGAGGTCAGCATGACCAGCAACTTCAAGGGCTTACAACTTGGGCTTCCCTTAAGCAAATTAAGACTTTAAGCACTCCAACTTGAAGTTCAGAATGTCTTCTTTCCAGCCATATATCATTTGGGCCAATCCAAGGTCGGAGGAGGAAGTTAAGGCCAAAACAAATTGCTAACTCATTTTCCGCGCTGATAAGATCCATCCTGAGCATGGTTCTGTGTTTGCTAGGTAACGGACGCCAGATTTATCCAATGGGGCTGAATTTTGGATATGTTATAGTACACACCCATTGGAACAATTTTCATGAAGAATGTGGCCTCATTCGAGCTATGTAGGTTGTTGAAACAAAGCTTGCAATATGACCTACGGAACTGGACTGGCAGGGGGCTGTAGCCAAAATGAGTTTGTCTTTAAGCTCTTCATCCATTCATCCAAATTAGGCCTTAACATGCTTGAATTGCATGAATTATTCTCTCTAAAGCCATCATTATTACCTAAAGCTCAATGAACTGAAAGATAAACACAAAAATGATTAAAAGCACAAGTTTAACTCAAAAATATAACCAAATCATAAGCTAGAAGGGTACAAAATGATATACAATTATGAACCGATCAATTTAACATACACCTCCATATATAAATGACACAATTGCTCGACTCTGGATACAAATTAAACCAAGGATAAAAACCATACAAAAGCTTGGGGTAATTTTAGGTGATGTTTTGACATCTTTGGTCCCTACATGGATAAAAACCATCCTAAAAGAACAGGACCTGCGTGGCTCATTTATTGGTGGGGGGTCTCAGATATTTTGTACCACATGAGGTGACAAATGTGCACAGCGAGCCCTCCCAACCACCTTTCATGACAAATGGATCCATAATTCCATGACCAAGTGTTGGGTGCACATAATAATAGCCAACCCCCAAAACAAACAAGGGGTGTGTGTACAAGGAACACATGCTACACGTTGGCTGCTTTTTCTTGGGAAGATTTATGTGTGGAAGGAAACAATATTATTCACCCAAGAAATAAAAGACCCAAATTGGTTGCCTTTTGTGAGGAACACAATTTCTGTTCTCTTCATCCTATAATAATGTGAACGTGAAATCTTTGCAAAGGTTTGCTACAATTCATTTTTGACGAGAATACCAGTAACCAAAGTGATGCCTTTGTCCTTGTCTGTGCTTTAACTTTACAGGAAGGGTTACAGATATTCTGATTCTTGATTTGAAAAATAAAAACGACAGGTACCGTATCCCTCTTTGCTATTCAATATTCCATTTCTGTCATGATATTAATCAACTCAAATCAACCACTGTTAGAAACCGAAAACAAAACTCTATTTAATAAGTCATATCAAAAGAAAAGTATTGTATTCAGTTAACCTTATCTCATCCGTATGAACTGCATGGTGTGCGCAAGAATTGAATGCACGAAATGGTTTGCCTTTCCTTTTTCCTACTTCCCAACGACCATCACTCGTCAACGCCTACTCGCAGAGAAACTTCTATAAAATAGAGATAACACAATTTTATCATTCTTAATCAGGTAACGCTATGACATGCGTGATAATACTTCAACGTGGCATAACATTATCGACCGAAAATAACAAAATAATGTAAATTTTTTCTTCTATTAGCATGCCAATCATGATTCTTTGACGTTTTCACAAGTCACAACAAGCATTACTATGTATTCATAGAAAACCCAAGAAAAAAATAAAGGCTGAAAATTAAATCCACATTTTGTTGTAGGCTTATATAGCCCACATGAGTCGCGACAAGCACTAATTTTGTGCTTTTATTCGATCCTAATAGCAGTGAATGGTATTGATGCATAATGTTAAGTTTGCAATTGATTGATGTATAATGTATAATGTTAAGTTAGCGTCAATTGCGTGTGGACAAGTGACATTATTATAAGTATTTATAATTTATCAACAGTTGTGTTAGCGTCATACGCTCAAACGCAATTCACGCTAAGCATAAATCTTTATGCCTGATGATGATGATTGATGAAGTGTGTGGGTGTGAAGCCTGGGTAGACAGCTTCATTTGGACCCCCATTGCCACTCATGTCATTTTCCCAGAATCAGTTTTAAATGCTTGGTTGCATTATTAATGACGCCCATGATATAAATGTTTACGACATTATTATCGTCACCAAACTATGAAAGGTCATTGTTGAGTGAAAACTGGTTTTATGCCATCATCTGCAAGAAAGTTCAGTAAAAAGGATTTTGTTGTGAATTATTAGGAGTGTGGCTGTAAATGTGAATGGTAACAATTAAAAATTGTTGGAGGAGGTTTTTAGACTATGACTTAGAATAAAAGTTCCATTATTGTCTTCCCTTTTTATCATCTCTTTGAAAAATAAAAATAAAAACCTCAATAACAAAAAGGGTTCTCCTAACTAACATCAGGAGGTTGGTAGAGAAAAAGCATTGAACTTGTCTTAAAATGGATAAACAGTTACGTAAAACGGGAATAATACTATTTTATTATTCTTAACTAATCACAAGGTTACATGTGATAACTTTTTCATGACAATCTGTGATTGATTGAAAATAACAAACCAATGCTAACATGTGCTATCCCCATTTCATACGAGTTTCAACGCTAAATCACAGTAATTTGTTCTCAGAAACGTCATACTCCCAAAATGGTGGGGTCTTAAATCCATGATGCTGTCCCAAAATTTTGAAAAAAGTGAGATAAGGAAGATATTTTATTTGTGGAAAAATAATAATTGGTTTTGAAACTGGGGAGACATATGCGCTCTAGTCTAAAGAGAAAGAAATACCACAAATCCAAATATTAAAATTCTGGTCAAATATTTCTTTAATACCCAATTTTCACACGAACACAAGAAAATGATGCACTTGTGTCACATGTGTACATTTTATATAATATAACATGTCTTCTTTTCTTTTCTTTTGTCTGTTGTTTATTGAAAATCAGTTCAGTTGAGCTCAAAGTTCAGTTGGAAAGCTATTTTGCTTGCTGGTTGAGGCAAGCTTATTTGCCACTGGCTTGACTTCCCATCTTTTGGTTTGACGAGTATTGATCACAGCCACTATATTTGTAAGTTTGTAGATTATATGATACACAAAATATTAGTATAATAATAATTAATAATGTAAAGAATGCAAGTAGCCCAGTAGTGACTGTTTTTGAGCCATAAAAAGAAGAAGTTGGAAGAAGATTTGATTCTTTACTTGGTGCTTGGAAGGCTGTTTTGAGCTTTGGGGTTCTCTTTTTCGGCTTATTGTTGTTCGGCCTTTAAACTGTTGAAAGCTTTTATCCAAGTTCGGCCCTTCAGGTAAATTAACTAGAAATGCTATCTTCCACTCAAAGTATGAGCTTCTTGTGGAACTCTTCATCATTTAATATTTGTTTCGTTTTTTGGATGTTTCTTTTTCACTTTTCTCAATCTCTTGCATGTGCTTGCCTCACCAACTTGTTCATATGGTAAAATATTTTATTGGTTGGAAATTGAGATTCCTGGCTTGATTTGGTAATCATAGTAGTTGGTACACTGATAGCCGTACAAATTAGGATTTTCCAAGTAAAACCCATGTTGAAACTTCTTCTTATGGTTCTCGAGTGAGTATCAATATTCTGGAATCCAAGGCGGCCAAGCCAATATTAAACACTGTGGAGATTTCAATTGGGTATTTACTGCAGAATCTCAGTGTTCAAGGTAAATCTTTGAATCTGAAGTATTTTCTGAGAATTTTGGGACCCATGTTGGTCTGTCTATAAACTTTATTTATTTTTAATTATCTATTTATATATATATATTTTTTTTTTTGCAGTCTTCAATATGTGATAACTCACTTGTGGTGGTCATCTTCAATCTGCCATTCTTGACAGGTCTTTGCCATTTTGTTCAATGCAGGTGGAACTTGGTTCAAGCTGAAGAATCAACAAGTTCTTTCTATACAGGCAATTGTAGACCTCTGTAGACATGGAGGTCTTGTTGATTAACAGGCCTACCCATGTATGCAAGACAAGGGCACTACTTGCTTTGATCTTGCTCATGTGGGTGCCCATGGAAGTGATGGCTGGGACTGAAAATGCCACCCATTTGTCTACGAGGCCAAGTTCTCTGAATATTGGAGCTCTGTTTACATTGAATTCAGTTATTGGAAGGGCCGCCAAACCAGCAATTTATGCAGCAATTGATGATGTTAATTCTGATCCGAGCATTCTTCCCGGGACAAAATTGGAAGTCATTCTCCATGATACAAATTGCAGTGGATTTCTTGGAACTGTTGAAGGTGTTTCCTGAAACTCCCTTCTAGAGTACACATGGAATTAGAAACCGTTTCTTTCTGCGTGTACTAAGTTGCAAATTTCCTTTAATTTTGGGAGTAGAAAAACCAAACTGCTATTAATTCTTGATAAGAAAACAGGTTTTAGAGAATATATTTATTCTCAATTTGGGATGTACTTCATTTTTATCAAATTAGTGGCCTTTAATGTTGAATTTGATTTTCTGTTCCGTTGCCCTTTTGAGAGTTCAGAATTCTGGCATTGTATGCCTTTTAAAAAATCAAAACTTTGACTTGCATAATTCCAATTTTGATGCTGCAGATTATAATGTTGATAGGATATCTTGATTCCCTGTCTACTCTACTTCTTGTTTGCACATTTTGTTGTTTAGTTCCATTTTGATGTTTTTCCTGCTTAAAACTATAGCACCGTAAAATTATTGTTAAGTAAGAATGCTAAACGATTGCAGTCTTGAAAATGCAAGTCCAAAATAAGCCATTCTGATCCTTGTTTGAGGATAAGTGATGTGATTTCTAAAGGTGTCCTCCATGTATATGTATTATGATCGGTAAATGACTTGTTTTGTATGATTCTTCCTGTTTGAGTGCCATAGTCTGTAAAAGTTTCTTGATGTTCTGTTCATCCACACCATTGATTTTATTGCTCGAATTTTATGGACATCAATATGTCCTTGCATCGACATGAAGCTAAAGATATCTAAATTTTCTTTCTTAAAGAGCTATATATCAAATAGGACTTTCTTTAAGTTGACCCCAGGCCTGAATAATGCATAATTGGCCATCTAACCTCTTGCCAATAATATTCAACACCTTTGAGTGATAATCTGCACCTTCATAATGGTGGATTAAAGTCTTGGATGAGAAAATAAAAAACCAGGATTGCAAGTATACTTGTAATCCTTGCCTTGCTTTCTCTCTTAAAACTAGAAAGTAACACTGATGTCTTTCTCCATGCAGCGTTGCAGCTGATTGAAAATGATGTGGTTGCGGCAATTGGCCCGCAATCCTCTGGAATAGCTCATGTCATATCCCATGTTGTGAATGAGCTCCATGTACCGCTTCTGTCATTTGCTGCAACAGACCCCTCCCTTGCTGCTCTGCAGTACCCGTATTTTGTTCGCACCACACAGAGTGACCATTTCCAAATGTATGCAGTTGCTGATGTAATTGAGTATTTTGGATGGAGAGAAGTAATTGCAATCTTTGTGGATGATGATTGCGGCAGAAATGGGATTTCTATACTGGGTGATGCCTTAGCGAAGACGCGTTCCAAGATCTCACACAAGGCTGCCTTCTCTCCTGGAGCCTCCAACAACACAATCAATGAGTTGTTGGTGGGAGTAAACCTCATGGAATCTCGGGTTTATGTTGTGCATGTTAATCCTGATTCTGGTTTGACAATTTTTTCTGTTGCCAAGTCTCTTGGAATGATGACCGCTGGCTATGTTTGGATTGCAACAGATTGGCTTCCTTCTCATCTAGATTCATTAGAATCACCTGGCCTTGATACAATGAATCTTGTACAAGGGGTTGTTGCTCTTCGTCATCATACCCCAGATACAGATCTCAAAAAGAGTTTTATGTCGAGATGGAAGAAAATAAAACATGAAGGGAGTTCAGGCTTCAATTCTTACGCGCTCTATGCATATGACTCTATTTGGTTAGCAGCTCGTGCTCTTGAAGTTTTTTTCAACGAAGGTGGGAAGATATCTTTCTCTGATGACCCAAAGTTGAAAGACACAAATAGAAGCTCGTTGCACTTAACATCACTCCGTATATTTGATGGAGGCCAACACTATCTACAGACAATTCTTAAGATGAACTTCACAGGTGTAAGTGGTCAGATTCAGTTTGATCAGGATAAATATTTAGTTCATCCAGCATATGAAATTCTGAATATTGGCGGAACTGGGTCCCGTAGGATTGGTTATTGGTCAAATTCTACTGGTCTCTCAGTAATTGCCCCAGAGATCTTATATAAAAAGCCATTCAGTACTAATACCACCGCTCAACTTTATAGCGTTATATGGCCTGGTGAAACTACAGCTAAACCTCGGGGATGGGTATTTCCCAACAATGGGACTCCTCTCAGAATTGGCGTGCCTTACCGAGTAAGTTACCAAGATTTTGTGGCTAAGGACAAGAGCCCTCCAGGGGTTAGAGGATACTGTATTGATGTCTTTGAATCTGCTGTAAACTTGTTGCCTTATGCCGTGCCACGCAATTACGTGTTGTATGGAAATGGAAAGAGAAATCCTGAGTACAACGATCTTGTATTTGAGGTTGCGCAAAATGTGAGTATCTAGGTGTAAGTTTTATCTCTTTAATTAGAGGTGAACAAACTCACCTTTATATATGGTTTGTCTGATTAGGATTAAATTTAGATGCTAAATGATTTTGAACTTGTGCATGTGTATCACAGTTGTTATTCATCTCCTCTTAAGGGGCTGTCTGAAGTACATTATCAAACAATATGATGGGCTTGGCTTGGGGCTTCTGTATTGCTGTTTTGGTGTTTAAATTATGGCCAATTTCTTTATTGGGTCCTTTCCTTTTTTCTTTTGCAGAACTTTGATGCAGCTGTTGGGGATGTTACGATTACTACTAATAGGACAAGAATGGTTGATTTTACACAGCCTTACATGGAATCAGGGCTTGTTGTAGTTGTTCCGGTCAAAGAGCAAAAAACAAGCCCTTGGGCTTTCCTGAAGCCATTTACTTATCAGATGTGGTTAGTCACTGGTGCCTTCTTCCTGTTTGTGGGAGCTGTTGTTTGGATTCTTGAGCACCGGATGAATGAAGAATTCCGTGGTCCACCGAAGAAGCAACTCATGACTATTTTTTGGTTAGTATGTTTTACATCGTTAAGGCCTCTAATCTGTTGCCTAGGAATTCACTTACTGGCATTGTGTCATAAATGGAAGGGTACTTTTACTGAAACTGCTTTTGCTTTTGCTTTGCAGGTTTAGTTTCTCAACAATGTTTTTCTCACACAGTATGTTTTTCATGCTTAATCTTCCTTTGGTATCATGAAGGTAATTCGCATTATTAACTCCTAACATCCTTTGCTACTTGGACTTGACGCAGGAGAGAACACTAAGAGCACCCTGGGACGGCTGGTGCTGATTATATGGTTGTTTGTGGTCTTAATTATCAATTCGAGCTACACAGCTAGTTTGACATCAATCCTCACGGTGCAGCAGTTGACATCACGAATCGAAGGGATTGACAGCTTGATAGCAAGTAACGATCCAATTGGAGTTCAAGATGGGTCATTTGCATGGAAGTATTTGGTTGATGAGCTCAACATTGCGGAATCTAGACTTGTCAAGTTAAAAACCATGGAACACTACATTGAAGCCCTTCAGTATGGACCGAAACGTGGTGGGGTAGCTGCCATTGTTGATGAGCTTCCTTACATTGAGCTGTTTATGTCCAACACCAAATGTAAATTCAGGACGGTGGGGCAGGAGTTTACAAAAAGCGGATGGGGATTTGTAAGTACCATTGTTGATTTTAATCTTAAATCACACTGCATTCCTTATTTTCCTCATGGATATCTCAGACAGGAAAGTTAGCATTATGCTTAAAAAGTAGTCCTGTGAATGAAAACAATAATTCTCATATTCAGTTTCCTTGTCTCAGGCATTCCAAAGGGATTCTCCTCTTGCTGTTGACTTGTCGACCGCCATTCTTCAACTCTCAGAGAATGGCGATCTCCAAAAGATCCGTAATAAATGGCTTTCGCATAACGAATGTTCTATTCAAATGAATGAAGTTGATTCAGACCGTCTATCTCTGACAAGCTTTTGGGGCCTGTTTCTTATCTGTGGCGTTGCATGCTTCCTTTCTCTTACGGTGTTCTTCTGCAGAATCCTTTGTCAATACCGTAGATTTATCCCGGAGGCCGTGGAAGGGGATTTGGAGGAGATTGGACCTCCTTCCAGGAGATCTAGACCCTCGATGCGATCAACTAGTTTCAAGAACCTCATGGACTTTGTAGATACGAAAGAAGAAAAGATCAAGCACTTGCTTAAGCGAAAAGGAAGTGATAGCAAACATGATGAAGCTAGCAAACATGATGAAGCTAGTCCTAGCTCTGATGGGCAGGCCCATACACCCTCTTAAGGAAGATTTGCTCTCTGCATTCAGCTGGTAACCACACTCTTAATCAAAAAATTTATGTATCTAATATCCTTGTGCCAAAAGTTAATTAGGTATATAGAATAACATTACATGGTTTAGAAAAACAGAAGGAAAAAAGAAATTATGAGAAGATCCTTTTGCTAGTTGTAGACCATTTTGTATTGAACAATAATGCTCCTACTCCTTATTTTAACTGATGAATGACAGAGTTCCACCAATTGTAGATGATTCCTTTTTACCATATTCAAGTGGAATTAACAGCCCTTGATCCCAACTTGACTACCTGTTCAGGTGATGTGGTGTTTTATACAAAAAGCTTGTTAATAGGAGTGTAACCATTCATTATATGAGATTTTCTATTTTGTTAAGTTTCCGATGTGGGATTTTTTGAATTCTTCAATAGTTGGGACTAACAAACTATAGTACTATACAAGAGCTGAGTTACAAAGATAAGATAAGACTCCTCCTTTAAGAGGTTATCCTTATCACAGAGTTTGAAATACAAAAACAATCTGAACAAACTTTCAAACATACAATCCAATCATGATTTTGAATTCAAAGCTAAGGATAGCCTTGGACTAATAGCCAGTTGGTTTTAGATTCAAGTGATTTTTTTGCAGATGTGATATTTGAGGGAATATCTAAAAACAATAGTTTGGATCATTGAAATACAATGTGTGGTGGGCCTTACAAGCGAGTAAACTTATTTGAGGATGTCTCGCCTAAAACATTGAGAATGAGTCACAGTTTACCTTATTCATTTGAGGTTGAAATGTGTTGTATGATTATATTAATATCTTAAATGCTACGACGACCTGCCTTATGCATGGGACAAGCCACAATTGATAGTTTTATTCGATCTCGTTACTACCAAATAGTGTGACAAATAGTATTTTTCAAATAAAAAATATGGAATACTATATGGGTCACATATTTTATCAATGCAAAGCCAATCAACAAATTTTTTTTAATTTTTAGCATAAGCCATTGGAAGAGGAAAGAGTTTACACAAATATTCATTAGTGTTTCAGTGTTTCAAACTTCTATCCATATAAATAAAAATAAAAGAACTCATTGAACTGAGCTATACCCGATTCGACTTATTTTTATAATTACATGTTCACAGAATACTTTATACAGTTAGGTTGAGTTGTAAATTATTTTTTCGGTTGGAAAAGATATTTATTGAGAAATATCATTAGAGTTACGTTAGGTAAAGCCCAACCCAAACGAAAAATATTATTTAATCCAATTGAAGTCGACGTGTGAAGACAAAACAAACATGGTATCAATGTCTGAAACCATTGATGGACAACGTGTATGTGTCGCGCCCACGTTAATTTAGACTTGGAGGGAGGGAGAGGAGGCTCACTATCATTTATAATCCTTTTTTATTACTACTTAATTAGACACGTGGATCAAATTGATTTGCATTTGGCTTCTTTATTGATTATTTATTAATAGTAACCAAACAACAATAAATTAATCATCTCTCTTTAACTTAAGTTCAAATTGGTTGGTCCAAGCATATCTACGTGTCATTCATATGATTGAAGCTATGCCTTGGAAATATTCTAGAACGGTCGGTTACAAAACTACATAATTATCCAGAATCGCATTAGGTGCGTAATTTACAAGCAAGAAAAACAGAAATCGGTGAATATACATTGAAAGCAAAGTAACAACTGTTTGGTGTCAATCAAACATCACCCCACACACGCAAACCAACCAAAGTAAAACTTGAAGAAATTGAATTTCTCCTCAGATATTTCCCATTTTAGATAGATGTGTTTTTGTTTTTCAATACAAGTGAAATTACATGGTAAGAAGATTTCTTACACACACAATCAAGATACTGAAAATTCAACTTATTTTTAGTAACCAAGAAATGAAATTTCTCAACTCATTTTTCAAGCATTTTTCAAGCGGATGCAACCTCTTAATACGATAAATTTATATCAGCATATAATGCGGTGCTAGTGTCACACAAGATCATCACACACCACTTATATAAAACCCGAAAATACGTGTAGCAATGAAAGACGGCAATCAGGAGTATTTGGTCCACACTATTACCGGTCAACTGTCCCGTTAAAGTAGTCACATTGATAGCAAAAGGTAGTTGTAACTGAAAAAGAAGCGAAAAAGAAAAAAAAAAAAAAGAAAAAAGATTGAAAACGCAATACAAAGCATATTCTAAAAATACCCACAAGTCATGAAAATATGAGAGCAACAGAAGTAGCTTTTCATTTTCCATGGCCTTTACAGAACAAGAGCCTTTCACTTGCTGTTGAGGCCATCCCCCACTACCTTCACCTTCACCATAACCATAACCATCCCTTTTGAAGAAACCAAAAAAAATTAAGCTTCAAGATTGATTGACTGTTGTTCAAGCTTTCTAGCTTTGCCGATCGATCATTTATATATTTATCTACAATCGAAGAAATTAAGAAAATGGTGCACCACCACTTCACCCTCAGGCGAAGAGTTAAACGCCGCGTTACGTTGCTCCGCCGCTGCATTAAACGTGTCATGGATCGGCTGCTCATGTCTTGCCTAGGAAAGCCGGTCCGGTACCGGATGTTGCCAGTTTCCGCCGTTATGTCCCCGAATCAAACCCCTTCTTCCACTTTCGCGCCGTCATCGTCACCGTCGTCGAAATCAAGGGAGCTCCTCTGTCGTCCTCACCATCAAAACAAGAGTGCTAGCCGTCGTCAGAACCCGGAATCCAAGGACGATTTGGTAGCCTTGAAGATCAGCCTCTTGGGGGACAGCCAAATTGGAAAGACTAGCTTTTTGGTAACTAATTTACCAAACTTCTTATTCCTACATGGTACGAATGTCATACGAACACATATACAAAATATGTGTTTGTGTCTCGTTATACAATTTCGTACCATGTAACATTCTCATTCTTCTTTTAATTTTCATGTGCTAATTAGATTTGGTTGATCAGGTAAAGTATGTAGGGGATGATGAGAAGGAAGAGGGAGGAGAGACAGAGGCGACAGGATTAAATTTGATGGACAAGACATTGTTGGTCAGCGGTGCACGTATTTCCTATAGTATTTGGGAAGTTGGAGGTATACAAATTTTAATTATAATCTCACGATTTTATTTCGTTTTGCGATTTAATTTTTTAGTTAGTTTACATAAGCATGTTTCAATTTGTGGTGCAGGTGATTTAAAATCCCAGGATAATATTCCGGTTGCTTGCAAGGACTCTGTAGCTATTTTGTTCATGTTTGATTTAACAAGCCGGTGTACGCTAAATAGGTGTGTTTGATGTTTCATTAGATTAATGTTGTTTCGATTAGCATTCTTAATCCTTTCGATAATTACAAACGAACAAAAATCTGAGGAATTTAATTTCTGGGATTGCAGTGTCATAACATGGTATCACCAAGCAAGGAAATGGAATCAGGTAACTTTCCACACAAAATGCATCGAATTTTCTTCAAGTTTATGTTTTTATAATTAATTCATCGTGTGTTAATCTTGTTTTATGGTTGTTTTGCAGACGGCAATCCCAATATTAATTGGAACCAAGTTTGATGATTTCATCCAACTCCCCATTGATTTGCAATGGACAATTGCAAGTCAGGTAAGGATATAATTTTACTCAAATTTACTCATCTTCAGTTCTTGGCCCTACTCATATATTTTTATCTTTTGGGAGAAATTCGACAGTACGAGGGAAAAGCTCTACTCGTATTTAGGAATTCTCAATTTACTTAATCGTTTATACATATGTGTTTAGTGAAAGAACATCAAATTATTAGGGGCCTAAGCTAACTAGTATGATGAGCTCGAAGTAATCTTTCTAGAATAATAAACACTGAAATAAAAAGATCACGAGAATTTCGAGACATCCAGGTCAATGCTCAACAGAAAATGGAAGCTAGAAGAGCCTTCTATTCAAATTCAATCTGGGGTGGGGCACGAACACTAACCAACCAATTCAAAACTTTACGGAAATTTTTCAATGCAAAAATTAAAGTGAACCACGTGTGGGCCAAGAAATCCTTTGAAAGAGTTGACTCACCAAACAACTACTCTGGTAAAAATATAGGCTCCTCCCCTGGTACCCCTGTTCATAATTCATCAAGATTTCACCCACAGCCACCCATTTTAAGGAGAGTACGGAGTCTGAGTTGTGATATGGTCGGTCGTCCACGATATCGTGGGTGATTTATGAGAGTTGATATGGGACTTATAATGCATCGACATGGAGCGACTGACAGTAACATTTTTTTTTTTCGTTTAACACGAAACCACTTGAACTTTTAGAATCTACCACTTCATCATCCAATGCATAACATCATTTGAGCAATTTGTGCTCCAGTTTAAGGATTTCAATTGGGAAAGCAAAATGATATTGAAGCTGAAGTTTGATATCTATGTCTTAACTGTGTGTGCAGGCAAGAGCATATGCAAAGGCCCTCAACGCAACACTTTTCTTTTCGAGTGCAACTTACAACATAAACGTGAACAAAATCTTCAAATTCATAACGGCCAAGCTCTTCGACTTGCCATGGACCGTGGAGCGCAATCTCACCATTGGAGAGCCTATTATTGATTTCTAGGGTAGTATTTGTCTCTCTAACCCCAAAAGAAGATACAACAGTCAAACAGGTCGGTTCCTGCAGGCTGGGAGTTGTCATAGTCGTCGTCAGTCTGATAACAATTTGGGTTTCATTTTTTCCATTTCATGAGTTTTCTTTTACTGGTTCTGTTTCATGATTTGGAGAACGGGAGAGGCGGACAGCCCACATCTCCATATATCAATAAAGTTTTGTTCAAGAAATTGTAGAGGGAGTTAGAAAATGAAAGAAAAGAAAAAAAAAACCCATAAGTTTTGCTACAATTTCAGTCCATATCTATTGATCATGCAAATCAAAGTCAAAACCTGCATATCTCTTTTTTTTTGTCTCAACAGTAGTGATGCATAGTTTTCTTTAACCCACAACAATGGCAGATAATGCTCTCAAATTGTTTGAATGGGAGATCCAGATATAGAGAAGAGAAAAACAACCATGACACATGTAAAAGAAGATGACATTAAGTTGTTGGTTCAAATAGAAATCAAATAAGCTGCTGAGTTCAACTGTCGGTATAGTTAGAGCATATGAAGCCGTAATCGTAGTGGCACTCCAACATTATATTATTTAGACAATAGATAACAAAAATTGGAAATTTTGAGATGAGCGAACCTAAAAATGAAATTGTTTACGAAGCCAAGGTGGTTTTACTCCAGTTTCACCTCTCTAGTTGGGGGATCCAGCTGCAAATATGTATATGGCTCCGTTGGTTCCTCCCTGCAGGACAACACAAACACTTTAGAAAGTCAGCATAAGTGGTAGTGAATGATGTAACTGATACAGTATCACATAACATATAAGTTATCTATGTAATTCTATGTATAGAATGAATTGGGACAGCATTTTGAAGGTCAACCTTACCCGGGTTTGGATCGCATGCACTGCCAGAAAAGCTTAAATGGCCCTGGAACTGTCTTGAATGGGTTGCCCTCAAAACAAGCCTACACAATACACAAGCAAGATCAACTGAGAAACTTGGAAGGGAACCCTATTAATATTTGAGTTCTAAACATTTAAACCACTTAATCCTCACTCGCAGATAACCAAAATAAGAACATATTCAAGCCTTTTACATAACTTTTGGGCAGAAGCTAAACAAGGCATCGAAAGTGGAAAGTTTTCAGTTACTACTAAACAAAATAATAATAAAAAAATCAATGCAAACTCTCCAAGTCCTTTCTCAACCTGATCATCCCTTAATATCACCAAAATGAAGCTTAAATCTAAAGACTTGATCACGACACCTTCACATTGAAGATAAATCCTCTTCCCATTGAGCTTATTTTCCTCACTTCCACAGGCCAACATCTGCAACGCCCTCTCCCTAATCACTATGAGCTATGCGAGTGTTGTTTTAGATTGATTCTAAAGGAGGAAAAACATTGTGAAATATTAGGGGGAAAAAAGGTGAAAAAGGGTGTTCCATTTTACCATTTACTATAACTTACAAATATAAGTGTTATACAAAGTATACAGCGGGAGCTTGAATTAAAGAGCAGGTTTAATTTCAACTTTGACGGATGACCAAATTCTTTTAAAAGAGAAATTTAATCAAATATGTATAGAAGTCAGGCCAAAAGTTTTTCAATTGAAACTCCAACATATATCAAGCACAAACATTCAATTGAACTCAAATCCATCAAACGCGAGCAGGTGAAAGTGTTTGAGCTGAAAATCTCTTCCACTTCACTTCCTCATACCCAAAACCATCAAACCAATTAAACCCAAAACCCCATCTAAACATATTAACCAAGCCCACACACCCACATACACAGAGCAATTAGAATGGCAATTGAGCCAAGAAAAAAGTGATAAATTCCAACCCAATTCTTGAATCTCATTCTTACGACAGAAAGTTAAAGAATTAAATCAAGAACACTAACATTTGTGTATAAAAGATAGTTGAATATCTCATATAAGCATCAGAGATGTGAATTCAGAAAAGAAAAGCACACAGAGGGTTTTGTGTTACTTGGATGACGTCCTCGGCTCGGTCATTGCAGCGATGGGCCTTAGGTTCACGATGATCTCCCTCTGGCCTTCCCCATGGGCTCTCTCTCCTTGGCACTGGTCGAGTCTCGCTCATCGTGAAGGTAATGCAGTTCAACTTCAAGCTTCAGACTTTGCTCTTTCGTCCCAATTCTATAATAAACATAGATAAAACGGCGTCGTGTCGCACGTAGGAGAGTTTTTCTTTTCTTGTGAAAGTGCTCTCCAAATAAAAGAATCAAATAGTAAATAACACTATTACATCACTATGAGACCTCTTTATGTGATTTTATCTGCGTAGTAACATTCTATGTGATTTTATTTTATAAATTCACTTCTTCTTTTCTTTTTTTTAAAAAAATTTTAAAAATTGATTTACTAATTACTCTAATGTATGGGATAGAGAATCGAACTTGGGTAAAAGAGGCAGATACACTACCTTAACTAACTATCAGAAATCGAAAATTAAGAAGATCGAGGATCAAAATTATTTCTCTGAACTTGAGTTTGTTGGCATGGAATTGACGCTACTCATCTTTAATTTCCCTTTTCGCATTTCGTTAATTTTGGAATATGAGAATGTTTTTGCCAAGTACATTCCATAACCAAACATTTCCAATGTGCCAAACATGTCACCTAATTAAGAGTTGATGTCTGGGCGTGTGAGTGAGTCAAAACATCCCCATATAAATTTCACCCCATGTTGATATTCAACGTCCCAAGATCCTCATTTTGCTACCATTCTCATTTCTCCCTGGCTAGCTATTTTCCATTCCTCGCAAACATAGCTAGGCCAAACTTCCAAACTTCACCAACAAAAAAATGGGTGTTCTTGTCAAGCTCATTGATGTCTTGCTCTTCCTCTTGCTCCTGGCGATTGCTTTTGTTGTGAATTATTAGGAGTGTGGCTGTAAATGTGAATGGTAACAATTAAAAATTGTCGGAGGAGGTTTTTAGACTATGACTTAGAATAAAAGTTCCATTATTGTCTTCCCTTTTTATCATCTCTTTGAAAAATAAAAATAAAAACCTCAATAACAAAATGGGTTCTCCTAATTAACATCAAGAGTTAGTAGAGAAAAAGCATTGAACTTGTCTTGAAACGGATAAACAGTTACGTGAAATGGAAATAACACTATTTTGTTATTTTCTAAAGGAAATCACGGCATATGCTACATATGATAACTTTTCCACTTGACAATCTGCAATTGACTGAAAATAATAAACCAATACTGACCTACGATATCCCCATTTCATACGAGCTTCAATGCTAAATCACATTTAGGGTAATTTGTTCTCAGAAACGTCATACTCCATGGTATGGTGGGGTCTTAAATCCATGATGCTATCCCAAAATTGAGAAAAAAATGAGATAAGAAAGATATTTATTTGTGGATAAATAATAGTTGGTTTTGAAACTGAGGAGACATACGTGCTCTAATCTCAAGAGAAAGAAATACCACAAATCCAAATATTAAATTTATGGTCAAATATTTCTTTAATACTCAATTTTCACACGAACACAAGAAAATAATGCACATGTGTCACACGTGTACATTTTATATAATATAACATCTTTTCTTTTCTTTTCTTTTCTTTTGTTTGTTGTTTATTGAAAATCAGTTCAGTTGGAAAGCTATTTTGCCTGCTGGTTGAGGCAGGCAAAATAGATCAGTTCTTTTCTTTTGTTTGTTGTTTATTGAAAATCAGTTCTTTTCTTTTGTTTGTTGTTTATTTGCCACTGGCTTGGCTTGGATTCCCATCTTTTGGTTTGACGTGTATTGATCAGAGCCACTATATTTGTAAGTTTGTAGATTATATGATACACAAAATATTAGTATAATAATAAATAATAATGTAAAGAATGCAAGTAGCCCAGTAGTGACTGTTTTTTTTTTTTTGGTCGTACAGTAGTGACTGTTTTTTGAGCCATAAAAAGAAGAAGTTGGAAGAAAGAAGAATTGATTCTTTACTTAGTGCTTGGAAGACTGTTTTGAGCTTTGGGGTTCTCTTTTTGGGCTCATTGTTGTTCGGCCTTTAAACTGTTGAAAGCTTTTATCCAAGTTCGGCCCTTCAGGTCAAATTAACTAGAAATGCTATCTTCCACTCAAAGCCTGAGCTTCTTGTGGAACTCTTTATCATTTAATATTTGTTTCGTTTTTTGCATGTTTCTTTTTCACTTTTCTCAATCTCTTGCATGTGCTTGCCTCACTAACTTGTTCATATGGTTAAATATTTTATTGGTTGGAAATTGAGATTCCTGGCTTGATTTGGTAATCATACTAGTTGGTACACTGATAGCCGTACAAATTAGGATTTTTCAAGTAAAACCCATGTTGAAACTTCTTCTTATGGTTCCCAAGGTGGCCAAGCCAATATTAAACACTCTGTGTGGATTTCAATTGGGTATTTACTGCAGAATCTCAGTGTTCAAGGTAAATCTTTGAATCTGAAGTATTTTCTGAGAATTTTGGGACCCATGTTGGTCTGACTATAAACTTTATTTATTTGTTTATCTATTTGTATTTATTTTTTGCAGTCTTCAATATGTGACAACTCACTTTTGGTGGTCATCTTCAATCTGCCATTCTTGACAGGTCTTTGCCATTTTGTTCAATGCAGGTGGAACTTAGTTCAAGCTGAAGAATCAACAAGTTCTTTCTTTACAGGCAATTGTAGACCTCTGTAGACATGGAAGTCTTGTTGATTAATACGCCTACCCATGTATGCAAGACAAGGGCACTACTTGCTTTGATCTTGCTCATGTGGGTGCCCATGGAAGTGATGGCTGGGACTGAAAATGCCACCCATTTGTCTACGAGGCCAAGTTCTCTGAATATTGGAGCTCTGTTTACATTGAATTCAGTTATTGGAAGGGCCGCCAAACCAGCAATTTATGCAGCAATTGATGATGTTAATTCTGATCCGAGCATTCTTCCCGGGACAAAATTGAACGTTATTCTCCATGATACAAAGTGCAGTGGATTTCTTGGAACTGTTGAAGGTGTTTCCTGAAACTCCCTTCTAGAGTACACATGGAATTAGAAACCGTTTCTTTCTGCGTGTACTAAATTGCAAATTTCCTTTAATTTTGGGAGTAGAAAAACCAAACTGCTATTAATTCTTGATAAGAAAACAGGCTTTAGAGAATATATTTATTCTCAATTTGGGATGTACTTCATTTTTATCAAATTAGTGGCCTTGCATCGACATGAAGCTAAAGATATCTAAATTTTCTTTCTTAAAGAGCTATATATCAAATAGGACTTTCTTTAAGTTGACCCCAGGCCTGAATAATGCATAACTGGCCATCTAACCTCTTGCCAATAATATTCAACACCTTTGAGTGATAATCTGCACCTTCATAATGGTGGATTAAAGTCTTGGATGAGAAAATAAAAAACCAGGATTGCAAGTATACTTGTAATCCTTGCCTTGCTTTCTCTCTTAAAACTAAAAAGTAACACTGATGTCTTTCTCCATGCAGCGTTCCAGCTGATTGAAAATGATGTGGTTGCTGCAATTGGCCCGCAATCCTCTGGAATAGCTCATGTCATATCCCATGTTGTGAATGAGCTCCATGTACCGCTTCTGTCATTTGCTGCAACAGACCCCTCCCTTGCTGCTCTGGAGTACCCATATTTTGTTCGCACCACACAGAGTGACCATTTCCAAATGTATGCAGTTGCTGATGTAGTTGAGTATTTTAAATGGAGAGAAGTAATTGCAATCTTTGTGGATGATGATTGCGGCAGAAATGGGATTTCTATACTGGGTGATGCCTTAGCGAAGAAGCGTTCCAAGATCTCACACAAGGCTGCCTTCTCTCCTGGAGCCTCCAACAACACAATCAATGAGTTGTTGGTGGGAGTAAACCTCATGGAATCTCGGGTTTATGTTGTGCATGTCAATCCTGATTCTGGTTTGACGATTTTTTCTGTTGCCAAGTCTCTTGGAATGATGACCGCTGGCTATGTTTGGATTGCAACAGATTGGCTTTTTTCTCATCTAGATTCATTAGAATCACCTGGCCTTGATACAATGAATCTTGTACAAGGGGTTGTTGCTCTTCGTCATCATACCCCAGATACAGATCTCAAAAAGAGTTTTATGTCGAGATGGAATAAACTAAAACACGAAGGGAGTTCGGGCTTCAATTCTTACGCGCTCTATGCATATGACTCTATTTGGTTAGCAGCTCGTGCTCTTGAAGTTTTTTTCAACGAAGGTGGGAAGATATCTTTCTCTGATGACCCAAAGTTGAAAGACACAAATAGAAGCACATTGCACTTAACATCACTCCGTATATTTGATGGAGGCCAACAATATCTACAGACAATTCTTAAGATGAACTTCACAGGTGTAAGTGGTCAGATTCAGTTTGATCAGGATAAATATTTAGTTCATCCAGCGTATGAAATTCTGAATATTGGCGGAACTGGGTCCCTTAGGATTGGTTATTGGTCAAATTTTACTGGTCTCACAGTAATTGCTCCAGAGATCTTATATAAAAAGCCATTCAGTACTAATACCACCGCTCAACTTTATAGCGTTATATGGCCTGGTGAAACTACAGCTATACCTCGGGGATGGGTATTTCCCAACAATGGGAATCCTCTCAGAATTGGCGTGCCATACCGAGTAAGTTTCCAAGATTTTGTGGCTAAGGACAAGAGCCCTCCAGGGGTTAGAGGATACTGTATTGATGTCTTTGAAGCTGCTGTAAACTTGTTGCCTTATGCCGTGCCACGCAATTACGTGTTGTATGGAAATGGAAAGAGGAATCCTGAGTACAGCAATCTTGTATTTGAGATTGCGCAAAATGTGAGTATCTAGGTGTAAGTTTTATCTCTTTAATTAGAGGTGAACAAACTCACCTTTATATATGGTTTGTCTGATTTGGATTAAATTTAGATGCTAAATGATTTTGAACTTGTGCATGTGTATCACAGTTGTTATTCATTTCCTCTTAAGGGGCTGTCTGAAGTACATTATCAAACAATATGATGGGCTTGGCTTGGGGCTTCTGTATTGCTGTTTTGGTGTTTAAATTATGGCCAATTTTTTTATTGGGTCCTTTCCTTTTTTCTTTTGCAGAACTTTGATGCAGCTGTTGGGGATGTTACGATTACTACTAATAGTACAAGAATAGTTGATTTTACACAGCCTTACATGGAATCGGGGCTTGTTGTAGTTGTTCCCGTCAAAGAGCAAAAAACAAGCCCTTGGGCTTTCCTGAAGCCATTTACTTATCAGATGTGGTTAGTCACTGGTGCCTTCTTCCTGTTTGTGGGAGCTGTTGTTTGGATTCTTGAGCACCGGATGAATCAAGAATTCCGTGGTCCACCGAGGAAGCAACTCATGACTATTTTTTGGTACGTATGTTACATCGTTAAGGCCTCTAATCTGTTGCCTAGGAATCCACTTACTGGCATTGTTTCATAAATGGAAGAGTACTTTTACTGAAACTTCTTTTGCTTTTGCTTTGCAGGTTTAGTTTCTCAACACTGTTTTTCTCACAGAGTATGTTTTTCATGCTTAATCTCCCTTTGGTATCATGAATGTATTTCGCATTATTAACTCCTAACATCCTTTGCTACTTGGACTTGGTGCAGGAGAGAACACTGTGAGCACCCTGGGACGGCTGGTGCTGATTATATGGTTGTTTGTGGTCTTAATTATCAATTCGAGCTACACAGCTAGTTTGACATCAATCCTCACGGTGCAGCAGTTGACATCACGAATCGAAGGGATTGACAGCTTGATAGCAAGTAACGATCCAATTGGAGTTCAAGATGGGTCATTTACATGGAAGTATTTGGTTGATGAGCTCAACATTGCGGAATCTAGACTCGTCAAGTTAAAAACCATGGAAAACTACATAGAAGCCCTTCAGTATGGACCGAAACGTGGTGGGGTAGCTGCCATTGTTGATGAGCTTCCTTACATTGAGCTGTTTATGTCCAGCACCAAATGTAAATTCAGGACAGTGGGGCAGGAGTTTAAAAAAAGCGGATGGGGATTTGTAAGTACCATTGTTGATTTTGATCTTAAGTCACACTGCATTCCTTAGTTTCCTCATGGATACCTCAGACAGGAAAGGTGGCATTGTGCTTAAAATGTAGTCATGTGAACGAAAACAATAATTCTCATATTCAGTTTCCTTGTCTCAGGCATTCCAGAGGGATTCTCCTCTTGCTGTTGACTTGTCAACCGCCATTCTTCAACTCTCAGAGAACGGAGATCTCAAAAAGATCCGTAATAAATGGCTTTCGCATAACGAATGTTCTATTCAAATGAATGAAGTTGATTCAAACCGGCTATCTCTGACAAGCTTTTGGGGACTGTTTCTTATATGTGGCGTTGCATGCTTCCTTTCTCTTACGGTGTTCTTCTGCAGAATCCTTTGTCAATACCGCAGATTTATCCCGGAGGCCGTGGAAGGGGATGTGGAGAAGATTGGACCTCCTTCCAGGAGATCTAGACCCTTGATCCGATCAACTAGTTTCAAGAACCTCATGGACTTTGTAGATACGAAAGAAGAAAAGATCAAGCACTTGCTTAAGCGAAAAGGAAGTGATAGAAAACATGATGAAGCTAGTCCTAGCTCTGATGGGCAGGCCCATTCACCCTCTTAAGGAAGATTTGCTCTCTGCATTCAGCTGGTAACCACACTGTTAATCAAAAAATTTATGTATCTAATATCCTTGTGCCAAAAGTTAATTAGGTATATAGAATAACATTACATGGTTTAGAAAAACAGAAGGAAAAAAGAAATTATGAGAAGATCCTTTTGCTAGTTGTAGACCACTTTGTATTGAAGAATAAAGCTCCTACTTCTTATTTTTACTGATGAATGACAAAGTTCCACCAATTGTAGATGATTCCTTTTTACCATATTCAAGTGGAATTAACAGCCTTTGACCCCAACTTAACTACCTGTTCAGGTGATGTGGCCTTTTATACAAAAGGCTTGTTATCATTATATGATATTTTCTATTTTGTTTAGTTTTTGATGTGGGATTTTTTGAATTCTTCAACAGTTGGGACCAAGAAAATAGACGAACATGGTATTTCAAGAAAAAACTATTATAACAACCATCTAATTGAGTGGTCAGTTGGTTTTGTATTCAAGTGATATTTTTTTGCAGATGTGATCTTTGAGGGAATATTTAAAAACTAGTTTGGATAATTAAAATACAATGCGTGGTGGACCTTATAAGTGAGTAAAACTTATTAGAGGATGTCTCTCCTAAAACATTGAGAATGAGTCGAAGTCTACCTTATTCATTTGAGGTTGAAATGTGTTGTATGATTATATTAGTTGTATAGAATATTAATATCTTAAATGCTACGACGACCTGCCTTATGCATGGGACAAGCCACAATTGATAGTTTTATTCGATCTCGTTACTACCAAATAGTGTGACAAATAGTATTTTTCAAATAACAAATATGGAATACTATATGGGTCACATATTTTATCAATGCAAAGCCAACCAACAATTTTTTTTTTTAGCATAAGTCATTGGTGATGGGGTTTACACAAATATTCATTGGTGTTTCCTCACTTCCACAGGCCAACATCTGCAACGCCCTCTCCCAAATCACTATGAGCTATGCGAGTGTTGTTTTAGATTGATTCTAAAGGAGGAAAACCATTGTGAAATATTATAACTTACAAATATAAGTGTTATACAAAGTATACAGCGGGAGCTTGAATTAAAGAGCAGGTTTTATTTCAACTTTGACGGATGACCAAATTCTTTTAAAACAGAAATCTAATCAAATATGTATAGACAGTCAGGCCAAAAGTTTTTCAATTGAAACTCCAACTTATATCAAGCACAAACATTCAATTGAACTCAAATCCATCAAACGCGTGCAGGTGAAAGTGTTTGAGCTGAAAATCGCTTCCACTTCACTTCCTCATACCCAAAACCATCAAACCAATTAAACCCAAAACCCCATCTAAACATATTAACCAAGCCCACACACCCACATACACAGAGCAATTAGAATGGCAATTGAGCCAAGAAATAACTGAAAATTTCCAACCCAATTCTTGAATCTCATTCTTACGACAGAAAGTTAAAGAATTTAATCAAGAACACTAACATTTGTGTATAAAAGATAGTTGAATATCTCATATAAGCATCAGAGATGTGAATTCAGAAAAGAAAACCACACAGAGGGTTTTGTGTTACTTGGATGACGTCCTCGGCTCGGTCATTGCAGCGATGGGCCTTAGGTTCACGATGATCTCCCTCTGGCCTCCCCCATGGGCTCTCTCTCCTTGGCACTGTTCGAGTCTCGCTCATCGTGAAGGTAATGCAGTTCAACTTCAAGCTTCAGACTTTACTCGTTCGTCCCAATTCTATAATAAACATACATAAAACGGCGTCGGGTCAAACGTAGGAGAGTTTTTCTTTTCTTGTGAAAGTGCTCTCCAAATAAAAGAATCAAATGGTAAATAACACTATTACATCACTATGAGACCTCTTCATGTGATTTTATCTGCGTAGTAACATTCTATGTGATTTTATTTTATAAATTCACTTCTTCTTCTTTTTTTAAAATTTTATAAATTGATTTACTAATTACTCTAATGTATGGGATCAAGAATCGAACTTGGGTAAAAGAGGCAGACACACTACCTTAACTAATTGTACCAGAAATAAAAAATTGAAGATTCGAGGATTCGAAATTATTTCTCAAACTTGAGTTTGTTGGCATGGAATTGACACTACTCATCTTTAATTTCCCTTTTCGCATTTCGTTAATTTTGGAATATGAGAATGTTTTTGCCAAGTACATTCCATAACCAAACATTTCGAATGTGCCAAATATGTCACCTAATTAAGAGTTGATGTCTGGGCGTGTGAGTGAGTCAAAACATCCCCATATAAATTTCACCCCATGTTGATATTCAACGTCCCAAGATCCTCATTTTGCTACCATTCTCATTTCTCCCTGGCTAGCGTTTTCCATTCCTCGCAAACATAGCTATTTTCCATTCTCTCTGGACTGAGACCTCCAAGTCCTGAAAACACCATTGGCAGACCTATTGGTGCAGATTTTGTAAGAAGATGGGACCCGATAGTTTTAGCAGTCAATATCGCAACGGTACTCTCACAATAGCAGTTAATGGGCTTTCGTTAGAAAAACGATGGTGCGACCCAGAACGTGTTCCATCATGGGCTTTGGAGAGAGCAGAAACTTTACTAGACCCACAACTCATACTTGGGCCTAAAACTGCAGAAGATAATTTTGAGGTGTCAAGGACACAAATTACAGATTTAACTCAAGATGTGGATGAGTCAACACAAAAATTGGGCTCTTTGAAGCTAAAGAGAAAGGAGCACAAGGATGAGCCCATAAGGGGGAATAATGAAAGAAATAGAAAAGCATGTGAGGAGGAAGTGAGCCCAGATCGTGATTGCTCAAAGAAGACAAGGGTTAGCTATAGCCCTAGAGGTGGAGGCTCTCTAAAAATACCAAATAGAGGAGGACGAGGGCTGTTGGGCAGATTAGCTCGAGGAAGAGGGCATGGAAGCTCAAAAGGGAAGAAAACGGTTATCCTTCCACCAAAAGATATTTGCAGTGAAAGCTTGTGTGAAGTGGTGGTGAGTCCATCAAAAGAGCTAGAACAGGTGGAGAAAAGGAAAAGACTCTATGTGACTGGAAATTCTAAAGATGAAAAGGGTTGTGGTGGCTGGCCAGAAACAACCACAAGAAAGTCATGAGACAACTGGCTGGAACTGTCAAGGGTTGGGGAATCCCTTGACGGTTCTCTGGATTTGAAGGAACTCATTCGTTCCAAAAATCCCACTGTGGTTTTTTTGATGGAAGCAAAACAAAATTGCCACAGAAACAAGATGTTGAGGAGACAATGCGGTTTCAGGAAGGTTTTACAGTTGATCCAATAGGTATGGCAGGAGGACTCAAGTGTGTGGTGGAAGCCTAGTTTGGAAGTGGAGATCACTGACTTTACCCGAAATTGGGTTGAGGCTTTGGTAAGGAAGCAAGATGAAAATTTATATGGAAGATGTACATGGATGTATGGAACGCCTTATAGGCTTGAGAAGGTTAGTTTCTGGGAACAAATTACAGATTGGAATAAAAACGATGGTATTCCCTGGCTAGTTATGGGAGACTTAAATGAAATTTTGTGGAATGATGAAAAAGAAGGGGGGAGGGATGCTGACACAAGAAGAAGTTTCTTGTTAAATTTCATGGATTCTCACAGTTTAATAGACCTTGGATTTTCTGGTCAAAGGTTTACTTGGGAAAGAAGTAGTGGAGGCAATATTTACATACGGGAAAGGCTTGATCGTGGGCTTGTTAACACTGAATGGTTGGAGAGCTGGCCCAATACCAAGTGTCAGTAATTGTACTCGTGTTGGATCCGATCACTGCCATTTACTTCTAGATAGTAACTCGATCCCTTGGAAAGCAATGAAACTTTTTCGATTTGAAATGAAGTGGGCGGAAAAAGCAGAATGTGATCAAATTATTAAGGATAACTGGAAGCTGTTTAATGAGAGCGACAATTTGAATCAATGGGGTGCAAATTTAAACCGTTGTAGAGCCTCTCTTTTGGAATGGAGCAAGAAGGTGTTTGTTAATAGCAGGGGCAAGATCAAGTCTAGCTTACAAGAGTTGGAGAATCTTCAAACTTGCAACTTTAGTGATGTGAACTTGGGTAGACAAGCTGAACTTAAAGGAGTGGTGGAACTTATGTGGAAAGAGGAAGAACTATATTGGAAACAAAGGTCAAGAATCAGCTGGTTGAAAGAAGGAGATGCAAACACTCGCTTCTTCCATTTAACCACAATCCAAAGAAGACAACAAAATAGAGTCTTAAAATTGAAGAACCACAGGGGGAACTGGATTCCTGGAGAAAAGGCTATCGGTAAGGAATTTCTTAACTTCTTCACCAACTTGTTTCGAACTGCTGGCCCTAGAAATTGGGATGGAATCATTGGAAATATCCCGTCATTAGTGACGGAAGAGATGAATCGTGATCTTCTTGCCCCAATTCCTGAAGATGAAGTTAAAGCGGCGGCTGTCCCGTTGGGTGCTTGGAAGGCTCCTGGTCCAGATGGGTTTCCAAGTTATCTATATCAAAAGTATTGGAAGATCGTGAGTAATATCGTTTCTGGTCCTGCCATTGATTTCCATAATGGTCTTTGCAGCTTGGAAGAGATAAATAAAACCTTTATCGCCTTAATTCCTAAGGTTCAATCCCCTGATAGCACGGGTCAGTTCCATCCCATAAGTCTTTGTAATAGTTCTTACAAGATCTTAGCCAAAGTTATTGCTAATAGGCTAAAGAAGATTCTACCAGAAATTATTTCCGGACTCGCAAAATGCGTTTGTACATGGGAGACAAATTCAGGATAACCTCATTTTGGCTCACGAGGCTTTTCACTATTTAAAGATGAAGAAGAAAGGGAAGTGTTTCGAGACTGGCATCAAAGTGTATATGAACAAGGCATATGATAGGATTGAATGGGATTTCATGGAGGTGTTAATGAGGAGAATGAGGTTTAATTCTAGATGGATAAACCTGGTTTTGGGCTGTGTTAGTTCTGTGTCTTTCTCCATCATTCTAAATGGTAAGCCGGGTGGCTTTTTTCGCCCATCTAGGGGGCTCAGATAGGGAGACCCTCTCTCTCCATATCTTTTCTTGCTGGTCAGTTAAGCTCTTTCTCTCAATTTATCGAAGTTGATTGGGGATGGTCAGATTCATGGGATTAAACTTGCTAGGCGAAGCCCTACTCTCTCACACCTCTTTTTCGCAGATGATTCACTTTTCTTCTTAAAGGCAGATGTTGTATACTGTCAAAGATTTATGCAGGTTCTTGATATGTATTGTTTGGCTTCGGGGACAGTGTGTCAATTTTGAAAAGTCCAATATGGTGTTCAGTCCAAACACCCCCAGTTCCTTAAGGGATCAATTATGTGAAATGTTTGGTTTCAATGGAGTGGATAATGCTGGCACCTATCCTGGGTCTACCTACGATCTGTGGTAGGTCTAAAAGGGCAGCCTTGGCCTATATTAAAGATAGAGTTAGAAGGAAAATTGAGGGTTGGAAATAGAGCTCTCTTTCCTTGGCTGGGAAGGAAATTCTCTTAAAAGCCGTTGCAACAGCTATTCCGGCGTACCCTATGTCTTGCTTCAAATTCCCTGTTTCGGTGTGTAGTGATATTAATGGAGAGATGGCGAGTTTCTGGTGGAAAAATGGAGAAGAGGGATCAAAGATTCATTGGAAGGCTTGGGAGAACTTATGTAAATCAAAAGATGAGGGAGGCTTGGGTTTCAGACATTTTTCTTCTTTCAATATTGCCTTACTAGCTAAACAAAGCTGGAGGGTTCTCCAAAATCCAAATGCAAGCTGGGTGAGAATTTTGAAAGCTCGATACTAACCGGATTGTAATTTTCTTAAGGCTGAAAAAGGTTCGCATGCCTCCTGGGCGTGGTCTAGCCTCCTTGAAGGAAGGGATGCTTTGATGAAAGACTCTCGCTGCCAGATTTTTGATGGGAAAAATACGAATATTTGGAAGGATAATTGGCTTCCTCCTCCCCATGATGGGGTTATCAAAATTAGGCAACTTGTTCCTCCATTAGCCCTCATTAGTTTCAGAGATTATGGAAAAGGAGACTCATTCTTGGAAACTAGATATGATTGAGCCGTTTGTACAATCTTGTACTCTCGAATTTATCCGATGTTGTACAATTGCGAATACAGAGACATGACAGAGTGGTGTGGCCCTGGACAACTAATGGTATCTACTCAGTCAAATCCCGGTTACAGAAGAATACATTCCCGGTACTCATATCGAAGCCATGCGACTGTTTCGGCCTCCCACTCAATTCCAAAAGAGGTCTGGGTGTGTATATGGAAGATTGAGACTATGCCAAAAATTAAAATGTTCCTCTGGAGAGTTTTATCTAATGCCATCTCTACTCGTTGGAATCTTTATAGAAGGAAAATTCTTGATTCCCGGTGTGTCCTATTTGTGGTGTGGAGGAAGAAACAATTGAGCACCTTTCGTTTTTATGCCCTTGGACCAATGCTGTGTAGTTTGGTGCCCCTTTGAACTACAAAGTCGATATGAGGGGTTTCTCTTCTGTTGACAGATGGCTAGAGGGAGTTATTAATTTTCAGGGATTAAGCAAGCGGGAAGTTCAGATTCTGCTTACTAGTTTTAGCTTCCTTTGTTGGGAAATATGGAAGACTAGATGTAATTTTATCTTTAAGAGCAGCCACATTGATCCCGATTCACTATTGACCGAGCAATGCAAAACTGTAGGGAATTTTTAGATGCTAAGGCAAAATCTCCTGTGCCTTTTGGGGACGCTTTAGTTGATCCAAACTTGCTTGCTCAGGGGTGGAGGCCTCCAATGTCAAACTATGTGAAAATTAATTTTGACGGAGCGTGGAAAAAGGACTTGCATTTGGCAGGGCTGGGTGTAGTTGCTAGAGATGCTACCGGATTATTTTGTGGTGGCTTAGCGACTCCTTTCCATTGTAACTTGGCTCTGGTTGAGAGGTGGCTGCTGGTCTTTGCGCATTCAAATTTGCTCTGAATCATAATTTCACCGACATTATCATCGAGACGGATTTGAAGATTCTGGTGGAAGGAGTTAGAGGAGGAGAAAAAAATGGTGCTTGGGCTATCCAACCTCTTCTGGATGAGTTTAAGAAGATCTCTGTTTGTTTTAGATCTGTTCTTTGGAGCTGGGTGCCAAGGAAATTGAACCGCGCAGCGCACAAGGCTGCAGCGATCGGAATCGAGAGCGGAGCAACAGGAAAGTTGGGCTGTCAAGCCACCTTCGTCTCTTGTGGAAGTGCTACTGCCCGATGGCCTCCCTTGTCCTCCAGGGAGGTTTTCATAAAGAACCTTTGCTTTAGTTTTGCTCTTTTGTGATTTTGGCTATTTGTCTCGACTCTCTGTATGGAGCATAGTTTAGCCTCTGTCTTGTTTGTTGTGTTTTGTTGGCACTGTTATGGCGTTCTGTTTTTAATGAAGTTCATATTCAGACCCAAAAAAAAAAAAGCTAGGCCAAACCTCCAAACTTCACCAACAAAAAAATGGGTGTTCTTGTCAAGCTCATTGATGTCTTGCTCTTCCTCTTGCTCCTGGCGATTGCTTTTGTTGTAAATTATTAGGAGTGTGGCTGTAAATGTGAATGGTAACAATTAAAAATTGTTGGAGGAGGTTTTTTAGACTATGACTTAGAATAAAAGTTGTCAAACAAAGTAGGGTAAAATATTCAGATATGCTCAGATACGCTCATATTCTTATTCTTCTCCAATATGGAGGTATTTATACAAGTACAAAGATGTGTTAACTCTAAATAAAATAGGAAATATATTTAAATTACAATAGGACTAATTGTAAGTAATCAAAATTCTAATGAAATAAGGAACCAAAATCCTAACTAAGTAAGGATTCGCCAACACTCCCCCTCAAGTTGGGCAAAGATATTTCGCACGCCCAACTTGACAAGCGAGTCACAGAACACCATACTTGAGAAGCACCAATTGTAGAGAAGGTCTTTTCGTCAACCACAAGTGAAACAAGTGACAAACTAAAGCAAAGTTCAAGCGGAAACACAAGAGCAAACCCTAAAAAATAGGGCATATAACAGAACACAGAAACCCTGTGAGCACGAAGGAGATAAAGCAAAACACAGAAGCCCTGAAGGAGCAATAGATAAGGCAGAACACAGAAGCCCTGTGAGCATTAGGAGATAAGGCAGAAACCAAACCCTAAAAAATAGGGTAAGGCACGACAAAGGTAAAGCCTTACCCTAAAAATAAGGTAAGGCAAGGCATGGCAAGGCAAAGTCAAACCCTAACAAATAAGGTAAGGCAAGGCAAAGAAAGTCAAAAGCAAAGGCAAAGTCAACGGGCATGACCACAGCGGAAACACACCAATAAAGGCATGAGCAATAATACTGGCACCAACAAGAGCAACAAGGCAGAGACATAACAGGCATCATCAACAACAATACCAGGCATTGGCACCAGCAACAGCAGAGACAACTTCTCTTCAAAAGTTCCATTATTGTCTTGCCTTTTTATCATCTCTTTGAAAAATAAAAATAAAAACCTCAATAACAAAATGGGTTCTCCTAATTAACATCAGGAGTTAGTAGAGAAAAAGCATTGAACTTGTCTTGAAATGGATAAACAGTTACGTGAAATGGAAATAACACTATTTTGTTATTTCTCTGGCCAATCACGACATATGCCACATATGATAACTTTTCCACTTGACAATCTGTAATTGACTGAAAATAATAAACCAATGCTGACCTGTGATATCCCCATTTCATACGAGCTTTAATGCTAAATTCTCAGAAACGTCATACTCCATGGTATGGTGGGGTCTTAAATCCATGATGCTATCCCAAAATTGAGAAAAAAATGAGATAAGAAAGATATTTATTTGTGGAAAAATAATAGTTGGTTTTGAAACTGAGGAGACATACATGCTCTAATCTCAAGAGAAAGAAATACCACAAATCCAAATATTAAATTTATGGTCAAATATTTCTTTAATACCCAATTTTCACACGAACACAAGAAAATAATGCACATGTGTCACACGTGTACATTTTATATAATATAACATCTTTTCTTTTCTTTTCTTTTGTTTGTTGTTTATTGAAAATCAGTTCAGTTGGAAAGCTATTTTGGCTGCTGGTTGAGGCAAGCTTATTTGCCACTGGCTTGGCTTGGATTCCCATCTTTTGGTTTGACGTGTATTGATCAGAGCCACTATATTTGTAAGTTTGTAGATTATATGATACACAAAATATTAGTATAATAATAATTAATAATGTAAAGAATGCAAGTAGCCCAGTAGTGACTGTTTTTGAGCCATTTAAAGAAGGAAGTTGGAAGAACAAAGAAGAATTGATTCTTTACTTAGTGCTTGGAAGACTGTTTTGAGCTTTGGGGTTCTCTTTTTGGGCTCATTGTTGTTCGGCCTTTAAACTGTAGAAAGCTTTTATCCAAGTTCGGCCCTTCAGGTAAATTAACTAGAAATGCTATCTTCCACTCAAAGCCTGAACTTCTTGTGGAACTCTTTATCATTTAATATTTGTTTCTTTTTTTGGATGTTTCTTTTTGTGGAACTCTGTGTGGATTTCAATTGGGTATTTACTGCAGAATCTCAGTGTTCAAGGTAAATCTTTGAATTTGAAGTATTTTCTGAGAATTTTGGGACCCATGTTGGTCTGACTATAAACTTTATTTATTTGTTTATCTATTTGTATTTATTTTTTGCAGTCTTCAATATGTGATAACTCACTTTTGGTGGTCATCTTCAATCTGCCATTCTTGACAGGTCTTTGCCATTTTGTTCAATGCAGGTGGAACTGAGTTCAAGCTGAAGAATCAACAAGTTCTTTCTTTACAGGCAATTGTAGACCTCTGTAGACATGGAAGTCTTGTTGATTAATAGGCCTACCCATGTATGCAAGACAAGGGCACTACTTGCTTTGATCTTGCTCATGTGGGTGCCCATGGAAGTGATGGCTGGCACTGAAAATGCCACCCATTTGACTACAAGGCCAAGTTCTCTGAATATTGGAGCTCTGTTTACATTGAATTCAGTTATTGGAAGGGCCGCCAAACCAGCAATTTATGCAGCAATTGATGATGTTAATTCTGATCCGAGCATTCTTCCCGGGACAAAATTGAACGTTATTCTCTATGATACAAATTGCAGTGAATTTCTTGGAACTGTTGAAGGTATTTCCTGAAACTCCCTTCTAGAGTACACATGAAATTAGAACCCGTTTCTTTCTGCGTGTACTAAATTGCAAATTTCCTTTAATTTTGGGAGTAGAAAAACCAAACTGCTATTAATTTTTGATAAGAAAACAGGTTTTAGAGAATATATTTATTCTCAATTTGGGATGTACTTCATTTTTATCAAATTAGTAGCCTTTAATGTTGAATTTGATTTTCTGTTCTGTTGCCCTTTTGAGAGTTCAGAATTCTGGCATTGCATAATTCCAATTTTGTTGCTGCTGATTATAATGTTGATAGGATATCTTGAGTCTCTGTCTACTCTACTTCTTGTTTGCACATTTTGTTGTTTAGTTCCATTTTGATGTTTTTCCTGCTTAAAACTATAGCACCGTAAAATTATTGCTAAGTAAGAATGCTAAACGATTGCAGTCTTGAAAATGCAAGTCCAAAATAAGCCATTCTGATCCTTGTTTGAGGATAAGTGATGTGATTTCTAAAGGTGTCCTCCATGTATATGTATTATGATCGGTAAATGACTTGTTTTGTATGATTCTTCCTGTTTGAGTGCCATAGTATGTAAAAGTTTCTTGATGTTCTGTTCATCCACACCATTGATTTTATTGCTCGAATTTTATGGACATCAATATGTCCTTGCATCGACATGAAGCTAAAGATATCTAAATTTTCTTTCTTAAAGAGCTATATATCAAATAGGACTTTCTTTAAGTTGACCCCAGGCCTGAATAATGCATAACTGGCCATCTAACCTCTTGCCAATAATATTCAACACCTTTGAGTGATAATCTGCACCTTCATAATGGTGGATTAAAGTCTTGGATGAGAAAATAAAAAACCAGGATTGCAAGTATACTTGTAATCCTTGCCTTGATTTCTCTCTTAAAACTAAAAAGTAACACTGATGTCTTTCTCCATGCAGCGTTCCAGCTGATTGAAAATGATGTGGTTGCTGCAATTGGCCCGCAATCCTCTGGAATAGCTCATGTCATATCCCATGTTGTGAATGAGCTCCATGTACCGCTTCTGTCATTTGCTGCAACAGACCCCTCCCTTGCTGCTCTGGAGTACCCATATTTTGTTCGCACCACACAGAGTGACCATTTCCAAATGTATGCAGTTGCTGATGTAGTTGAGTATTTTGGATGGAGAGAAGTAATTGCAATCTTTGTGGATGATGATTGCGGCAGAAATGGGATTTCTATACTGGGTGATGCCTTAGCGAAGAAGCGTTCCAAGATCTCACACAAGGCTGCCTTCTCTCCTGGAGCCTCCAACAACACAATCAATGAGTTGTTGGTGGGAGTAAACCTCATGGAATCTCGGGTTTATGTTGTGCATGTTAATCCTGATTCTGGTTTGACAATTTTTTCTGTTGCCAAGTCTCTTGGAATGATGACCGCTGGCTATGTTTGGATTGCAACAGATTGGCTTCCTTCTCATCTAGATTCATTAGAATCATCTGGCCTTGATACAATGAATCTTGTTCAAGGGGTTGTTGCTCTTCGTCATCATACCCCAGATACAGATCTCAAAAAGAGTTTTATGTCGAGATGGAATAAACTAAAACATGAAGGGAGTTCGGGCTTCAATTCTTGTGCACTCTATGCATATGACTCTATTTGGTTAGCAGCTCGTGCGCTTGAAGTTTTTTTCAACGAAGGTGGGAAGATATCTTTCTCTGATGACCCAAAGTTGAAAGACACAAATAGAAGCACATTGCACTTAACATCACTCCGTGTATTTGATGGAGGCCAACAATATCTACAGACAATTCTTAAGATGAACTTCACAGGTGTAAGTGGTCAGATTCAGTTTGATCAGGATAAATATTTAGTTCATCCAGCATATGAAATTCTGAATATTGGCGGAACTGGGTCCCTTAGGATTGGTTATTGGTCAAATTCTACTGGTCTCACAGAAATTGCTCCAGAGATCTTATATAAAAAGCCATTCAGTACTAATACCACCGCTCAACTTTATAGCGTTATATGGCCTGGTGAAACTACAGATATACCTCGGGGATGGGTATTTCCCAACAATGGGACTCCTCTCAGAATTGGCGTGCCATACCGAGTAAGTTACCAAGATTTTGTGGCTAAGGACAAGAGCCCTCCAGGGGTTAGAGGATACTGTATTGATGTCTTTGAAGCTGCTGTAAACTTGTTGCCTTATGCCGTGCCACGCAATTACGTGTTGTATGGAAATGGAAAGAGGAATCCTGAGTACAGCAATCTTGTATTTGAGGTTGCGCAAAATGTGAGTATCTAGGTGTAAGTTTTATCTCTTTAATTAGAGGTGAACAAACTCACCTTTATATATGGTTTGTCTGATTTGGATTAAATTTAGATGCTAAATGATTTTGAACTTGTGCATGTGTATCACAGTTGTTATTCATTTCCTCTTAAGGGGCTGTCTGAAGTACATTATCAAACAATATGATGGGCTGGGCTTGGGGCTTCTGTATTGCTGTTTTGGTGTTTAAATTATGGCCAATTTTTTTATTGGGTCCTTTCCCTTTTTCTTTTGCAGAACTTTGATGCAGCTGTTGGGGATATTGCGATTACTACTAATAGTACAAGAATAGTTGATTTTACACAGCCTTACATGGAATCGGGGCTTGTTGTAGTTGTTCCGGTCAAAGAGCTAAAAACAAGCCCTTGGGCTTTCCTGAAGCCATTTACTTATCAGATGTGGTTAGTCACTGGTGTCTTCTTCCTGTTTGTGGGAGCTGTTGTTTGGATTCTTGAGCACCGGATGAATCAAGAATTCCGTGGTCCACCGAGGAAGCAACTCATGACTATTTTTTGGTACGTATGTTACATCGTTAAGGCCTCTAATCTGTTGCCTAGGAATTCACTTACTGGCATTGTTTCATAAATGGAAGAGTACTTTTACTGAAACTGCTTTTGCTTTTGCTTTGCAGGTTTAGTTTCTCAACAATGTTTTTCTCACACAGTATGTTTTTCATGCTTAATCTCCCTTTGGTATCATGAACGTAATTCGCATTATTAACTCCTAACATCCTTTGCTACTTGGACTTGGCACAGGAGAGAACACTGTGAGCACCCTGGGACGGCTGGTGCTGATTATATGGTTGTTTGTGGTCTTAATTATCAATTCGAGCTACACAGCTAGTTTGACATCAATCCTCACCGTGCAGCAGTTGACATCACGAATCGAAGGGATTGACAGCTTGATAGCTAGTAACGATCCAATTGGAGTTCAAGATGGGTCATTTACATGGAAGTATTTGGTTGATGAGCTCAACATTGCGGAATCTAGACTCGTCAAGTTAAAAACCATGGAAAACTACATAGAAGCCCTTCAGTATGGACCGAAACGTGGTGGGGTAGCTGCCATTGTTGATGAGCTTCCTTACATTGAGCTGTTTATGTCCAGCACCAAATGTAAATTCAGGACAGTGGGGCAGGAGTTTAAAAAAAGCGGATGGGGATTTGTAAGTACCATTGTTGATTTTGATCTTAAGTCACACTGCATTCCTTAGTTTCCTCATGGATACCTCAGACAGGAAAGGTGGCATTATGCTTAAAATGTAGTCATGTGAATGAAAACAATAATTCTCATATTCAGTTTCCTTGTCTCAGGCATTCCAAAGGGATTCTCCTCTTGCTGTTGACTTGTCAACCGCCATTCTTCAACTCTCAGAGAACGGAGATCTCAAAAAGATCCGTAATAAATGGCTTTCGCATAACGAATGTTCTATTCAAATGAATGAAGTTGATTCAGACCGGCTATCTCTGACAAGCTTTTGGGGCCTGTTTCTTATCTGTGGCGTTGCATGCTTCCTTTCTCTTACGGTGTTTTTCTGCAGAATCCTTTGTCAATATCGCAGATTTATCCCAGAGGCCGTGGAAGGGGATGTGGAGGAGATTGGACCTACTTCCACGAGATCTAGACCCTCGATCCGATCAAGTAGTTTCAAGAACCTCATGGACTTTGTAGATACGAAAGAAGAAAAGATCAAGCACTTGCTTAAGCGAAAAGGAAGTGATAGCAAACATGATGAAGCTAGTCCTAGCTCTGATTGGCCCTCTTAAGGAAGATTTGCTCTCTGCATTCAGCTGGTAACCACACTGTTAATCAAAAAATTTATGTATCTAATATCCTTGTGCCAAAAGTTAATTAGGTATATAGAATAACATTACATGGTTTAGAAAAACAGAAGGAAAAAAGAAATTATGAGAAGATCCTTTTGCTAGTTGTAGACCATTTTGTATTGAACAATAATGCTCCTACTTCTTATTTTTACTGATGAATGACGGAGTTCCACCAATTGTAGAGATTCCTTTTTACCATATTCAAGTGGAATTAACAGCCCTTGACCCCAACTTAACTACCTGTTCAGGTGATGTGGCCTTTTATACAAAAGGCTTGTTATCATTGGTGATGGGGTTTACACAAATATTCATTGGTGTTTCCTCACTTCCACAGGCCAACATCTGCAACGCCCTCTCCCAAATCACTATGAGCTATGCGAGTGTTGTTTTAGATTGATTCTAAAGGAGGAAAACCATTGTGAAATATTATAACTTACAAATATAAGTGTTATACAAAGTATACAGCGGGAGCTTGAATTAAAGAGCAGGTTTTATTTCAACTTTGACGGATGACCAAATTCTTTTAAAACAGAAATCTAATCAAATATGTATAGACAGTCAGGCCAAAAGTTTTTCAATTGAAACTCCAACTTATATCAAGCACAAACATTCAATTGAACTCAAATCCATCAAACGCGTGCAGGTGAAAGTGTTTGAGCTGAAAATCGCTTCCACTTCACTTCCTCATACCCAAAACCATCAAACCAATTAAACCCAAAACCCCATCTAAACATATTAACCAAGCCCACACACCCACATACACAGAGCAATTAGAATGGCAATTGAGCCAAGAAATAACTGAAAATTTCCAACCCAATTCTTGAATCTCATTCTTACGACAGAAAGTTAAAGAATTTAATCAAGAACACTAAAAGAATCAAATAGTAAATAACACTATTACATCACTATGAGACCTCTTCATGTGATTTTATCTGCGTAGTAACATTCTATGTGATTTTATTTTATAAATTCACTTCTTTTTATTTTTTTTAATTTTATAAATTGATTTACTAATTACTCTAATGTACGAGATCGAGAATTCGAATTTGGGTAAAAGAGGCAGACATACTACCTTAACTAACTGTCCAAAATTTAAAAGATTGAAGATTAAAGGATTCGAAATTATTTCTCAAACTTGAGTTTGTTGGCATGGAATTGACGCTACTCATCTTTAATTTCCCCTTTTGCATTTCGTTAATTTTGGAATATGAGAATGTTTTTGCCAAGTACATTCCATAACCAAACATTTCGAATGTGCCAAACATGTCACCTAATTAAGAGTTGATGTCTGGGCGTGTGAGTGAGTCAAAACATCCCCATATAAATTTCACCCCATGTTGATATTCAACGTCCCAAGATCCTCATTTTGCTACCATTCTCATTTCTCCCTGGCTAGCTATTTTCCATTCCTCGCAAACATAGCTAGGCCAAACCTCCAAACTTCACCAACAAAAAAATGGGTGTTCTTGTCAAGCTCATTGATGCCTTGCTCTTCCTCTTGCTCCTGGCGATTGCTTTCGAAAAGCCATTGATCGAAGCACAAGCATGTCTCCCCGGTGACCTCTACCCGAACATTCTGGTGGACCTCAGGAACTGGTATGCCCGCGAGTCGGGCGACTATCTCATGACGGAGATGCCCGATTTCTACGTCGGGATCATGTGGGTTGAGCTTGTTTTGTAAGATGACTTATGTGAGTTGGCACAATCACATGTTATGTTTATCATATTAGAATAAGATAATAGAGTTGTATTTATCAGTTGTACTAAGACTCCTAGTTTTGACAGACTTGGTAGCTATATTATATTGATAAGGACTCAATTGCTTAAGTTTATTAGTTTGTTTAAACACTAACTCTATCTATAATAGGAGAGATATGGTTAAGGTTTGATCAATATAAAAGGACCTGATCCCTGCACTCACAAGTCGCCAGGTTCTATTTTGGGCTTGACCTATTGATAGCTAGAACATATTGAGACTTGCAGAGAGTAGAAGATCGTTCTTGTTTCATCTATGTTTTCCTTGACAAGTATGTATCAATAGTGAATCTGTTATTAATATTGCATAAGTTTTATGTTGTAATCCTTTGTGATGTTGATATGCCGTTAGTGTGTATTCTTACATGTGGTATCAGAGCCAACTCAACATCCTTAGGGTTCAATTTTTAATATCCCTCAATGAAACTCAAAGGAGATGGATAAAATGGCATGGGTTTTGTTTTTGATATTAACATATCGTTTTTATTTATTTATTTATGATTCTGGTTTTGCTTCCGCAAATTATTTATCATTTCATTCACCAATTTTTTGTTTTGGCTTGTCGTGTAGTACTATTTCCACAACTCGACCTCTGGGTCAGAGATTACTTTGAATTTTGGTTTCAATTTTCTGATTCAAAAGTTTGGATCTTGATGGGTTTTGGCTGTAAATTTAGGGTTGCTCACTTTGTAAAATTTTATTGGATGTGGATTTGACTTGAAATGATTACTTAATACTTCAAATCTGTTGCTTTTGTTGTTTAGATCTTTTCTGTTGTATATTTTGACAATTTAACTTCTTTTTGTCATCAACGAGCATAGACACTTTTGATATATGATTCTTTTGATGAACATGTTACTATTTTGCTTACTTTTGAGTTAATTTGGTTCTTGGCACAAGTCAGAATTTTGTACCATGAGTTTTTCAATTAATGTACTTAAGCCTCGTACAAAGACTCACCAAATTCATGGGCACTCTCCCTTGTCCTTGTGCTCTATTTGGATCACTTTAAGATTCGCACTGAAAAGTTGCAGTTATTGAAAATTTTGTATTTGCTTAAAGCTTATGTTATAGTTCAATTGTTTTCTTCTTTTACATTTTTGTTTCTCTGTATGCATTAGTTCTTTTCTATAATGAACTAATTTTGCAAGTCTTTTTTCATGTTTTGAGTCAATATATCTAGTATTGACACATTTCCATTTTGATGTTGGTTTCCTAATGAATAAAATCAACTATATTCATCAATAATGCTAATGATGAATCTGTCATTCTATGACACAAATCGACTTTTGATGTTGGCTTATCAAGTATCAAACCAACTATTATGTTATATTTGTGACTAACGTCATTGATGAATATTGTCAGGGTATGACATAAGCTATAATTTTGTTCAGTTTGGGTTTTGCCCATTCTATTGATGTGACCGAGATGCTACTGAATTTGTCTGTACTTGCTTGCATCGTTTTTCAATTAGTATCACAGGACAGGTTTTTCAATTGATTTGGTTTATATATCCTCCTCGTTTTGAAATCAATTGATTTGGATATTTCGCTTCCCCATCCAATTATCATGGTGCATAGAGGCACGAAAGGCAATGCTGTTGTTTTCAATTGCTTGTCCTAGTGAAGTTTTTCATGAATTAATGTTTAGATTCTTAGAATTCATCAGTTACGGTTGCTAAAATTATTTAGTATAAATTGCAACAAGCAAGGGCAGAGCCGCGAAGCTCTGTATTGGGAGAAAAAGAACTAATTTGATTCTTCCATACGAACACTCAATTCAATATTTTTATATAATTTGAATGAAGATTGGATTGAGTTATAGTTATTCATGTTTTTTGATTGCTGCATTCAGGAAAATTCTGAACAATAATCATATTATTATTATTATTATTACTATTTTGGTATTTTCTGCAACTTTTCCACTTTTGACATTAACATGGAAATAACCTGCAAGGTTGCAGTATGTATTGAAAGTTTTCACATTATCAAGAGTGCCTTGCTGTCGATTCTTTATATTGTAGGACTAATTTTTGTTTTATGCATAAAGTAATACCAAATTATATTTTCTGGTTGGATTATGTTTGGTTAATGCATGGTTATTGTTAGCTTTCCTAAGTTTGATCACAAGGGTTTGATTCCCTTCTAGTAGCAGATATGTTTTGGCTAAAGTTTAATAGCAGGATTTTCGTTCCTCACCAAAGTGATTCAATAATTCTCATAAACCAAAATTGTGATGTGATTATATACTTTTGTGTGTCCTTATACTTTTTTGTTTTGACACATATAGAGCAACATTTACCTTCTGGTTTCGGTATATCTATAATAGTTTTTGTAATATAAAAGAAAACCCATCTCTTGATTATGTATCGCAATTAAAATTGGAAGAGTTATTCATTTTTTTTTTTTCATTTAAAAATATATGTGTATATATATGCATCCTTTTGGTGATAGGTATCAAATTGAATTATATATATATATTTCATGTTGTTTATGATTGGAAAAGCAGCTGTTGTCAAAATCATCACAAAATTGTTTATTGAGTTCGATTCAATTAAGTGATGATTGCTGTGTTTTTTAATGCATTAACAAACACCAGGATTCCATTGACTCATTCAATTGTTTTGGCTGGTGGCTTTATGTTCTTTTAAAGTATTAAAAGAAATTTAGTTTGTTATTCAAAAACTCGATATCTGTTTAAAATTATTTTGGACCAACTTAATAATCTACCAAAGTAGCTTATTTGATGTTGTTCTGAGAGGATTATTTAGAAAACTCAGATTTGTAGTTTATGGAATATGACTAGTAGATTGATTTCCAAAGAAATTATCTACTGGGTTCTACTATAAACTAATGTATAGTGAGTCATGGAAACCTTGAAAGGTATAAATTTCATCTTGCCTAAAGGTGTTGGAATTTGTAGTTTTGTTTCTTGTGAATTTATGCTAGGCTATGCAAAACTTCTTAGAATAGTTTCTTGCCCAAAGGTGAAACCGTATTCTATATTTTGAATACAACAGACAACCTTATGTCATAGTTTTCTGTTGTAACGGTTCTATGAAATCTAATAAGTCTTCAGTGTTTGGCGTCAATTTCCTGAATTTCATAAACATATCAGAAGTTGGAAAAGGGATCTCACGGAAGATATATGTAGGATTTGTTGAAAAGGGGAAAGGAAGTTATGAGTGCAAATTATAAGTTTCTTCATGGTCTTAAACAGGTTTAAAGGTTGATGAGGTGAAGGGAACTAAAGAGGTTGTGCAATATATAGCTGTTTTTTGACAGGAAATTAAGGTTACCAGAGATGCAGCCACTACTTTATGAGATTTCAGAATATATCATATTATGGTATGCGTTTGTTTTGTGAGTCGGTTGCATGGTACAAAGATGAGTAGTACAACACAAGTGTGAAGGACGAGGAGCGCTTCACCTCATTACTACTATCAAGCTTTTCATCAAGAGACACTCATTTTGTAAGATTCTGTCTTATAAAATAAAATAAAATAACCTAACTAGTTCTCATGATTAAGATTTTAAATTGGAGTGCTAGGAAGTAATAAGTTGTTAATATTCAGAGTTTTGTTTCATACATAAGAGAAAATGCAGTTGCTTTTTGCATCCCCAATTTGCAGGAAATTTGTTCAATATTATTTTGTCAATTTGCTGTTTTTTCAAATTTTCTCTGTAGTTTGGACAAACTACATTGGTTTTACTGTTTATTTTTGAAAAATGAAAAAAATTTAAAGGGTGTTTGGTTGTCTCTCCATAATTTGGACAGAATTCAATGGCCACACTTCAGCACTTCATTGTATTCTACATATATATATATATATATATATATATATGCATATGTATATCAAGACTTGTCATTTGCACTCAGCTTATTTGTTAGTTTTCAAGCAAATCGTGATGAGTCATACTGGGTTTTTAGCTAAGAAGGTGTTAAGATTCTTTGACTGAGGTTTTGGTTGTGAAGTTTTTTTTCTTTCTCTTAATTAAGAATTTTTGTGACGCACATGGGTCTACATGAGTCTTTTGACTCAATTTAAATGTGGGAGAGCAAGGTAATTTCTACATACCTAGCTTATTTCTTTAATGCAATGCTTTTTCCTCGTGATTATTATTTTCTTTATTGAACTTTGCAAGTTTATTTTAAGTTATGTTGTTGTTCAAGCTTGAATTTCCATACTGGAAACAATGTTAGGAGTTTCTTGGGAATTCTATTATTTGGATCAGAAATGTGGGAGTAATTTTGGTACCTAAACTCTTCACTTATACCGTTATGTCTACAGTAATGTGTTTTCTGGTGTATGTGTATGTGATCTTAGAGTGCTGGTACAGTTGAATTTGTGTCAAGTTTTCTAAGATTCTGCATATGCATCAGTTTCGACAACTGTTTTGGGAGTAACACTGATGTTTGATGAACCCAGTGATCACTGTTGTCTTGGTTTGATATGGTAAAATGTGATTATGCTACACTCATGTGAGAGAATGTAAGATGACTTATGTGAGTTGGCACAATCACATGTTATGTTTATCATATTAGAATAAGATAATAGAGTTGTATTTATCAGTTGTACTAAGACTCCTAGTTTTGACAGACTTGGTAGCTATATTATATTGATAAGGACTCAATTGCTTAAGTTTATTAGTTTGTTTAAACACTAACTCTATCTATAATAGGAGAGATATGGTTAAGGTTTGATCAATATAAAAGGACCTGATCCCTGCACTCACAAGTCGCCAGGTTCTATTTTGGGCTTGACCTATTGATAGCTAGAACATATTGAGACTTGCAGAGAGTAGAAGATCGTTCTTGTTTCATCTATGTTTTCCTTGACAAGTATGTATCAATAGTGAATCTGTTATTAATATTGCATAAGTTTTATGTTGTAATCCTTTGTGATGTTGATATGCCGTTAGTGTGTATTCTTACATGTTTTTCAATGGCCTCTCGTGTTCATTAACCTTTATGGCATCTTGACTGGCAAACCTTGGTTCAACATTACGTGCTTGAGCTATGGCATCTCTCTTTTCACTTCTATGGTAATTCTTAAATCCTTTTTAATAGACGTGCGACTCATATTAGAGAGATGATACACAGAATAGTGGTTAGTTAAGATAATATATGTAACGGTTTCTTGACATGTTATATATAAAGATCGAGACTTGTGTCAATTAATTAACCTTGCACTAATTGTTATTATTTCTCTCCATTGTCTTGAATTTTCAGGTACCTATATTTGCAGAATTGACGGGGTCAGGAAGGGCACCTGATAAGCTTTTGACTGTGTACTTTTCTTTCTTGAGTTTGGGTGTTTTGGCCATACTGCGTGGGCTGCTACCAACCTCATCAACCAAGACTTCCGCAACCAGTGGCAAGAGACCTGCTTCCGGCAGGAAGAAGAAAGTTTAAATCGTGTCTAGTTCAGAAGATTTATATAATTGTATGGAGGAAACATATCTGGAGAACAAAATGTTCTGATTTTGTAGAATGGTATGTTTGCCAAGAACAATTTATGAGATGCATTATTAGAGAAGAGTTTGACTATTATATTATATATGTGTCAAATTGTCCAACAATAAAAAAAAAACAATTGCTGAAACTATCATGCATGTTAGTGATGGATTATTAAACAAAGACCAACCTGTAAATATGGCAGTAGACTTTACCAACTAGCCTCCCAACATCTCCATGATCTAGTTTTGCAATATCACACAGAGAAACAGAGCAAAACCAGAGCCTCAAAAGGTCAAAACAAAAATGGGTGCTTTAGTGAAGACAATCGACGCCATACTCTTTGTGATGTTTGCCATAGCAGAGGTGAACGCAGTGCTGATAGACGTCCAGTTGTGTCTGCCGGCGAGCTTCTTCCCAAGCTCGCTGGTGGAGCTCAAAAACTGGTACGTCCATGAGTTCGACGATTACCTTGGCAAAGAGAAGCCTCATTTCTTCGTTGGCCTCATCTGGGTGGAGCTCGTATTCCAGTGGCCTCTTTTGGTCGCCAACTTGTATGGGATTTGGGCTGCTAAGCCCTGGTACAACACCACCTGCTTGGCCTATGGCGCCTCTTTCTTCACCACCATGGTAAACATGTTTTTTTTTATTTTTTGGCAAAAAGTCACATTTGATTTCTATAGTTTAATTTGGGCAATTTGATCAATGTAGTTTAATTTTGGAAGTTTCATCCGAATTTGACAGAATTTGTAATATGTCCTTGAATTGGAAGGAATCTGAAAAACTCTAAGAATAAAATTGACATAATTGAAATTACAAGAACCAAAGTGGTAAAACAGGAAACTACACTGTTCAAAGATGACTTTTTCGCCTTTTTTTTTTTTTTTTTATGATATGTTAAAGTAGTTGAGATTTTAATCAAATTGATTTTGATTAATGTTACATATTTTCTGGCTTATGGCTTGGTAAAAATTGCAGGGCGCTATATTAGCAGAGCTCATAGGGTCAGGCAAGGCATCTAATAAAATGTTAAAGTTGTACTGCCTTGCTATGGGGTTTGCTCTCCTGGCCATCCTGCGGGGGCTGCTTCCTCCTCCGTCCGCCACCACTTCTTCAACCGGTGGCAGAGGAACAACCAAAAGGGTGGGCCAACCAAAGAATAAGAAGATGATTTAGAACTCAAATCTTTCATCAATTTTCCTTTTGTCAGTTCTTTTTTCCTTGAGGGAGACACATTCCTCCCGATTCTTGTTCAACCTTAGTGAACTTGTAACATTGTGTAAAAGGTTTTAAACGTTCATGGATTTATATTTGTATTGAGAGTAGCATAAATATTGATGAAACTCTTGTCATGAATGATTGGAAGGCTTTGGGAATTGGATTCATCATCATTGTATGACAATTGCAAAGGTACAGTTTACTTAGAAAAGACGACAATCCTTGATTGAAAAAAAAAAAAAAAAAAAAACAGACGAGGATTATAACTCAACATAAGAATATGTATATATTTTTTTAAATCAAAGTAAGAACTTTTGTTCATATGGAAGCAACAGTAATACAAACAGAGCTCCTCTAGTGCTATAAAGTGGCCTCGTTAAAAACCTTGCCATAAAAACCCCCAATGGAAGAAATCCGGTCAAGAAAAAAGAGTACCATAGCACCACATTACATAAAAAAAACTATCCCCGTGTCTATCTTCTTCGACATAAGAATATTGAAGTACAGGTAAAGGAGATTATCATCGATGGCAGTAACATAACTAAAATCTTCTAAGCCAGACAAAAAAAACCCTAAAATCTTCTAAGTAAACCGACAAAAAGAAAAGGTAGTTTTTTTTAAATCTTTTTTTTTTTTTTTTTTTTTTTCTTTTTCCGTGAAGATGCAAAACAAAAGAAAAAAAGACACAAAAAAAGAAAGAAAGAAAGAAAAAGCTCATCCTCTTGAATTCTGTCATGAAGACAGAAGTAGGTCAATTTCGTTCCAGCAGTCGATCAAATCAGTCTTCCTTAGAATGTTCACGTCCATACTCAGCAACACTGGAAAGCCTTGGGCTTCCACTCTGTCTTCATGGCCGGGGCTGCTCGTCTTCCACTTAAACCACCATTAGAAGCATTATACACAACCGACCCACCGTCAAACTCAACAGCATCATCATCGCCATATACGTTCTTCAATAGCACGCTCTCCATGAATTCCTTCTCCTCCAAGGAAACTTGAGTTTGCGGGTTTGTCGTTGAGCCTGCAGAAACCGGAAGCCACCTTTGCCACTCATTACGTCGTCGTATCATGTGACCATGCACTTCTACACGAGTTGAGCGCTGCATCAGAACATCAAGGATAAATGGTATGTTTGTGCACATTCTCTTGAGCTTGTTAAATTCAGCAACGTTGGATATCGGAACCCATCCTTTGTTATCCATCAGTGATCTCAAGAAATAATCCTTGCAAAGATTTTCATCACTGAAATAGTATTCCACTTGTTGAACAATTTTGTTCCTCAAAGTCTGCATGTTAAACTGCGGAAGACCTTGATCGAACACGAATGGTACCGGAGGAGGACCATAACAATACCCAACACCATGATGCACAGGAATGTTGTTAAACCCTAATTGGTGATACTGAGGAGATTGCCAACTCCAATGGCCACCACTATAAAAATTACTTGGCTCATAATATTGCGGTTGGTAAAATACTGATGCTTGAACAGGAACATGAGGCAGACGATGTAGCGGCGGTGGTTGATGGCAGTGAGGCGAGAAGGGTGAAAAAGGCTTCGCATCAGCAGAAAGCTTTGTGGCAGCGTAGGGCTTCATTGGCTTGCTTTTTGAGGTTTTTTTGACACTTCACAACAAGAGCAGAGAGGATTGCAAAGTTGAATGCATAGCTAAGGGTTTTTATAGGTTTAGTCTTTTGCCTGATTCTTATGGGAAATCTTTTTCTATTTCCTATTCGGATTCGTTCTTAACTTTCTTTTTCACTGTTTTTTTAAACCTTTCCACCACGCAACTTTGATTTCCTTTTTTTTTTTGACCGAGTATTTCCTGTTCAAGTCAGGAGATGATTTGACTGCACAAAACGACTTGAGTCCAAAAAAAAACGACAACAACAACAACAAAACGACTAGGCGTCTGCAAAGCAACCTAACATATCAAGAAACGACACGTCGTTCAGATTAAGAAATTTGACTTAAGATCCCATTTTGCATACGTCTCCTTCCTCGCACACAAGGTTTCACAGAGCAAACCGAAAGCTCCATTGAAGCACAGACAGAAACATCGTAAAGTAGGAAGCAAAAATATATACAACCTCAAGAATTGAAAATGGGTGCTTTGGTGAAGCTTGTTGACGCCACACTCTTCGTCTTCTTCGTCGTAATTGCGCTTGCAGCGCCCTTAATCGACGCGCAGACATGTCTGCCTCAGAGCCTCTTCCCAAGCGTGTTGGTTGAGCTCAAGAGCTGGTACGCGCGCCAATATGGCGATTATCTCGTGACCCAGAAGCCCCATTTCTTTCTTGGGATCGTTTGGCTCGAGCTGCTCTTTCAGTGGCCTCTTTCAATTGCCAACCTGTACGGAATTTTGGCTGCCAAGTCTTGGTTCAACACCACCTGCTTGATCTATGGCGTTTCTGTGTTCACTTCCATGGTAAAGTTTGCTTCTTTCTTTTAATACATTGTTAACTTATAATCAATTTCTTGTTTTTGTTTGGTTTTATAACTTGGGTTTGTTAGATCTCTTTTCTTTTTCTCGTTTTCAATTGGGCTAATTTCTTATTTTCTTGTTATATATCTTCCCAAACCAGTAAATTTTATAGGATTTTGGATAGGTTAAATGTAGTATCAAATAAGAGGGTGGTTTAATAAGTCAAGCTGTTGGTTTTAGAGTGATTAAATTCATACATCTAAAAATAAGAAGAAACAAATGAAGTGAATAAGTGGGTGGTTGAAGGAGACACATTCGTCCTGATGCTTGTTTCAAGTCCTGCAATGAGACTATATAACTTAAAAATTACAAATTGCCTGACAGAATTAGCCAGCTAAGAGAATTCTGAAAATATGTTACTTGGTTTATCTGTTAGAATCAATGTAATTCTACCAAACTGGAATAATAGCTTGTTACTCTGATGATGGCATTTGGCCAATCTGGTTGTATAGTTGGAAACCACCCGAACTCATCCAGTTTGTTATCATATTTTATCTGGTAAACCCTCATTTTAAGCTTGCATTGGATAAGAAACGAAACACTGCCGTAGGAGTGCAGGTGAGCAATATCTTAAGGCCACATGAATATTGTTGAATTGTTAATAATTTCCCCTAAACACTGCCTGAATATGAACTAATGGTGTTGAGAATTGTAATTGGGTTATGTGAGGTTGAGTTCTTCTGGTTTCTGCACCACATACAAAGTCTGTAATTTTGAAATTCTGTTTCTTATTGGATTGTCTACCCCTTTCTTCAAACCTTTTTTTTTTCTTTCTTAACTCTTGTTTGTTTTGTGAAAATTTCAGGTTACTATATTATCAGAACTGGTTCAATCCGGCAAGGCTTCTGATAAGCTGTTATATGTGTACTTCCCTTTTCTGGGGTTAGGTGTTTTGGCCATACTGCGTGGGCTGCTGCCACCATCCAGCACGACTAGTTCTAGGATTGGCAAGAGACCTACATTGGGTAGGAAAAAGAAGGCTTGAGATACAACTGACTGACTGACTGAGTTTTTGTAAGAGTGTGTCATATTTGTCACTTTATGAGATCGAGTCCACAATGCATCGATGAAACTCTTCTAATGGATGATTGGAAGGTTTTGACAATTGTATTTCAGTTTAGTGCATGCTTGATGTTCACCTCTTTAGAGATTGTATGTGAATAATCTGGTGAGTTTCTTCCTTCATCTCTTACTTCAACAAAGAGGTCAGAGTCTTCATTAGACATTGCTGGTTTTACCTTTTGTTGAGAATATCTTTGTTCTGCGCATATTTTTGTTTGCGCTGGCTGCTTGCCGCCGCTGCTCTCTTGTTAGTAAAATAGAGATATAACATATAACTATCTCTTAATGACGTCTTAAATATCGTATTCAGATTGGTTTCATCCTTGTATGCCGAAGAAGATTCTACTTAGGAACTCTTTGTCAGTAGTGCCCTGCTGCTGTGATTATGAAGGAGCTTGTAAGCTATGTATGTAAGAGTTTTCTTGGTGACCTGAAGTATCCATGTCTTTTAACAGGTGAAAAGTGCATGTCCAACATGGTTAAAAGTTTTCAATTTGACTTTCACTTTTACTTGCAAGATAGCAAGTGCAGAAAGGACATCATTTGATAAGAATATTAATTGCAACCACATCTCCAAGGACTCACTACCATGAAGCAAAGCAAAGCACAGATGGATGGCATTATGTATTGCCTGAACCAGAACCCAGCAGCTTGCTTTCCTGTCTGTGCATCTATGGCATATATTAATATCTTATGAAATCTCGATATGCAATCAGAACCAAAAAAATGAAGAGTGGTTGGGTGGGAACATATTCCATGTACCAGCTCCATCTTTCTCATTTATTCTTCTACTTTTCTACTTTTCTACTTTTCTACTTTTCTACTCTTTCATTTGCAAGCACCAACTAGGACAGTACAATTAGCAGAAACTCATTGAGCGTTTCAGAAAGATTCACATTTCCAGTTGTCATGGGCTCTCAAAGTGCTCACCCCATAACAGCCTTTATGAGTCTGGGATAATTTTAGCTCGACAAAACATGTACCAACCAATTTGCTAGCAATCAGTGAGAGGAGAGGCCTTCACAGCAATTTTATTTTGCTTTATTATGTTATATAATTGATTTTTTAATTATTTAAAGGTCAAAAAGTTAATTACTTTTTGGTCCATGCTAAAGGTGGGCTCTACCTTTCCACATCACCAAGAGTATCGGGTAAATAATTCATGTGTACAAAATTATAAAAACACCCCTATCACATCATCAGTTTTAACAAATTTTTGGATGGAGTTGACAATGTGGGACAACGTGGAACATCAAACCTTAATTAAAGAGGCAAAGTTGGTCACTTCAACTTTTAAAGGGCAAAGTAAAGTTTGACTGTAATTTCGGGGCACTCTAAACTAACCTTAATTATCTAGATAAATTTTCAAGGAATGCTGGCATAACAATCATTGGGATAAAATTTGTTGACTTTTGATTCCCTCCCCCGACAATGAAAGGACCAAGATTGATTCTATGCGTATTGTAACATATGTTAGCTACCAAAGGAGAAAAAAAACCGTCTTGACGTTGATAGTTTTTTATAATCAACCCCTTGTATTACAAGTTCAAAAATAAAAGATAATTTTTTTATCTTGAGTTGTTATTGGCACCCAAGAAAATCTTCTGGCTCTACTTGAGCATAAAAATATAAGAGAAAAATAATTTTTTTTTCAAATGCCAATAACAACTCTATTGAATTCGTAATGCATAGCTCAAATTAAAAGTAACTTAATAACAAAACGAGCAAATATCTAAATCCAATAAAGACACAATACTTAGAAAGAAAATTACCTAAGCAAAAGCCTTTTTTTTATATAAAATTTCCCCAAAAGAAATCTTAAACGATCCAACATAGAAAAGCAATATCCATTGCAAAACCCTAATCCTGAATACAAGGTTAAAGAAAAGTGAAAGGAAAGTTCAAATATCCTAAAAATAAGGTCTTAAGCGCTTAATTTGCCTTTAACATTGTTTGAGGAAGTCAAATCCCGAACCCCTAATCTCTTAATTAAGTTACAAATTAAGGATCATGTAAGGTGCGCTCTTGACTTCTCTCTCTCCTCTTGTGTATAAGCCCAAATCCCTTACCACCATGTACGTATGTGTTTCCCTCCTTTCACCTTCCTTCCTCCACCTCAAAACACTGCAAAAAAGAAAAACACAAATAATCATTAAATAGACCAAACTAAGAATTCATTGTAACATATGTGACATGTAATTAGTTTACCTAAAAATGAACTAAAGTTATGTCATGAAATTCATGCAGTGTCGCAAGACAATGCAGCTTTGATCCTCTCAACAGTGCAAGCAATCAGATTGTTAACTGTTGCCACCGAAACCCGAGAGAGAGCTTGGCAGTCGGGGCAGAATCAACCAGAATCTGAAAGGCAACAGTGAGAAGGGAACCACCAGAGCCAGAATCCCCCATGCCTCCTCCATCTGGAAGGATGGCAAAGCCAGAAGGAAGAAGAGCAACATAGTCAGGGTCACTCCCATTTAGTACCACATTCATGGCAACAATATCCACTGGAGCATAAATCACAAAAGAAGCTGTTTGGTCTGTGCAGCTCTCTTGCAGTATCAAGCATGTTGCTTTGGCTTGAATTCGCACTCTGCAAAATTAAGTTCATTTTTAAAAGGGCAAGGTTAATATTTTATCAATTGTGATTAAGAGCAAAACATGGATTAATTAAGACAATTAAAATAATAATAGTAATAAGATCAAGCTACATTTACTCGCAGTAGAGACACGCAATTTCCAGTGTCGCGACCATTAGCAATGTGTGCCATTTCTTGAACAATTCCACCATTGGAAAGAATGTCCCACTGCAACCACAAGTGATCATGAAGCACAAGTAATTAGTTGAACCAATTTCTATATGTATTTCATGAATAATTTTAGAATACTAAACTTCCATCTTGGTTTTTCTCAATTAACAGAAAAGAAAACAAGACCACACATTTTTCCTTTTCTGAAAAAAAAATGTTTCCATATTTGGAGTGATGTGAAAATCATACACATTTTCCTTTTTTAGAAACATTACTTGAAATGTGGATGTGATTTCCACATATGCTAATGCTTGTCCATTTATGGTAAAACTTTGTATGCATATGCCATGTAAAGAATGAAACCAACCGGATCCTAGCATCCACATATATAGCTAGCTTTTATTGGAAAGTTATTTTTGTATTTAAGAAGTTATAGTTATGGTTCATGTACTAGGTTTGGTACATTATTCTGAGATACATGTGTCATGAAGGTATGTGCAATATTTTGGTTAATGTATTAGATCTGATACATCATACTAAGAATCAAAGGATAATGAATTCATGTACCTCATTACGAGAGTTCTCATCACGGAGGAATTCAAATACCCTTTTGGGAGGAACTGGAAGCCAGAAAGATGTGGCGGCGCTGAGCACAATACCGGGAGGCCTGCCAGGATCATCCACACTCTTTCGGGTCATCACCCGAACATCATCAGCCCCGGTCCCAGACGGTGTTGTCCATGTGTGAGTGGTTGATGCACTTACTCCAGCACAGAAGCTTATGACCATCCTTTCAGCCAATTTTAACATGCTTTTTCTGCCTTCTTGATTTGTAATCACTTTAATCATGCATTTAAAAAAAATAAGGCTTAATTAAAGAATCCATGTGCATGCACGACATGCTATATTAGACACATGCAATCTTTTAAGAGGACGTCTCTCGTGTTAGACAATACTACAACGTAGAAGAATAGCCCCACACAAAATTTTCTCATCATATATCCAAAAAAAAAAATTGGTTACATTGTAAATTATATTGTTCTTACCACCAACATCACCAGGTAGGGATGTTTGATGCCAGGGCACTGGCAAGACGTTCACATTGACGGTCCAAGGTAGAGACCCATCGTTTCGCCCCAAATGCGTTGCCGGAGTTAACCAAGCTGCTTGTACAGATTGTGAACACCACGTTCATCCACATCCACATCGACATGCTCAACCCATGTAACCTAAAGCACCAAAAGTTTCAAAATTAAATGACAAATAATGTAATGAGTTAATGAGTTAAATTACATGATGCAGGTCAAACATGAATCAGGATTGGTGTATATATATATATATATATATATATATATATATATTAATTACATTACCTTTGAGTATCCATTTGGCATTTCTTGGATGAGACATCCAGAGGGCCTTCTTTGGCATGACCTTGGTGCAGGATTAGGGCGCAGAGTGTCCAAGGAGACATCAACCACAGCCCAAGTGCCATCAACATGCTGTTTGCAGGTACCTCACAAAATAACTCTCACGAGTTGGAACAAGTGGTGAGGGTACTTGAAATTCTGCCGTCATCTACCAAATCACAAATAATATATTCAATCCAAACATATAATTAACCACGACAAGATAATGTTATTAAAAATATTTAATGACAAGGAAGAAGATAATAGAATTGTGAAAGTAGATATATATTATACCACTTGCAAGGCTCCATTGTAATTTCCAGCCACTCCAGTAAACAGCAGCACGTCAGAGTCATAGCTCTCGACACAATCCCAGGAAAAACAAAGTCGACCACTCATTCTAAACAAGATAATAAGTAAAACAAAAAATGATTAGGGTTTATGTTATTCCTCTATTTAAAGACATAATTAATATTCGTTCAATGTTGATGATACAAGTAAATAAGCTTACCACATCCATGAGAATATCAACAAGGTTGATGTGGTTCATGATAACAACAGCGTTCTCGCGCGAAGCTTCACATTTGAAATGATTGCTTGGTTTTGGAGCAACACGAGGGAATGTTCTGATGTACTCATCTTCATTGAACACGGTGGTGTTGCCATCAAGGCTAGTCATCCACAAGGGTTCACCCATTTGAGCCATTCTGATTAGCTCTTCCATGGCTGCCACTCCAATCTCGATTCTCAGTGGCTTGTCTGCCTCATTAGGTCCACTGATAGACCTCAGAAGGTCTCCACCTCCATATATCTCTCCTGCCATACCCGGCTGACCCCAGAAGCTCCCAACCCCAAGATCAAGTTGACTGCGAGAAGGAACTGGTGAAGGCAGAAGAGGGTAATTCCCAACAGGTTTGCCTACATACTTCGCAGCTATTGCTCATATACGGTCAATCTGCATAGTAAAGGAAATAAATTAACAGCCTGGCTACATCTAAGGTGCCACGTATCTGATTAGAGAACATTACCCTTCTTCATAATGACAAAATAGGTAAAATATCCATGAATAATAAATGTCATCGATATTATCTAAATTCTTGAATTTATATACCTCTTCTCGTAATCGAGCATTTTCAAGTCTCTAGATGGTGTTCGTCGAATGACATCTCTCCGATAGCTGTCGGACCACCACAATTGGGGCAAGAGGCACTGCCTAGGGCTTCTCTGTACCTCATGTTATCGGCACGAAGCTTTTCGTTTTCGTTACGAAGTTGTGTGTTCTCATGACGCTCGTGCTGAGTCTGTCAAAAAACATTAAAGAACAAACAAGAAAAAGTTAGGCAACTAATAAATTTAACAAAGAAAAATAAATAAAACAAAGTTGTGTATATTCCAAAACCCATTTTAATTAAGAACATGGCATGAACAAAACATTATATACCTTCATTTGGGTGCGCTTATTTTGAAACCAAAATTTCACTTGTAATGGTTCCAAACCTAATTCCCGGCTCAGTTCCTTCCTCTGCTTGTCATCTGGGTGGGGACACTCCTTGAAGAAACTAAATAAGAATATCCACACACAAAAACAGAACATTAATTCATAGGTTAATTTTTTTTTTAAAAAGGACCATTATGAACTCATTAACAAGAGCTTGTTTAGGGAGATGTGAGCTTAAATACTACTCACGCTTCCATTTCTTGGATCTAATGCTGAGTGTGGCGGTGGTAACGCTTCTTTTTCGGGCGAGGATCTTGGTCGTCACCGGAACCGCCCTCAGGGTTGTCGCTGCCGGATTTGGTAGCACTGTCAAAGTCATCGTCTCGGATTCGGGCAATGTCACTCTCGGATGTGTTTGGGGCCATGTCCAGTGGGTGTAGATGGCCAGCTTCCATCAAGTTTGGCTGGAACATATCCAGAGAGCTTTAAGATTTCGATTTTGATCCCAAGGCTTAGCAAGCTTATGGTTTCTCAATCTAAATAAAAAAGAAGAAAGAAGAACGCATACACATACATTTATATATGGACATGGACATCTCAAAATGTACCACTCAAAATGTACGAGAAAATGTATATGGAGCTAGCCCATGAGTTGGTCCATATTAAAATACTATTTGAAAGAAAGAAAAACGGGTGGAACTTAGATCTCTGTGCCTCTGTGTGTGTAGAGAAAAGCATTACGACTTTTTTCTAATACCGAGACGGATTTTGCCACAAAAAGAAAATTTTGGACTACCTGAAGTCAAACCCGAGAACCATGATTAAATTAAAATGTTAAATTAAGTACCGTTTAAAGAGATGAAGAGGGAGAAGAAATGAAAATTAGGAAAATGGATCTGAAATCTAATTGAAATATTTTCTTGGTTCAGAAATTTAACTTGTTTTAGATAAAATAGCGAAATAATTGAGAAAATTTAGATCTAAATTAGCCTTGAAAAGCAAAGACTTGGATATATAAATTAATATTCCAATTAGACAACAAACTCAAATTAAGCACACTGACCTGACCAAGAGTGAGTCCTGAAGATGATCCAAAGCCGCTAATATTCCCATTGCTACCAATCATCGACGGCATGTTTCGTGCCGGAATCATAAGCCCGGCTGGCATAATTCAAACCCTGGAAAATGCCCAAATATAAACCTGAATCTGCAAATTTTTTAGAGCTTATAATTTCTCACACACCAATGTAGGGGGTGTTCTATTTGAGCTTGTTTTAGGTTCTGCGAGGCTGATCTGGACAAGGGGCTAATGCGAACTTTTCATGTGAAAAACAAAGAGACAAGGAGCTGACAAAATGGGGTTTTGTCTTTGCACACTCTCACACTTACTCTTAAGCCATATCTATCTGGTTTTTTTTTTGTTTTTGTACGTAGGTGAAGAAATAGAGAGAAAGAATATGAAGAAATTAAGATAAGGGTTGACGATTGTTATACGGCTTTTGACGGACCAAAAATCAGTCTGAACCCAAATGAAAAAACACACATAACTCCCACAAATATCTCGGAGTATTCAACAGTAACATCCAAAGTTTCCTTATGTGCTTGTCGTGACCTAGCTGCACTAACACAAAATGCCAAATAAAATTTTAAAAAAATTGTTAGATACGTTACAAATATTTGAGAACACAGAAGTCAGAAGGGTTATCGGACAAATTAAAAGACATGAGAGTACATGCAAAATCTGAGTTGGAAAAATATGTACCAGTGTGTGTATATGATGTTGGGTGCACCTGATCAAAAGCCCTAGAAAGAGAGGGGCTTTAGATCTGGATTTGAGCTGAACTTGGTGCCGGGAACCACTGTTTGGTGACACAAAAAGTGGTTTTCCGGCGTACGGGTTTTGGTGTATTAGAGGTTTGTATATGGTATGTAGTACTAATAGGTTTTGGAAGTTGAAGGTGAAGAAGAGGAAGGAGAAGAAGATGAAGATGAAGAGAAGTGATTCAGGAAAGGGAGAAGGCCAAGGAAGGGGAAAGGGGGGCAGAGGGAGAAAAGTATGGCAGCGAGGAGTAATTGCAGAGCGTATTGAGAGGGTGCAATTGCATTTAATGGTGGGAGGGGAAGGTGTAATTGCTATGAGAGAGAACGAGAGAGATAGAGATATATAGAGAGAGAGATAGTGATGTAGAGAGAGAGAGAGGGATATAGAGAGCATTTTGGGGTGTCTTTAATTTTCCTCTAGGAGAGGAGATGGTGCAATGGATGACGGCTACCAAACTCTAATTTTTTTTCCCCAACCTATATTTGCTGCCTAGTATTTGAATTTTTACTACCCATTAAATCCTGCAAATTTATAGTATTGGAATCTTTTTCAACCGTACTTATTTTTCCTATGGATAAAATCATATTCCCCATGGTGAAGAAGGGAATACAATTTTACTGGTATGAAATTGTAAGTTGTTGGTGCTCTTGGTTTTTGGTTTTTGCATGCTGTGAACTACTCAATAACGCTTTGGCTTCCCATGTATTGATACATAGAAAGTCACGAGGTATGAGGGTGAAACAAAGTATTGATTAGATACGAGCTTTGCTAGTATCAGTCGTCCATATAGGGTAGGCAATTGTGAGCCGTAGGTTAATGCAAATTTTTGTTATGCAATATCAATATATGGTTGCCAGTTACCCATACACGTTTGGGTCATTGACGTATGTGCACATGTTAAATTCCTTGAGTCATTAAACTTAGATTGGATTGATGAAGTAATGAAAATGTAATCCACCACATTAGATCGTTATTTGTCAACGTGTCTGGGCGCGCTTTTTGATATGTAAAAAGTATTGAGATATGAGATTTGCTAGCAAAGAGTCGCCTATGTATAAGTAGGCAATTGTCTATTGTAAATTAATGTAGATCATACCATGAGATTCGTTAATAAACGATTGTCAATTATTCATGCACGTATGGGTGACTTGATAAAATTCATTCAATTATTAAAATTTATATGGTGATCATGAAACTGATATACAACATTAAATAGTTATATATTAAGATCTTCACATCCACAGCACAGGTGACTATTCTTACCAACACGTGGATAGCTTGCTTTGACATACCATATTAGAATTTGATCATCCAATTCAAAATGAATTCGCGTTGGGTGGAGATCAGGGGCCAAGATCTTTTTAAGCACTCAAGGTTTCTATTCTCCAATATAGGACAAATACTCTCAACAAATTAATGTAGAAAAATCATTAAGAAATATGAGCTTTGCTATATCATCCACATTAACACACAATTGTCAATCACCTATGCAAACACCTCTTGCTAGAATCATATATTTGTTTCATTCCAAGTAAAACCGCTTTGAAATATCAACTAATGTAAAAGGGGTAATATTATAAATTTGTCCTTTTTCTTTTTTCACAAATATGAAAGTTTTTGGTATAATTCGTCTATCAGAAAAATTACCATATATAACACAAAATTTCTCCACCGATTCCTAGCCATTAAAAGGGTGAAGGGGGGGAGCGGTAAGGGAGCTCCATGGAGGCTGGCCCCGAGTATTGGTGATTCAAGCGCATGTTAGCAAAATTCATTGCTTTATTATACTTAGATTGTATTGATGAAGTAGTGAAATATGATTCACTAAATTAAATGTTATTTAGAGGTTCATCCACCTGGGTAATGAGACAATATATAGATTAGTCCAACATGTATGATATTTATTAATCACATGCTTCATAGCCAAAAGATTATTGAAGTATGTGAGAGTAAATATGGTACAAAGAAACGGTATGCGTGGTAACAAAGTTTCTTGAATTTATGTTATCTAATACCAATTTACGTAATAAACAGAGAAATCTAATTCATATCAATTAAAAGAAACATCCAATTATAAAAATTACGATCCACAAGGTAAGAAAAACATTTTAGACTAAATTTTTTTAAAAATGTAAAGATGTAATAAAGTGATGTTGAAAACAACGAAATTACGACAGAATTGGAAACTAAAAACGACATTGAGACATTTTTTTTAAATGGAAAAACAAATGAGTACAAGTTGACAGTATGGATTTTATATACAACAAAAATATGAGTATGAATTTTAGCATGAAATATTATATAAAAACTCATATAGAGCTTATTTGGAGAGAAAAATTCAAAACTAGCCGCTGGTCATTTTCTAATTTTGGTTCTTAGTGTGTAAAAATTTTATAAGAACCAATTAGAAAATAACAAGTGACTAATTTTGGAGTTTTCTTTTTCTAATAAGTTCTATAAGGGTTTTTTTGTTGGGGAAAGCATAAACCAGGTTAACAGGTTGTCCAACCAAAGCACAAGCTAGCCTTCCATAAGAAGATAATGTCCAACTAAGAAATATTTCCTCTAAAAATTATAATAAAATAAAATTTTAAAAAAATAAACAAAGAAATAAATCCTGAAATTTAATGAGCCAAACAATATTCATCTTTAATAATGAATTTGGTATCCAAAGTTTGGTTTGCATATAATATCAATGTCGATTATACCCATTAACACAACACAAGTGTTCCAATATATAATTACATGTATTAATTTGGAAAATTAACACACTTGGACTGTGACGTGACGCAATGCAACAATAATGATCTTTGTCGAAATTAAGTATATGATAATGAAACTTAGGTGTACATATTTAAATTCTGTAAAAAAAAGTGTACTTGTTTTGTTTTAAGGTTGATGCCAATTAGTTTTGTAAAATAATCATGTTCCATTAATTATTTATAGCCGAACTACAAATGCGAAAGAGAAACCTCCATGGTTTGACCATGGCATATTAATTAGGCCCCTTTCACTTTTACATGGCCATTAGAAAAACAAGCAAAGGTTGATTTGCACACTCCGATAAACACAGGATGCAATATGAGATTGCTGCTGTGTGATTTTTGGGCCCCTCGCGTGAATAACGTGATTTTTTTTACAAGAGAATACGGGTTACGCACACTAGCTATTACGGTGTCATGAGATTTCTTGAGATTACTAGTTTGTAAATTAAGACCATTTTCTACTGACTTAGACTCCGTTGACAAATAACATGATATTTTTATAAGAGATATGTGTTAAAATAATAATAATAATATCATGCATGTAATCTCAGGGTTTAAATACATTTATAGTTGTCGCACGTGAGAAGAAGGTTGGTAGAAGTGGAACTAGGGTGATTGATTTCCATGGAATAGAGAGGACACAGAGCAACCGCCCTCCCTCTCCATCTCCCTCTCCCTCTACAATCTTCTTCTCTGGGTCCGGCAATAAATGAGACTGAGCAACACAGGGTCTGCATGGCAAATGCCATTTACTACGTTCATGCCTCTCTTGCATTATTGCGTACCGTGGTCCGTAACCCCTTCGATCTCACTTAATTTACCAACCATCGTCTACACATTTTTCTACCTTATCCTATATATATATATATATATATATATATATATATATATATTCATCTCATCTCAATCCTTGTAATTCTTTTTTTATTTTATTTACCAATTCCCATAACATAAATAGAAATAGTAAAAATACGAAATTCATCCACAATCAAATTTCCAACTACCTCCAAGTCCAAAAGCCACTTTTATATATCAACATCATTTGGTTGGGTTCGAAATATTGGCTTTCAAGTTTGAACAAAAGTCAAACGCTGCGTTCCATTCGGTACGAAATTAGAAACCCGGCAGCCACTCGTAGCCAACCAACTACCATACTTTTTAGGGAAGGAAAAGTGGGTCCCACACAAAAATGCAAGTCAAATGGATGGCAAGTGATCGGAATTCAGGAATGAATGAGTTGATTTAGGAATTTACAATCAACTTTATTTTTCTAGTGGTATGAAAGTTCAAAATAGCAGGTTTGTTACTCATTAGATTTTTTACTCCAAAATCACGATATGTAGACTACTTGATTGTGCTCTTCTAGAAATGAATTTCGATTTAGAAACATGCAATCATGAATTCCTTCGTATGGTTGACTATAAACTATAGTTTAAATCTCACACTTTTCTTTATTCACCTCAATACTTAAATCGTTAAGCTCATAAGTTTTATTATTTTGTGAAAAGACAAAAAAGTTATCCAACTTAATACTTAACCCTAGTAAATTTATACACACCCCACACCCACCACCACTCTTCAAATTAAGTTTTAGAAAAACACAAACTCTTTTATACCCTAATGTCATATTACTCTTCTCTTTCAATCCGAGAAACCTACTACACTCTCATCTTCTCTTCACAAACACATTTGACAACAGTGGTTTTATCTCTTTAAGTAATGCGAGGTTAAGGTGAACTTAGAGTGGTGAGGGGCAAGATAACAGGTTGTCGGGTGTGGGGTGTGAAGTTGATGAGTTTTTTTTTTTGCTCAGTGTGTATTTAAGGGTAGTTTCGGGTGTGGCTTGTTACGACTTCTTTGTTTGAGAACCAAACTTATTGGAATTCTAATTTATTATCTCACTTTCTTTTACCACTTGAACTTGTCTTAAAGGCCACTTGGACTTGTCTTAAAGGCTTATCTTGTTGAGAAGCTTTGAGACTTTATAAATTGAATGATATAAAGTGTAGTTTTGTAGCATTGATTTTTTTTTCTTCAAGAAATTCTAGGATTACATTCATAATTCAACTAAAAAAGCCACTAGTCACAAAAGGGCCAATACAAACTAGCCACAATGGGTCATTACAATAACGAAGCGATCTAATATCAAAATTAAGATAATATAGGGCTCATCCACTAATGATCATGCATGATAAAAAAAAACTCTGGCATAGGCATCCCAACAAAGAATGCAAATTCAGAACAACAAAAAAGATATAAAGTTTGAAAAAACTAAGCCATAACTATACAAAGAAAACTCACATAAGAGTGGTGGAAAACTCTCATAAAAGAAAGGTGAAAAACTTTCACAAAAAGATAGATGAAAATTACACAAGAAATCCAAAGAGTTTCTACGACTTATTTCAAACATGAAGAAGTCGCAAAAATAATGATGATAGAGATCCAACACCGAAACACAAGCAGAGATCAAACGCCAAAACATATCTTTCTGTGATGAATGAAGGAAAAAAGGTTTGCTATTCTAACTTGTACCATTAGACAGAGATTAAGAATAAAGTCCATTTTGTTTTTGACCATTTGAACCAATCCACGTCAACACCTTATCATTGGATGGTGACACCTACCCTGATTTAGCGCCAAAAAATTTCCTCCTCCTTGTTCACACGGAAACGTTGGCACCCTAATCCTATGGTCCACGTTTGTTGCTCCATCCTCATCGGACGGTCTAGGTGCTGCCTTGTCTCTTTCATCTGTCCCACTCAGATCAATCATCTTCTTTTTTTTTCGCTTTTCAGGAATTCCCTTCTTAAGCTCCCCTTTAAACCTCAGAAATGTTATGGTGGGTTAGTGGAAACGTAGCCAAAGAGGAAATCATAGATCAAGCATCTCTTTCTCTCCTCCCTTTCTAATTTCTTATAATTTATTTTAAAGTTTCAACAACAAGATTCCAAGAATGCAATTGCATTAATGAGATTAGGGTACATGGCACAAATGATAACGAATGATCAAGTTTGTTACATGTTAAAAATACGTACATTTTAGTTATAAAGAAGCTACGTATTTTAACGTTTTTCCTCTAATTTTTTTTTACCTATTGGTGAAGAAAACAACAATCTGGTAAAACTCAATGATTTAAAAAAAAAGGTTACATACAATGAAAAAGAGTAATTTGTCAATACGACAGTCAAACACACAATTACGTTAATAGGAAGCAGATTTTCGATAAAAAGAAACCGATTATTATTTTTACTACTTTGGTGCATTGCGTTGTATTCTAATAACATGGAACATATATATATAATGTAATAGTAGGTACCGTTGTCATAGAGGATGATATATCAGGCATGCTAATTAATTTATTATATTTTAATAAATCGTATATCATTGTCATACATACGTGTATACGATATTAGTATCCACATATTTTTCAATGTTGATTGAGAAAGCATATCAATCATTCGATTTATTCATACAGAAAACATGTCGTTTTTAGAATTTAATTAGGACGTGGGCAGGTTCACAATTATGAACGTCTACCACAGAAGCTAGTTTCAGCTTTCCGCACCTACACCGCCATTGAAGTATGGTATGAAGATCTGGAGATGGGATTGTGTTTAATTAAATAGGGAGATTCACTATTATATCCAATATATGATCCCAAATTATATATAAAAAAAATCCTATATGAAATGGACTTTAGAAACACACCCAAAGTCTATTTATAACATAACAAAAATGTTTTTAACTAATTTTAAATTACAAAACTGTCATTGATTTCTTAAAACAAACCCAACCTCAAAACCTCATAAAAAAAAATTCCAAAACACTGAATAGGGCATCTAAGTAATTTAATAATTAAAATTAAATTTAATAGGGCTAGTTGTCATTTTTTGAATTTTTTTTTGAGTTTGTTTATAGAAATTAAATGGTGTAGGATTTATCTATATTATTAGTCTTAAGATTGAGTATATGACTAAATATCTCAATTATTGGTCCTTTAATATTGATTTGATTTTTTTTTATTTTAAAAAAGAGATAAAACTATGATAGTCTAAACTACATGAAATGGGATTTCATATATACACAACTAAAATATTATAGGATTCGAACTTGATCCACAAGTTAAGACCTTTTTTTTATTGAGTTAGACCCGTTAATCGATATTTTTATGAACATATTCTAATAATTTATATTTGTAAAGGTTTGTGCTGGTCCAGCTATAGTCAAAGTATGAAACCAATGCTTGGAATATTTCTTTATATTTCAAGAGTTTTGCATATATATCCACAAAGGACCACAAACTAACAGAAGGAATTTTGTAGATGATAATTAATTATGGATATCACATGATCATGCCCCATTTACATATACCTTTTTATGGCCATATAATAATAAAAAATTGTGATGCAATGATACCAAGTCCTGCCCATACAAGATGTTATGTGGTGCAAAATGGCACCACAGTCCTTGTCTATTTATGCAACTAATTTATTCAACTTTTCCATAAAACTCATTCATTCTTGTGTCCATCGATAAGAATTGATTATTCTTGTGATTTGCTTTCGTAATTAGATATCTAAAACGATAACAAATTCCAACGTAAACATTCCCAGGCAAAAAGACATTCTGTTGTATACATAATTATCCTGGTCTTATGGATTTATGGCTAATGCATTTAAATATAACTTAGATGCATTTCGGATCGAATGCAAGATAATAATAATTATACAAATAAGTAATTATTCGTAATATGTCACTGTTGTTATATTTGTTTATCAGGTAATAAGAAACGGAGATTTCGAACTCTGACTTTAGGTGTGGAGATAATTGCTCTATTATAGTTATATATGAAGAGAGAGGAGTTATATTCCTTCAATTGGAATATTTACTCACAATATTGTTTTTTGTACTTAGAGATAGATACTATATACAGTATTTTGAAGCAAAACAACATGATTTCCTCATCCATAAAACAAAATCACAAGTTGCAATTATGAAGCAAATAGGAATCTTGATCCATGAATTATGTGTTGTGCCTATCATGATCTGCCATAATATTCTGTTGGAATTTTAAAAGATTTTAAAAATTTAACCGTTTTATTTATTTAATTATTTTTCTGTTTTATTTTATTTATTGTGGGGGTTATAAATATTTAATATTCAGGTTTTATTTCTGGTTGGTGAATGCCATTATTTTTTGGTTGGTGAACTTTTGTGGTTGGTGAAGGTTACATGTTTTTAGATGCCTATAAAAGGCCACTCCTCCTTCACATTTGATAGACACACAATACACCATCAGAATATCACATACCACAAACTAATTCTCTCATTTTCTACTTTTATATATATTCTCTACTTTATATTATTATTTTTGGCAATGGTTCTGTGACTTGGATACCCATATCCGTCTATGAACGTGCTCATAGCGGATCTTGAGTTTGTGTACAAGGGGTCGTATCTTGGAGTCTTGTAGACCGTCAGTACCTGCACGTAGGGAGGCTACAAAGGCTTTAGGACAGCGTCTTTGACGTGCTTCACCGTACCAAACTCACCTTCTTACTTATTATTTATTTTCCCTTTATTTACCTATTATTTTGTTTTCTTCAATTTCATTATACCTTAAAAGTTTTCCTATTTATTTATTATATCATTATTTATAATATAATGTTTTTGTGTTTGGCTCTACGGAAAAGGAAAACTATATTTTGCATATATTTTTTATAACAATCTAAAGCCTTTGTAGATTAAAACTACTTTCTTTCCGTACCTGTTGTGAAGCCTCAATTGAATACTTGATTGATGAAATTACCACTTGCCGCTTGGTTCAAACTGTAGTAAACAAAGTATGTTATCTTACATGTATTTCGAATAAATCATATTTGTTAGGTTGTGTCTTTATCATAGCATAAGTTCGATTATATATGTGAAACCACAAGTCTATTAAACCTTTGTACGTTAAAATTATTTTCTTTCCGTACTACTATAATTCTTTGAAGTTTACAATTGTTACAATTGCATATCTATATTTATGTAAGCTCTTGATAGCAATATGTTTGTTCCTGTTAAAATCTATTTAATTTTATTTATTAAAGGCATTTGGTAAAAGGCGTGTTGGTTTGAAATTGCTAGCATGATTGTTTGAATTTTCTATTTAAACAACCAAACAAGTTCCCAGCCTTTTGTCAAAGAACCGTTTATCCATGAGTTTCAGAGTTCTTTCCAAATAATATTATTATTATTAATTTGTTGGTTAAACATAATTATTGGTTTGCATAATTTTGAGGAAAATTTGTTTTTTTTTGGTTGCATCTTTGTCATGGTATATATTTTTTATTTATTTGTCATGGTTTGCAAAGTTCGTTGTGTACATTTGAAACCATATATATTGTACAGTTCGTTTTGTTGTTTGAGATATTTTAATTGCTCACTTTATTTCAATAGTGTTAATATATTAATGTTCTAATCATATTATTGCTGATTTTGGGTATCAATTATCTTTGGTTTTGGAAAATGGATCAAATTACGTTATGTGTGATGTCTTTCGAGTATTTGATATAAATATATATATATATTGCACTAATGATTGTGTTCAAGGTTTATCTTATTTATGGGAATAGAGATTTGTGTAATTTTCAAGTGGGAGTTATTATGGAATCGATATATCAGAGGTCGAATATCATATACCGTGAGTTAAGTGCTACCAACTAATACTTTATCTTATGCGACTGTGAGCATTGCTATAAATGTATGTGATTCCAAGAAATTAACTTAGTTTGAATTTTGTGAAATGAGACAATATAGAAACTTATCATTTTCCACTTGTTTAGTTTTGTCAAATTTTAAATAAATAAATAATCTAAAATGGAAATGGAAAATGAAAATCTATTTCATGATCTTATCTACATGGTTCTTTTGTTCTTTACAAATCAGAGTTTGTATTGTGTCTGTTTATTGTTTTCCTTAATCTAGAAATGTAAATTTATGAGAATATATGTTTTTTCTTGATTGCATACACTTATACCTTTTCTTTTCAATATGGAATTTCTTTATATTGGTGTGAATGCCCATTTAATCTTGTCAAACTTTAATTTGCTGAGTTTTCTATGATTACTTGTTTTGAAACCAACTTCAATTTATTGAGAATTAGAATTTTTACAATTACGGAGAAATTAATTTTGACTATTCTATTTTGTGCATATGTCCATATATAATATCTATTATTTATGTATTTAGTGGTATTACTACTATATTTACTACGATTATTGAGATGACATTGAATTGGCATTTGAGTACCAAATTTGAAATTGTAAGCATGCAGCTTTTATTTTATTTTGATTGATTCGTTTTGTTTGTAATGGAAAATATAATTTGAATTTAGTGGTTTTGGACGTTAGCTCCTTTCGGTTCCAAAATTAGTTAATTGCTATTAACTTCTTTTGGAAGCTTTTGCATTGCACATTTAATTACGATATTTTTATTTATTTTTTAATTTATGCAGCTTTAGTTTCAAAACTTTAATGTCAATTTCATGACATTTAGAGCCCTTAGTTTTGGCAATAAAGTTGTTGATATTGTTAGGTGATCATTATATTGTTAGGTGATCATTGCTTTTAATGTTCTGAAAATTTATGCAATTAATTACATTTTGTTTAAATGTCTTGAATTCATTTTGCCAATGCCTATATATTTCAATTGTGCAATCCTTCATATTAGTTACTTGATTTAATCTTGATAAAATATATTGAGTGAACTAATGTTCTTTTGAGTGTGAAGTCTTGACAGTTGCCATATTGAGTTAATTGCCAGGAAGTGTACTATGTGAAACCTTCTTGAGAAAACTGAAATGAAATAATAAATTATATCATTGCTTTTATTCTCACTTCTCTTTCCCACAATTTTGAGTGTGTTTTCAATTTCTTTATGCTCTCGTGAGAAAGATTCATTACATTCATTTAGTGACATAATAATTTTTATATTCCCTTGGCAAACATGTTGTGTCCGTGTGAAATTTGTTTATATTAAAAATTTTATTATGAGACTAACTTATCTGCAACTAATGATTACCTTGGTATAAAATTTTGGTAGAGACTTCTTATTGTCTTATAGGTTCCTATTGAGAATCAAGAAGATACAATTTTAACCTGGATATGCGATCATGATTTCAGCCACTTTGAGTGCACAAAAGGGAGGAAGAGTATCCTGAAATACTCAGTGTTTATAGTTAAATTTATTTAATGAATTCATTGTTATATTGTTGTTCACAAGTGGTGGCAGGTGTACTCAAAGTTTCATGGACTTGAGAGGTACTTTTGATCATAAGATTTAATGTATGATGTTTTCTGTTATACTTAAATGTATACCAATCCGTATCTAATTTCCGAATTATCCTGAGGTGAAATCTACTAATTATTTGTGTGCAAGAGTGTGTAGGAAATATTTTAATAATATGCAGGTTTAAAGCTTGCTAAAATGGAGAATAAAGACATGACCTAAAGTATACATGCCTTGTGAAGGCTAGTCTTGATATGCATGCCTCGTGGAGGAGGCTATTAATGCAAAATGTCGAGGGGGATGTGCTTAAGCCCATAAGGGAGTCACCTAGGGAGGTAACCCAACTTCTGTGATTGGAGATCCCATGAAGGAAGTTCAATGTGGTAGAAACAATCCATATTGCGTGACTCATATAGCACTCATAAAACTATGGAGATATCCTTGAGATATTCTTCTGCACATCCCTAAGGCAAAAGTGCTATTTTATGTGACGTTAGGAAGGGATCTATCCCTGAATGAGTTTCGAGGCGGGCAAACTCTCGCAGAGTGCAGGTCACATGTACTCTTGGAGAACTCACCTAAGTGAGAGACGTTGTGAGGCCGCGACTATGAGAATTGGGCTATTCTCTAGTAACTCTCATGAGAATCAAGATGAGCGCATGGCCATAAATAGCGCTACCCCGCATCCAAGTCTCAACTAATACTATGTGTGGGATATGTTGAAGTTTGGTCAAAGGTGCCGAGTTCAATACTGTGTACACTCAGGTTCCTCAAATGGAGACTATCATCACTAAGTGAAGGTTCAAGCCCGGAAGGCACCTACACCTATTACATAGTATTATATTGCCATATATATTATATATTTTTCACTGTTTTTTGTCACGGTAAAATTTTGAAAATCTTGTGGGGGATTGTTAGAATTTTAAAAGATTTTAAAAATTTAACCGTTTTATTTATTTAATTATTTTTCTGTTTTATTTTATTTATTGTGGGGGTTATAAATATTTAATATTCAGGTTTTATTTCTGGTTGGTGAATGCCATTATTTTTTGGTTGGTGAACTTTTGTGGTTGGTGAAGGTTACATGTTTTTAGATGCCTATAAAAGGCCACTCCTCCTTCACATTTGATAGACACACAATACACCATTCAGAATATCACATACCACAAACTAATTCTCTCATTTTCTACTTTTATATATATTCTCTACTTTATATTATTATTTTTGGCAATGGTTCTGTGACTTGGATACCCATATCCGTCTATGAACGTGCTCATAGCGGATCTTGAGTTTGTGTACAAGGGGTCGTATCTTGGAGTCTTGTAGACCGTCAGGACCTACACGTAGGGAGGCTACAAAGGCTTTAGGAGCTGCCTTTGACGTGCTTCACCGTACCAAACTCACCTTCTTACTTATTATTTATTTTCCCTTTATTTACCTATTATTTTGTTTTCTTCAATTTCATTATACCTTGAAAGTTTTCCTATTTATTTATTATATCATTATTTATAATATAATGTTTTTGTGTTTGGCTCTACGGAAAAGGAAAACTATATTTTGCATATATTTTTTATAACATATTCAACCAGTCACACGCAGCAGGTCCTGCCAAGAAGCCATGTCCATTTCTTGTAGGTCCTGCTGATATCAGGGCCATACCCCAACTGTATCTTGGCCCTTCCATGGGCTCTCTCCTGCAGCTGTCATGTACCTTGGGGCAAAGGCAAGTTGGCTTTTTTTCATCGGTCATGACGCCGAAAGTCGAGATCATGTGTTGGAGAGTAAACCAAAGAAGAAATCAACCTTTTTTTCTTTCTAAGTTTCTTGCTGATGAGGTCAAAGTAAGAAAGCTTCAGCACAAGCTCTTTTATATTTAAAGTCTTAGGGCTAATTTAGGATTGTTTTTTTAGGAATCACTTCTACCGCTTTTAGTGAAAGCACTTTTATTATAGAGATATTTGAAATTTTCATAAGAATCCCACTTTTGCTTTCTAAATAAGCACATAACAGGTACTTTCTTAGAAAGCGCTTCTGAACTTTTTGGCCAAACAATGTCGAAGCACTTTTAATTGTTATAAAGCGCTTTTAGCACTTCCAAATGCACTCTCAAATAAGTCTGCCACCACTATTCTCTACCAGTCTATCAGCTCAATTGAAGGTTTCAATTATCTTTTCTTGCTCATAATAATGTCTTCTATTAATTGAGCAAGTCAAACCTAAATAATGTCTTCTATTAACTGATAGTTTTTAGCGATTTTCTTGTTGAATTTCAGAATAACAAAAAAGGATTGGATATATATAGATTATTGGGTCCCCTTGCACAATAATTCAGAGTCTCCAGAGTCATTGGCATTTGTCTCAAAGGTCTAGTTACACATTTTTATTTGTCTCAAGTGATAAATAACTTGATATATTCTCTGTCTCTGCTTGCAAGTTGCATATATGTATTAGCATTAACTAAGCTGGGCATACTAAGTTATAAATTTCTTCTGTTATTTTTTCATGCGACTATACATTTATGTGCCCGTATCCCATCATCCCTCTCTATCAATACAATAAAGGAACAACTAGGAATCATAGAATAAGTATGTAGATCTAGAAGTGGAGTTTCTTTGAATTGTTCATGAGTTTGATCTTTCTCATGCCCCTTCTTTTGGGCCTGATTTTCTCATATATATAAACACAAAAATTATGAATTGTGATATTATTCACTTGCATGCTGCATTGTTAAGTACATAAATTGGTGAGAGAACAATTACCAAACAAAAGTGTTATGTTATAGTAAAGAAGGGGGATTTTTAAAAAAAACCCATCATTTTACTATGTAGAAGTGTACTATAAAAAAGGCTTGGTACATTGATATTTGATGACAATTTTTCTTATTTGTTGTAGAAATGATGCCTTGCAGGTGTATCTTTTGTCAGACGCATGAATTGTCACTTGTACTGAAAATTTAAAATAAAAAGTTGATCAAGATATGAGCATCAATATATCGATATGAATGACCAATGGGTAAGTTGGTTGAGTTTTTTCACCTCCATTTATGCCGACAGATGTTCCAAAACCCCCAAACACCAATAAATATTTGTGTAAACCCCCTCTCCCAATCGCCTGTACTACACACAAAAAAATTCCAATCCATCTTATTAAACACATCCACAAAGTATATTAATATGCTGTGTTGATTTTTTTGGTGGCACACATCTATTAAATTATTGGATATTAAGAGCATAGCAATGCACGTGCATACTATATGCACCAGTACTTCAAATTAAAGAGTTATGAACATTAAATCATATACCGTTTAATGTTTGAGATGGGATACATACTTCTTTAAATGTGTTTTTGTCCACAGAAATAGATATGTAATCTTGGTGGGCACGAAGAATTTTGACATTCACTCTTTTTTGCTCAGGTTGTAGGTCGAGAAAACAACATTTCATTCCCTCTGAAATTAACAACCCTTCAACTTTATATAGAGAGACGGTTTCATGCTCTGTTTTTATTTGGATCAAAAAAGAAACTTTCATTCCACCAATGGCAAAGAAAACATATAACCAAACTTACTGGATTAGGTAGCCTCGTTAAAACCTTGTCAAAAAATGGAGGAAAATGTGGTTTCATGTTCTTTTTTCATCAAATAGTTGTCCGCACAATGGTTAAAGTTATTGCAGTAAAACGGATTCAATTATTTGGATGTGAAAATAATGTTATTTGTTGTTTCGGCCGTATGGCCTCCCCATAACCCAAAATAAAAAAGAAACGTTATGATGGGCCAAGGTTTCTTCGTAACCCTAGTTGACTCTTGAGCCCACTCCTAGGCCTTGGGCCCTGGGTATCTGTATATTATTTTGGTAGACAAGGCGTTTTGTCAGCACAATCGAACTAAAAATTTCAAAAAGGAACAACTTGATTATATATAGAAGAAGGCTAAAGCAAATTAGATAATACGGTGGCCAAATTATGATGAACATATTAATCTAAATGTTGCTGCATGTCTCTGCAAAGTTCCAAATCTGCTCAAATTTCAAACTTTCTCTGAACATGCTCACAAAACTAAACCACGAAAGCCGAAAATGCTAAACTAATCTGTGCTCAGCTCAAGTTGTATTAGGATGGGAATATTAGATTCAATCAAATCTCTTGTTATAAGAAATGGTTATCCTTTTTGGCGTAATGGTTACATTCAAGTGAATGCATCCAAAAGGCCAAACTGGGAACCTTCCAGAATTACAGTGAGCCAGAAAACATGCATGTTTTTGTCTGATATGACGATGCTGAGACATTGAACTGGTTAATGGCATTGGTTTGCCTGTTAATGGTGTATATATATATATAGCCAATTGTTGTTGTGCAGAGGACAAGTATGGATATTTCGGTCTTAAGTCTTTAATGAAACAAAACTACTTCGACTGGTTGTTTGTCACCAAACGATCCCAGATTATATATATATATATAAGCAGAGCACATGTTCGTTATGAGGAATTTTTCTTTGTATTTATTATCCTTATATGATGGAGGAAGATAGAAACTTACTGGAACATACACCCCAGTAGAAGCAATATTGATTGTCCCACCATCCTAAACTTGTGTTAATGGTTGATTAACTGTCAATAAGGTTTAGCCTAGTGAAAAATGGACTTGACTTGCAGACAAGTTGTCTCAGGTTAGAACTTCCATGACATTTTGGTAGTGTGTGTGAGAAACCCCCTCCCCTTGTAGTTTAGATTATCGCTTATATATATATATATGATTAACCATTATAGATATGTAAAGTGGGTTGACGTCTAGAGATGGTTTGAAAATTCGGAGTCATATGTCATTTTAGTTATGTCATGAGCCGCTGACCAAGAAAATTCTGGGCCATCTAATCAGATACCTTGAGGATTTGCCAACACCCTGGCACGATCTGTATCTGTATGTGAACCTGCCTAACCTATAACCAATTGGTGAATTGAAAAGTAAACACATACACTAACTATTGTAAGGATTGGTTGAGGATGGTCAGGTGAGTTGATTAGATTTTGAATATTTCACGGTCAAATTGGCTCTGAATTTGATGAAGTGCTATGAAATGAGTCAAATGACCAAACTATTGGTGTTTGTCTTGGCTAGGTGGTTGATAAGATAAGTCATCAAGTGCCAGTCAAATTTGGGCCAGCATAGGATTGTCAAATTTCAAGTTAGTAATATTTATTCTGGTCATGAATTTATCAGTTGGTTTGAAATTTTCAAGACCCAAATTTCCAGCTTCGGCTCTGTGTGTTTGTGAAGCTCAATTTCTAAGGCCCTAAATATTAGCATTATATATTATTATTATATGAACCAGTCTATATAGCCTGCTGTCTAAGTTTTGTGTTGTTAGTTTGCTATTGACTCATTAATTGGGATTAGTTGAAACCCATGAAGCCACAAGTCATAACAAAGAAAAAATGGGTCTAATTGTTGTGAAAATCCCATTTGATCATAACCACAAAGGTCAACTCCTCCCCCTCATATAACCTGTATTTTTTCCTTGCACGTTCTCTCTCTCTCTCTCTCTCTCTCTCTCTCTCTCTCTCTCTCTCTCTCAGCCTTGGTTTTATGTGGCAACTGCTGGTTTTAACTTCCTCTCTCTCTCTCTCTCTGGCCCACTCTCAGATTCTTACATGATGGGTTCCCTCTTTTTCTCCGTTCTTTAATCATCTCTTTCAGTTATAAATTTAAATCCACTCTTTTAGAATTAAAAGTCCCTCAAAAACCCACCAAAACCAAGCAAAACAAATCTAGCAGCCTCTTCTTGTGCAAACATTTGATTGATGATGGAGAAATCTCGTAGTTCATCTCTGATCAAAGCTGTTCCTTCTAAGCAAACCACATACTCATGCACTGAGGAGGAGAGTGGTTGGACTGCTTACTTTGAAGACTTCTCAAACAACAACAACAGGGAAGGAGAAGCAGCAGCAGAAGAACAAAGTCTCTGCTCAAGTTTTGGCTGCACTTCTTCTTTGGTTTCTGATGCTGCTTCTGGTGCTGCATGGAAATTAGCTTCTCACAACAACCAAAACCAACATACATGCTCTAATTACATCGGGGGCTCACCCAATAATTTTCCCAAGAAATTAACCTTCAAGAAAACAAGAACCAAGAAGATTTCTGGTGATGATTTGGAGGATACTGCTAGCTCTCCTGTTAATAGTCCCAAGGTCCCATGAGCCACACATACAAATTACTTGTTCCCTTTTCGATTTTTATGTTCTCTCTCTCTCTCTCTCTCTCTCTCTCTCTCCTTTAGTATTTTTAGTTTTTGGCAATTGACTTTTTGTTGGTCTTTTGTCATCTTTGTTAATAGATTGGTGATTTGAGACCAGTTGGTATAAATCCCAGAAAGATAGATGATCATCATATCAATATTAATTCTTTGGTACTTCTTTTCTTTTTCTTTTCCCCTTAATATGTCTTCTGTTAATTATTTCTTGGGAAAGAAATTAATTATTGGTTGATTATAACAATATATATATATTTTTTGGTCCTGATGGTTTTGTAGGGTAAAGAGGGTGAGCATTTTGCGGAACTGGAGCAGGCAGATGATCATAAAAAGACTAATGATTGTTGCGGGAAAACTGACAGCACAGACTTAAAGAAAAGAGGGTTGTGTTTGGTTCCTATGTCCTTGTTAGCCAACTATCTTGTTTAATTTCACGTTTGTCAATTAATGAAGAATCTCCATCTCAATCTCTCTGCTGGTTGTAGCCAAACTTACTGTATAAAGGATCCATCCGTACTTATGTTGTATAGCTTTTGAAATTCCAGATCATATCTTCCCGTTCGTATGTATTCACAAGAACTTGGCTTTGTTAACAAAGGAACCTATTAGATGTAAATAATTGGAAAATGTTCTCTTATCAGGTTTTACGTTTATGTTGCTAAAACAAGTCTAAACCGTTGTTTTTTTAACTGATTGTGTGGTCTAGATATATTTACAGTCTGATAGCATAAACATGTATTTGATGTTCCGTAGTCGGTGTTCGGTAAGAAACAATCACAATCACTACGTAATTATATATAAAGCTAATTGAAAAGTTACATGAGGGGGACTGGTAAACAGTTTTATTAATTTGGAAGAAATGCTTGAGGGCGCCGGCCCTTTGCGTCCCCTTGCTACATTTCTTTACATCGACTCATCCAACGTGTATATATATATTTATACAAAATACCATATAATATAATTCAAATAGTTCTTATTATAAAGATAAATAATAAATAATAATAATAATAATTGGTTCCTAATTTATTGAGACATTATATATGCAGAGGGGCATGAGAATCGCAACAACTAAATCCTAAAGGATGTAAGTTCCTTGTACGCTCAGAGCAAACAATATAAAATAGATATGGTACCAAGACATTAAAAAAAGGAAGAAAAAAAAGTAGATTGATAGGTTTTAATATTAATTCATCTTCAACCTCTTGCAGGCCATTCATTCATAAAAAAATACTCAGAAACGGCTGCAACACAAAGACCCCTCCATGTGCACGAGCATTAAAGGCAGGTGAGAGACCGCATTCATAATAAGAGCTAGCTAGCTTGCTTGCGTAGGGTTTTTGTTTAGAAACATTGATCAGCTCAGCTATATTCCCACCATTTATTCTTGTGCTGCTGGCCTTTGACTTTCTTTCTATAATATAACATTCCCTCTTCTAAACCTTTTCCATCTGATTCTTCTCTGCATAATTAAAGATTATGATGCTACCAATGTGCTTGCTTTGTATACAAGGGTGGAACCAAGAACTTTCATACGGGTGGGCTATAAATGTTTCTTTTTCGGTTTAAGGAGATGCTATGGTGGAGTAGAGACTATTTTTTTCCGGAATGGGGTGGGCAAATTTCCACTAAATATACAAAAATACCTAAAAATAACACTAAATTCCTATTATTTGGATTGGGATGGAGCCCACCCTAGTCTAAGGGTGGTTCCGCCTTTGTTTGTATATATTTTTTGGAAAGAGGGACTCTATGATGTTTGTCGATTTAGGTGTAATTCAATATATTATTGACTCATTCTTTAATAACTTAAAATTTTGAAACTATTAGTCTAACATGACAGAGCATATTTGAACGACTCAATTAGTTAAGAAAGTTATACATGTTTATACCATGAAAAAGATAGATTTCTTTTTTCTGTTTTTTTTTCTTTGCGACCAAACAAGACATGATTGATGGTGTTTTTTATCCGCAAGGATGCCCAAAAGTGGGTATTAATTGACATAGCCTATAGGGATGTTTGTCGTTCTAGTCTAGAAAAAGGTTGATGGTGCATATACGTCAACTTGTTTATAGTGCTATAGCGTGGGATAATATAAGGTTCTTGATGCGTTTGTCAACTTGATTATGCACCTGGATTAGTACTGTTTAATTAAACCAGATTCTAGTCCATGTTTAATTGTTCAGAAGAAAAGGGGCCGTAAGAAAAATGACAAGAAATTGCGTAAATATAACTACAAATTGGACCAAGTAAGTCTACATTAATAATTGGAAGATTCATACAAACTTAATGATGAATTTGAAATAACTAGATATAATTATATCAATGATTTGAATGACTTGGATTCTACGAATATTTTGAAAAAAATGTACATGCATTTGCTATATTTCTTTCCTTAGAACGGTCAAAAATCACTTTCTCTCTCGACAGTCCAAACATGGTGAGGTATTGTCAAATGCTCTACAAGTTCCCACATGATGATATATTGTGTAGTTTGAATATTAGAGGAAAAAGGAAAATTGATCTCGAGTATATGAAAAATTATATATTGAAACGCCGAATTGAGGGAAAACGAAGTGGCAACCAAGACCCAAATGATGTAAATATTAAGTCTTTGATTCCTCACCAATACGTGAAGAATTTCTTGAAAAAAATCAAGAGCAGTGCTCCTTGGAAGCATATGGCCCACCATTGTATGAAATTTATATATACAACTATCTATAATTAGTTGTGGACTCCGTTCGGCTGTGATAATTTTGCATATAATATTGTGCAAATTAATGTTTATGAGAGAGTGCTTAGGTAGTTAGTTGTTTACTCACGATCTTGTGCTATTCGTGGATGGTTGGATTAGGTTAGGTTAGAGACAAATCAATAATTATGGATTTTTGAAACCCTCTAAATATTTTCTTTTCTTGAGTTTTTTCGTTGTTGTTCCCAAAATTAGAAATGGAAGGGGGAAACTCACACACACGAATATTTGAATTCAAGATCATTTGGGAGCACATACCAAAGATCTGGACCAATCCAACTAATATTTAATTAGTTTTTATTGGGTTTAATTTTCAGGATAAGCATCAATGCTAACGTCCAATCGAATAGACAATTATTTTAATCTCTTTTGGTTATGTGTTAAATTTTGCCTTCAAATTCATTAGTATGCAAATCAAAGTTAGGTGGCCAATCACATAGTTAGCGACCACTAATAATAATGCGATTTCAACTTGCGGGGGTGGTAGATCAAAGGTCTAAGTCAGTTAACTAAAACATGCAGCAACGTCACGAGGAATAAAAACAAAGCATGCATGTGTTCTAGAAGACTTTTTTTCTTTCGAAACTGCTTTAATTTGGATTAGCAATGTTCACACTTATTTTTTAAAAGAATGGATTGGAGGGATTGCCTGAATATAGACGCGGTTTCCATTAGCAGAGTGTAGTTCAACTGGATTTCTTACCCATGGTAATGCTCAGTGGGGTCATGTCATGCTCATCAGTTTTCGTTTTAATGGTTATTTATGTTTTTGAATTTCTGGGCTTAATATGTGAATTCTCTATAACAATAATGTGACATTATACGTTACAAGTCTTATTTTAAAAAATAATTTCGATGGGGCTAATATATATATAAACTCTCCGAATAACCGAATATTATTATATCGTGCAGAGACGTCATGTATTTTGTATTATCCCTTCCTGCTTTTTCTTGTCTGTTTACAATGGCGATAATAATGTGTGTGTATATATATATATATATATATATGGACGTCAAATGTTATTATCGGTGTGTACGCTATGTATTTTGTATTACCCCTCTTTGCTTTCTTGTCTGTTTGTAATGGTATCCGCATAATAATAATAATAATAAGTATATATGTATATGAGTATAGCTTTGAATTTGGAATATTTTATATATAAAAAATAAAAAATAATATTTTCCTAGTAATGATTTAGTGGCTCCCCATTATATATGATTTATTAGATATGTTACCAAAATGTTATGATCTGAAAATATCTGGGTAACTATTTTTTTGCCTTTTTTATTTTATTTTTTGAATCTGGCTCAGTAAATTGTCCTATCTCACAGTGTGTGTATGGAAGAACAATCTTATTCTCTTAGTTATGGAAGTACCTGAGAGTCAAAAAAATTGGTAGAAGAAGATTTTCTAATTTTGTATGATTGAGACCGGCCGACCTAAATAATTGGACCTTAATATAGTACTGCCTGAGATGGTTACTCACTCCTTTTATACTGCGCGTGATTTTCGGGAATGGCAATTGTCTGCTTCACAGGTCAATACCATAAAAAGAAGAAGAAGAACAAATCTATCAGTTGCAAAAATAAATAAACAAACAAATCTTCATTTTTTTTTTCCAAAATTAAGAAGGGAGAAGGGAGCTTTCTCACACGGATTCAAATTTTCTACTTGATTCTTCTCTGCTTTGATATATTTGATTTTTATTCTAATCGTACCACTTCATTAAAAATTTATCACTTATGTCATGAGGTTTAAATATGAGATCACGAATCTATGAATGAATGTCATTTTTTAATGAGTAATTCTATTTGGACACTCAATATTGACCACATTAACTGACTACCTTATGCGGCATCTGATGTATATATGTCACGTCACTTAAATGTGGCCAACCGTGTTTTACTTTTTTCCTTTTAAAATTAAGTAATTTATATTTTTCAACTTTTCCTCTTCTTCGTTGTATCGCTTTGGCTGCCTTCTCCTTCCCTTTTGGCCTTTGCTCATCCTCCTCTGCGATCTCCCTCCAAAACGAAAACCAACTCTTCCAAACTCAACTCTGCAAATCAACTAATCAATAAAATCCAACTTAAAAATCTAAATGCCTATTTCACTAGCTATCTAGAAAATCCGAATTGATTTTGAGATCTTATTACTACCAAAAAAAAAAAGTTGCAACAGTCACCATTATTTGGTGATTAATGATTACTAAAAGGCTTTAATCACCAAAAAAGTCAGAAAAGGTGATTAAGACCTTTTGTCACGGTCACAAATTTCACCAAATTATGGTGATTATTGCCACTTTTTTACTAGTGCATATTCTCTTGTCATGTGTGTAAGAATTAAAAAGAATTTTAAAGCTTTAGTGTGTTGCTAGGAATGGGGTATTAGCATTACTCTTTTTCAATAGGCTAGATTCATCGACAATAAACAAACAAATCTATTAATAAGAAAATTTAAATTATAAAAAAATTAACTAAAGAAAACACAGGGGCCACCCGGAGTAAATGATCATTGATTGAATTGAAGGCCAATTTGAATTAGACATGTGCCTGTCACCATGCCTTAGAGAATCTCCGAGACAGTTTTAAAAGGTTGGTGATTTTCTCAATCCCCTTTTATCTATTTACATTCTTTTTTATTTTTTAATGCTTTTTACTATAAGATAAAATTGAGTGTAAGTGAACAAAAGATGAGTAAGAACATACAATTTTTAAAAAATGGAGTGTAAATAGATAAAAAGAGAGTGGGAAAATTAGTACCATTTTTAAATTTTAGCCAAATTTTAAATAAATTGGTTAGAAAGTTATTATAGCAAACAACTTTAAAAAATATTTCCTCCATTAATGTTTTTTATTTTGGCTAATCTCTAATGTTTTATTATTTCTCTCTCCTCCACACTAAATTAAAAGTTCATTAAAAAAAATAAAAATAAAAAGAGGTGAGAGAGGGTTGTGGACTTAGGGAGAGAGAAGAGGAAGAAATGAGGAACTCTCAATTTCTCTCTCCTTCTCTCTAAGAGTACTTCCCCCATTTTCCATGGCAAAAGGCAAGGGGAGGTAAAGACAGTTATTGTTCATGTGAATAGTGTCTGCCCTAGCAATTTTTTTGATGCATTTCCAACCATTGTCATAGCAACCCAAGGGCAACCAATATTCACATGAGATATGAGGAGGGAAATTTGTATGGAGTTTTGGTGTGTGAAGTGAAGAACATGGGTAGGTATTTATAGAAAAAAAAATCTGCAATTTTTGGTTTTTTTTCAAACTCTTTTTTGGTATTTAAATTGGCCGCTAACATCACACTGACATCAACATGAGGTCAACTTGCCCAGGTAGCAGCCCATACAAGTCTTGCCCTTGGGCTTGATAGGGCCCAATTCCTGTCAGGGCTGGATTGCACCCTGGGATGGGTTTTGGGAGGCTAGGGGGCATTTTGCATGAGCAAGCCTTGCCGTTGGAAGTGCTCTAAACATAGAGAGCCACCAAACACAAATAGAGAGTTCGACAGCAAGTTTGCTGGAGTTGCATTTTGCCCTCATTCTAGCAAAAATAGCTAAGAATCATAATATAACAACTATGCTAGAGATGCTCTTAGCTGCCTCACATTTGGTCCATATAAATATATTCATTCACCAAAATGTTACTTGTATTTCGGTTTTACATTGACTTCAAAACGAACATGATATTCCAAATGCTATCTAATATGGTAATACATAACATACCCCGTGATGACAAAATAATGATGGCCATTTAGGTCCCGTGAACAAACAAAAAACTTAAAAAAAGAAAAAGAAGAATTTGAGACTTTGGACACATTTGGTTTGCTCAACATGAGCATGAAAATCTTGTCACCTTAAAATTGTCCCGTGAATGTACTTGCTTTTCTAGCAAGCCAAACATTGAATAGCAAGCAAGCAAAGTATCTCCTTGCCGGCGCTATATTCTCTGCATTAAACTAAACTTTAAGCTGAGCATAATCTGATTATCTATTTTCGTATCTTTGCAACCATATATAAAATAATACTCCTATTTGTGTTTGTGTATAAATAAAATAAAGGGGAGGAGAGAGAGAGAGAGAGAGAGAGAGAGAGAGAGAGAGAGAGAGAGAAAATCTTAGGCGGCCTGCAAGGAATATAAGTGTAAAATTTAGTCTACATTCACTTCATTTTCCACTCAATTAAGCCCAAAAGAAAATTATATGTGCTTATGACGTGTGAATGAAGAGCAATGTATTCCCAGGTGTGGTTCTTCCACCTCAGAAACATTTCAATATTTTGATACATCTATGTCGTTAGTCAACAACTAACATTCCCGTTATCGTTATTTTCTTGATACAGATACCAAGAAAAAATTGCATGGAATAGAGTTTGGAAAAGATTATTTTTATACCAGTTTTAGTAGAAAAATAAAAGATTCATTGTATCCGTAATTAGAATCTAACATAGTGCGTCAGACACAAGAAAAAATTGGATACTGCCTAACAGTACGATGATATATGTGCTGTTCTTGTAGATGATAGGAAGATTATTACATCATATATGCACGCTTTTAATGCAGAAAAAGCCTATAACGCTGGATGGTTTGACGTATCATTTGTTTCTTTTTGTGTTTTTCTCTTGATGTCTTTGTCTTTAATTGTCCACGTCCAACTAATCTCGCTAAGTTCTAATCTCGCTAAGTTATCTTTCTTCCCAATTCCTAGGTACTAACTTTAGGGTAATCTTTGAAGTCCTAAATATTGTGCGGAAGCGTCAACCAACTCTGAGTGAAAAATAAACAACAACTTGGCAAGAGATAAAAAATATAACAAAAAACAACACCAACAAGAACACCAAGATTTTATCCTGGTTTGGCAATGCCTACATCCAGTTTTGGAGACGACGGAGTATTCCACTATAATCAATGAGAGAATACAATAGTGTTTAACACTCAGAAACTCAAGCCCCAAATATACCCAAGCTCACACACTCAAGAATAATATAAGGAGAATACAAATTGAGTACAATTTTAGAGAAAAGGAAAAATAACCAACGACAACAACAAAGTTTGCTGCCCAACTCTTTATTTTTCTTTCTCTCTGCCAACTTCTCTCTCTGCAGCTCTACTCTTCTTCTTTCTCATTTCTCTGGGCTGCTGCTGCTTCTCCTTTTAAAGCCAAAGGAAGTGGCTTCTCAAAGAAGCCAACGGCCAAAGGCCTCCCATCAAGTCAAAAGTCAGCCATAAATGCTAGCCTTTTGTCTCCCACATGCAGCTTCCCATTCCACTTTGTCTGCCAATGCCAACTAATAAATTCTTCTTTTGGCTGAAAGCAACTTTGCTTTTGAGACAATAGTCAACACTAAAGTGATGACAAAGGTTGAAGAAGGCAGTGGAGGATTGAGATGGATTTGTTGCATGGTTCAGTGAAGAAGGTGAAGTTCATGCATGTTTTATCATCAGGCTTTAATTTATCCACTTTGATTACGGAATATCAGGCTTTGCCTAATGCAAATCTTCTTTTCCCCAAGCAGACTTTTTCTTTGTTGAAAGTAGCATATGCGCTCTCAAAACTTTTAACAGCCGCAACTTACTTATATAATTTACTTGAACAAAAACATATGCTCTAAAGGCTGCAATCTGTGAATCTTGGGTTCTGTTTTTTACCACAGAAGAAAGCTTTTGAGTCTAATTTACCACATCTCTTTAATTCATACAATAACATAAGTAGCTAGACAACTAGAAAGGACTTTACAATGGTAGATAAGCAACAGGGTTCATTTGAATGATAAATGCCAGTAAACATTTATAACTTGATTTTGGACGTGCATTTAGAATCAATACTTTTAGTTAGGATGAAAAACGAGATGTCACACGTGCTAAAAGCCGTCGCGGGGAACTTGAAGATCTTGAGCAAACTCACTTTCCCATGTAAACTAGCAGTTGAGGTCATGTTCAAGCTCCCACTAGTGACATCTGCCATGAAATTGGGATTTGATATTATGGTCTCTGCCTTGAGATCCACAGAGGTGGTCATGTTGATCTTGCCTCTTGCAGGCACAAGTTCTCCTTCAATTGGAACTTCTGCTACGACGCTGTTTCGATAATGAACATAAGCCGTGGAATTCTTGTACTTGAAGCTTCCATAGTTCCTATTTTCTATTGTAATAAGCATGCCTAGTGTGACATTTAGTGTCACATTTGGGAACAGAGAAAACTGAATGTTCTCAAGGCCAACTGGCTTGGCATTGATTTTGGGATCTTTAGGCTTAAAAAGGGTGAGTGATAATGTTGTGAGCACAATGACAACAATAACTAGGAAAATTGCTGTTATACCACAGCAGATTTTAAGGCCTCTGCGCGGGGTTTTGCCGGTCGTCATGCTGGATTTCTGAGAAAATTGAGGCTCAGAAAGCTTGATAACAGACCTAATTAGCAGCAATGGTTGGTGATTAGCAGGAATGGTTGGTGATTAGATTAATTAAGTTCATATTGATGAAGATCATATATAGGAGGTAAGAATATACAAGGTTGTGTTAATGTTCTTATTTAATTCTTGGATTTTGTTTCTCTCTATAAGAAATGAAAGTTGAATGCTAAATGCGGATGTTCATTTTAGACTATGACAAGAGATGAGCCTTTCAATCCAAACTTAAACGCCACAGGAGACCTATGAACTGAAGTCTTCCTAAAGGACGTCCAAGAGTTCAATGCTTGACGTCCACTATGGTATGAATTGGGCTAGGCTTATATCTATTAAGCCCAAAGATGATCCAAGAGGAAAGTTGCTTGTGAGTAGGTGCCTGAGATATGGGCTCTCTAGGCCCAGATAAATGTTCTAGTGTTTATGTTCTTTTGGGCTGCTATTGCTTCCCGTATTTTTTTATATAAATACAAACGATAATTTATTAAACTACAAATGAAATGGAGATTTCTCACGCTAGTTATAAATAAGTTTGAATAATTTAGTCAAGGGCAACTCTCCTCCATGTGCGAGCAATAGACTGCACCGATTAAGCTAATTGGAATACAATTTGTTGACTAGAAAAGACATTAAAAAAACCTTTCCATTTTTCTTAAACTTGTGGAACCAACTTCTTAGGTGGAGAAAGCCAAAATTTCACAAAGCGATATTTTAAATTATTTTAATGTACGAAGAGTTAGTCGAATTTATTCGAATGTAAGGAGACAGACACACTGTATTAATCAATTCACCTAATCACATCTTGCATAAGCTCACAAACATCAAACATTGGCTTGCAATAAAATAAAAAAGCAAACATCAAACATTGGCTTTCAATAAAAATGAAAACATTAAACATTGGCAAACGCAAACTGTCAGACAGGAAGCCGAACCTCGTTGTATACATAAACAACGTAAAATATTTGGTAAAGTTACTGTCGAAATTCGTATGTCTTGTGTGAGCGTGTGGGTTGCCTGCCTGTCTCTCTGTCTGTCTGTCAATTTGGCTCTTCTATTATTCGATATATCGCCGGCCAACGAACAAAGCCAACGACCGCGTCACTCTTCTAGCTCTCTTTCTTCCACAATCTCCCAACTTTAGTCTCTCGCGCGCGCTCTTTCTCTGAGGCCTTTTGATTTTGTTCAAGATGAACGACCTGCTTACGGTAATTTGGTTTTTTAATTAAATTCATAAACTGTTACTATTTTGCAGTAACAGTTAGTTTGCACTGTCTTGGATGACAATTGGATTTCGTCAGTAAGATTTAAATGTTCTGAATTCGGTATTTGAATTTGGGTTTATTGGCTTTGCTTAAGAACTGGGTTGGTGCAGTTTGGTTTGGATTGGTACCCTTTTTACTGGTGATTGGCTTTTGACTGCCTGGCAAATTTTATCTGTGATTTTCATGTAAATTCCAAACTTTTGGATATTACCCACTTGTAATTTAAGATGCATCTTGTATTAGAGGAATCACAGATCACTCAAAGTTGAATTTTCACTGATATTGACTTTGCCCTTTAGTTGATGAGATGACTGACTGAAAGGGAACATACTGTTAAGAAAAGAACAGAGTTCTCAGTTTTAGTGATGCATTTTTTCCAATGGTCCCTGGAGGTCAAAAGTCTTTGATGTATGAATTTGTTATTCAGAGTTTTCTTAGCAACTGACCAGAGACTGCTGATTCTGTCATAAATGGCTTTATATTTATTGCTTTTGTTTAACAATGATAATACCATTGAAATCAGATATTTTCTCATTAGTAAACCTTGTTCACCCGAAACTTTTTAAACCAATTGAATTGAATTTGCGTTCAACAGATTGGTTAATTTGTAAGTGTTTTTTGCATCATCCTTTGAAAGTTAGATTTTCGTGAAAAGATAGTTTGTGTTTTCTTTCTTTCAGCGTGTTGTAATCAGTGCTTATATTGTGTAATTGTGCTCTGCTTTAGGATTCGTTTGTTGGTGATGCAAGAGCTCAGCCTTCTGGAACAAATGATATCGAAATGGGAAGGCCAGTTCCTAGCAGTTTTGACACGGGAATGGATGCTTTCAATAAGCAGGTCTTTCCTATCCACAAAGTTTTATTTGGTTGCAGACTACATATACATAAACTGGAAGTCCAAACCGTTTAGTTTCTTTGGGATTTGTGTGAATTTTTTCTTTAGATGTTACAGAAATTAAGTGATGCAGGAAGAAAGAAATCTCTAATGAAACGCATTTATTATGTTTTCTTCTTAAACTCTTTACTATTGGTTTATGTGGTTAAGATTTGCTTTTTATTTATTTTTTCTTCTTTTTCCGTCAACACTTCCTCAAGTTACTTTTTCCTCTTTTTTGTTTTTTGTTTTGTAATTTAGATACAAGAGGTTGAGAAACAGGTGGATAAGCTCTCCGGACTTCTAAAAAAACTTAAGGTACGTTAGTTTGTATTATAAGCTTCTAATCTTTTTAAATCCTGGAATTGGGGTCAGATTGATCTAAGTTTCATTGGCTTTGGTTCTGTATTGATATGGCTATCTTGTATTTGATTGTGGTCTTTATCTTGTATCTAAGTTTCACATCTGCACCACACATATTTGACAGATGTTGTTTATCAATTGCCTAACACTTTGTACTATGAACATAGTTGGCAATATGGTCAAGACTAAGTAATGTTGTTGTGCTTGTGCTAGGATTCATTTTGACAGTTGAATTTCAACTCTGTGTGTGTAAGGCAGCAACTAGAAACTTACTTTGGATTTTTTATTTTTTTGTATAGGATGCAAATGAGGAGTCGAAGTCTGTTACAAAAGCATCTGCCATGAAAGGTATAAGCTATTTCCAACTCACCCATAGTTTGAAAAGCTTGCACCTTAAAATGCAATTTCATCAATACTATTGTTCTACAAAAAGTTAACTGTGAATCAGCACGTAGCAGAGCATGGATCACTTTAGCTAGGAACTTGTTTTGGTTTTCTGTTGGGAGCAATTTTAAGCAGACTTGGCCGACTGCTTGGAACGTGGGGATAATTCTTGCTAACTGTTTACGGTGCACTGATGTTGTTAATCTCTGTTCTGTCTGCGATACTCTAACACCATTATCCTTCTTTCAGCAATTAAAAAGCGGATGGAAAAAGATATTGATGAAGTGGGAAAGATTGCACGTGGTGTCAAAACAAAACTAGAAGCAATAAGCAAAGATGTAACACTTTAACAATTCTTCCTCAATATACCAGCTTTGTTGAATATTAGTTAGCTGTTTTCTAGCTATCTAATGACTTCCCTTGTCCTTTCTCCAGAACTTAGCCAATCGACAAAAGCCTGGATGTGAGAAGGGAACAGGCGTTGACAGATCAAGAATGAACATGACAAAGTTTGTATAGAGTGCTTATATATTATGTTTTAGAGTACTTAACTCTCTATAGGCTAATCATAAACGATTTGATTTATAAACTACTTTTCTGTGTGGCAGTTCCTTGACAAAAAAGTTTAGGGAGATAATGATTGAGTTTCAGGTATATGTGTATCTACACATTCTGTTCATTACTCTTTCACTCATTTTCGTCCGCTCTTTTCTTCTCACCAATGCATTATATTCCAGACCCTCAGACAACGAATCCAAGATGAATATCGTGAGGTTGTGGAGAGAAGAGTCATTACAGGTTTGAATGCCTCTTCAAGACAAGCAATTAGAGTATAAAAGTTACATATTAAGACAATGGTGTTATAATTTTATCATCATATTTTTTGATGAATGATCATATCTTTACACATTGCACTTGCAGTTACGGGAACCAGACCAGATGAGGAGGTGAGCCTGATTCCTGATTTTAGAATTTGAAGTCCAATTTCCTTTGAGAGTGTTTCTAATTTGCCTAATTTGTTGACTGTGTTAGACAATTGACAACCTGATAGAAACTGGAAATAGTGAGCAAATATTCCAAAAGGCAGTTCAAGAAATGGGAAGAGGACAGGTATACTCCTTTTGATTCTTCTTATCCGGATAATTCTAAGTTTCCCCTTGTTTTCCACTCGGGAAAGTTTAGCCTGAAACTGTGAGAATTAAATATGGTGCTCTGATTCCAGGTGCTAAATACTGTGGAAGAAATTCAGGAGAGGCATGACACTGTAAAAGAAATTGAGAAAAAGCTTCTTGACTTGCATCAGGTATATTTGTTATACCATGAGGTTTGGCCCTTCCACCTGAAACTAACCTTCTCTAATATGATTTTTTATTAAATTTTCAGATCTACCTCGATATGGCAGTCTTGGTTGAGGCTCAAGGAGAGATTTTAGACAACATTGAAACTCAGGTTTACTTCTAACTTTGCATCCTTAGACATGCATCCACTTGTGCATATATATGTCTGTGCTGCATGTGTAATTGTGTATTGCTTTGCGTTATGTGTTGATTGGAATCTTGTCCAGGTTACGAATGCAGTCGATCATGTTCAATCTGGGAACACTGCACTTCAAAAAGCAAAGAAACTCCAGAAGAACTCCCGAAAATGGACGTGCATTGCCATCATTATTCTCTTAATAATAGTTGCTATTATAGTTGTCAGTGTCCTCAAACCATGGAAAAGTGGCTAGGGTGCTTGAGTCTGCCCTTGTCTCTTCACCATGTAATATAGATGGGTTATTATTTTCAGTTTCACCTCTGTGAGGACTGAGTGTCTTACTTGTTTAGTTGTGATTTTTTCTATTTTTGTTTGTTTGTTTGTTTTTGTTTTTATGTTGCTTTCTTCTTCTCTTCTGGCTTTTAAATGTTTTATTTTGTGTATTCTTGTGAAGCTCGGTTTATTCATGGTGGTGTACATTTCATACTACGAATTGAAAACGATTGTAAGGTTGTCCTCATCAAGGGGATTGCTTTGAGACATGCATTATAATTTCTTTGCGGTATTAACAATTTGACCTTTTTCTTATTTAAAAAAAATGTTTCACTCTTCTAATTTTTTAAAATTTTTAAATTTGTACATTTTCAAATGCATGGACAAGAGTCATGTCTAATAAAAATGAATCAATGAATAAAACTCCCTAACATATAAAAAAGGATGGATTATATTAATATTTAATTTTATCTAAATATTATTCTTATTAGCAACAACCATATGGAATTATAAACTTGTTTTTGTTTTTGTTTTTAAATCAAAGTTTTCATCGTATTTAAAAGACTTATTAAAAATTACATGCAATTATTTTATATTAACTTTTTGTCTCGTATATCAGTGTGTTATCATATGCGAATTCGCCACTTTCTATTTCATGATTTTCATTCATCAAAATTAGAAATTCTTTTTATATATGATTATTTTTCAAGGAGGCTAAACGTCCTGCAGGTTGGATGTATACACTTACCCTTGTGTGGTCTTTTGACAAAAATGGCCTGCCTTTTCTTCTGGAGGTAATGAAGATAATGAAAATGGGCTCCAACCCTAGGTTCCACTACTTCCAAAACTGCTAACAAATCCATTCCGCCCAAACCAGGTTCAACCTAGTGACATCTTTCAACGTTTGAATTTTTGTACGAGCCGGTTATATGTAACGTTTTTTTTCCTCACCATGTGGATTTAGGTTTCATTATAAACTAGTGAGACTTATATGCATGTTGTGAGAGAGAAGTTGCATATAACGCGCGAGAATTCAACCATCTTTATTCTAACCTAAGCCTCGGCTATTACACCTCTAACCCAACAGTTATTGTCCTTCATTTGCCTTCCTTCCCATTATAAGATAACCAATCCAATTCAACCCTGCAGTGGCTGTCCATATGGTGTGGAGAGGTATTTAGGGTGGTTAGATTTCAAACTAGGGTTACGATTCATAATTTGATTTCTATTTGTGATCGTGTGAATTGACCTAACAAATTGAAGATTACTATATGTATGCATTGATAGTTTAACATGTATGCTAATATTTCAACCCAAAAAAAAAATTGTATGCTGATATATATATATTTATCTTTTTTAACTGAAACCCCTCTTAACACCTAAATTACAAATTAGATCGATTGTATGTTTTCTTCCTCATTTATGATATTTGGTGGGTTTTGGAGATCAATTATATCCCTTATAAAATCCCTCTTATAAGGTACATCTTAGGTTTTGTTCTTCACTTGTGGTATGACACTCATGAGGTTGATTTTGGGAATTGATGATATATGGGTTGGGTTGTTTTGGGCTTATTTACTAACAGGGCTTGTTTTGGGTTGAGGAAATAAGAAATGGCCCTCCTTTCCACTTCAAATAGACATTGGCCCAATGCATTTTTGGTCTAATCCATTGCAATTTTGTTAATGCATGCTTACCTTGCCTCTCATAAAATTAAACAGGTCTAACTTTACTCTGGTGCAATTTGAAAAAATCTCATTGAGTAAATTGTATTATTTGTCTTTGGTCCACAGGTGACAAATGCAGTGGACCATGTACAATCAGGGACAGATGCTCTACAAACTGCGAAGAGCTTGCAAAAGAAGTCAAGGAAATGCATGATGATTTCCATAATCTTGCTCTTGATTATTGCACTCATCATTGTGCTCTCCATTCTGAAGCCATGGAAGAAGTAATTAAGCAGTGCAAGGTTGGCAATCTTCCTTTCAGCACAGATACTCAGCCTATCTTTACTCAATAATTACAAGGTGCATCTTTTTCTCTGTAATTTTTTATTCTTTTTTCTTTTGGTGGGGAGGGGAAGAGGAATTGGTTCTGTAAAGACACAATTATTCAATAACAATGCCAGATGGTGTATTGGCTGGCATGACATGTTTTGATTCCCATGTTTTAGCCCATCATCATAATTTTCTTCTTGTTTGAGACTTCAAAACAGCAAAGAATTGCATTACTGATTTCAGGAAATTCAGGCAGGATTAGCAAATGGAGAGTTGGGGTTCAATAATGAGCTGCTTACTCTTTTGGTAAGTTCTGAATTTTATTCATGTCAGATAGAAAAAGGAAAAAGAATTACTTAATAGCTGTGAAGAAAAGAAAGAAAAATGCTTGATGAAGACCAATGGCAGCTAATTGATGAGGCCAGACACAATTGATGAAGTTATCAGAATTGATGCTAATAAAGGCAATACAAAAGCTTTGATGGAAAATGAAACCAGAATCAGAAAAAACAACCAAGTAAACTATGAGAAATAAGAAGAGAAAATTCATGATTTCTCTCTTACCCAGCATGCCTTGTAAGCCATTTACTCCTTGTAGCTGATTCTTTTGAGGATAGGGAGGGAGAAAGACTTCCATGAAACGGGAATAACACTATTTTTTTATTCCCGTTGCAACTAAGTTTTTCTTGTAGGGAGGAAATAGGGGAACTGTTACTACTTTAAATGCATGCAGCATTTATGGAAAACTTCAACAAACAGAATGAGGAAACAGAGGAATTAATAGGAATGGAAGGATACATTTCAAACGTAAAAGGAAAAATATCCCATTACAGTACACAAGAACAAGTCTGGTCCTCACTTTAGAGACTAACAAAAGAAGTACTAGAATGCACTAGGTAGCAAAAGCAAAAAAATATAACCAGAAGGTCCCAATCACCTATATCATATTTTTTTCAGCACATTATTCTACCCCAGTTCCCACAATATATGAGCTGGATAATGTCCCAAAGTACCCTTGGACCAAACTCAATTCAAGTGGCTCTCTCTCTGTCTCTTACATTCTTGACTTGGCAATCACAATATTTCCTTCACTCAGATCTGTGGCTCCTGTCCTGGTCCATGATTCTTTGAATTGTTCTTCAGTCACTCCTGCAAAACAAGAAAACAAAAATGAAACAATGATGGTCAATAATGTAATTAATCACACTTTCATTTTACCAAGAGAACAAAACATTTAGATTGACTTGCCTTTGCCCATAGCAGCAGTTGAAGAAATGCCTCCCTGGACAGTCTTAAGGTACCTATCATAGAAATTAGCACCAGACCATTTCTGATGAGCAAGTGTGTCAACTCCATTGTTCCTCTCCTCCCTCTGGATCCTCTCAACATAAGCCAGCATTCCCCTCCTAGCATAGTCCTTCGCGAAAGTGTCGACCACAAGCGCATCAGCATGGAAACCAGCCAGTGTTATAAATTGCCAGCAGTACCCCAACTTTGCTATCCTCGGAATGAAGTCCTTCATTTGATCATCAGTCATTCCAGATGCATCCCAATTGAAAGATGGTGATAGATTATAAGCCAACATGACCTCAGGCTGCAGAGACTTCACCCCCTCGGAAAATTGGGTGCACTCAACCATGTCGGGGCTCGCTGTCTCCATCCAAATAATATCAGCATGATCAGCAAAAGCCCAGCCACGCACAACAGCTGCCATCACAGACCCTTTGAACCTATAGAACCCTTCTCTGGTCCTAGGCAAGTCCCAGTCCCAGAAGAGGTTCTTAAGCCCCAACCTCTCAGCAATCTCGCGGCCTTTCTCATTTGACAAACACTTATCAGGGCTAGAATGGTTGATCCATTCGTTCTGTCTCCTCCTTTTCTCATGTTCACCGACGTTCATGGCCTTAATTGCATCTGTGACACATTCAGAAAATGTCTTCAACTGTGCCATTGAAATCCAATTGTCCTCAAGGGCCTGCAGCTCAGCTCCTGTTTTGCCAGCAGCCATGGCTTCAGCTAGAAGGGTAGCCAAACTCATCCCTCTGAGATTCGGGTTTGTTACCCCAAATATAAACTGATGGTCTCTGGTGTCCACATTGGTTTGGATCAAAGTAGCGCCAACTGCATCAGTTCTAGCCACCAAGACAGTCTCAGTTCCCATGACATCAAATTGCAACCTTGCAGCCACAAGTCTATTAATATGTTCACCAACAGAAACAAGCACTTTCCCTGCCATGTGACCACATTTTTTGGTCACAGAGGACTGGTCTTCAATGTGAACACCAGCAGCGCCACGCTCCACAAAAAGCTTGCAAAGCTTAACAGTTGCTGTGGTGCCGCCAAAACCAGTATCACCATCAGCAATTATTGGCTTCAAGTAATCAATATAAGGGGTTCTAGCCCTCTCTTCCCGGCTCATGCTCATCCGCGCCTCTTTTTGCTTGCGATCATGGTATTGTTGCGCGAAAAACAAATGCTCCACCTTGTTTGGGACGGTGTCATAGGGGTAATCAGCAAGGTCAGGACCAGGCTCATTGGTGCTGGTGTGTGTAGACGAGCATTGCCAACCGGAGACATAAATGGTGTCCAAATGCTTGGCCATCATGGTGACTTGGACAGGGTCTAGTGCACCAAAAGTTCTTGAGGATGTGCCGTTGGCTTGATGAGTTTTGAGAGTTCTCCACAGCTTTTTGGCCATTTCATTTGAGCCATAGCTTTGTCTAAGGGTCCCTCTTAGTGCCACAACGTCTTTAGCTGCGTATGGACGTTTTGTTAGCTTGAACCTCTCTGAGCCCCACCATGCCTGCACATCTGCTACCTCGGCTTCAAACCTTCCTTCTTCTTCCATTATCTGTATACAAAATTCCGGCATAGTGACAAACATGTAGAAAAGCAATTTGCATTGCTTAATTTTGAACCCATTTTAATTGGAAATTCGTATAATTCATAACAACCTCAAGTGCATACATATCATATAGAAACATGCAAATATAGGTACATGATCTTTCAAAGAAGAATGAAATACTTTTCACTTTTTAACAAATTTATCAACTTTTTAGGAATGGCATGCTCCTCCTTGACCAAATTAACCCACATATCCATAACTCAATGGCAACAATTGATGCCATGCATGCTAATAGGCCATCTGTGAGAACTTTAGTATTTAATCATAACATTGGGCCTGGTTGGAGAGTCTAGCTCCTTCTATACGCCCGGCGAAGTAGAAAAGGTGTGGGACCTGCAAAAAACGTAGGTCTCACTCACACCTATCACCGACTATTGTGAGAGCCAGTTGCAATGCGCCAGACCAGACGTATAGAAGTTTGTTTGGGTGATGAGACTAAGTACAAAAAATGAAACCGAATCCTCAGTATAAAATATGAACAGACTAAATGAAACTAGGGAAAACCAATTATATGAAACACTGAAAAAGTGCTTGAATATTATTATAATGTAGTATAGAAATAGCTCAAATTAGGCAAATCCTAGGAGAGAACTACAAGCAAGGACACAAGTAACAGAAAAATGAAGAAAAAGAGAGAGAGGTTGTTCATGGCTTACCATTGAAGGCACCGAGTAAGATGCAGCCATGGCTAGAACTTGTTTTTGGTATGAAATCTTTGTGAAACAAGTAGGAGAAGTTCATGAGAAAGCTCTTCCAAGTCCCAATATTTATAACACCAGCGGGGGAGAGGTAACAAGTTATTGTGACAATGCTAAAACTCTACCCTTGTGGATAAGAAAGAAACAAAAACCAAGAAATTTCCACTGTGCTTCTCGATATTAAATATTTCTTTTTATCATGTAATAAATATATTTCATTGTTTATCTTGCAGAAGAAAAGCGAAACTTGTCCCATGGGAGCTGCATTTGCAGGCACGTAGGGTGATGGCATGCACTAGTTCTCTAACAATCCTGACTCACCATGCTTAATTGTCTTCTTCTTCCAATTTTGGATGATGTCATTATTTTTTATAACACGATAAAAGAAGAGTAACTGATTCTGTTTTTCTGTTTGCTTTTTTTATTATTACTTTAGTTCTTCAACTGCCCCAGATGTGCCTAGCTAGGCCACTTTTATTGTTCTTCAATTTGCTTTCTGGTTTCTGCATATGAACTATATCTCAGCTGGTTATTATTTCTTTTGATGATCATATACAAAAGTTTGTGTGTGTGTGTGTGACAAATGTTTTTGGTTTGTTTAAGATGAGACACCCAATATCGAGCCATCAATGTAGACCAAGGGATGAAAATTTCGACATCGAAATAAATGATTGTTGACTAAAGATTGAACCAGATAAAATTGTAGCATAATTAGGCTTCTCCCATTCATGATAAAGAACTTGAGAAGATTATTTCCCGTGAAACTCTGATATACATCGTTGGCTCATTCTTTTGTCGAACATAATAGCTTGTACAAGATGAAGTTGAGAAGATTCATGATTTATTTACTTGTTTGTTCTTCTTAACTGCATGTGATCGATGAGATTAAAATCCAACCTAGCTCAAGTTATAGTTTAAGTAGCGCCAGAGTTGGTTTGTCGCTTTTGTCCTTTAAACCCTACCCAAAGCCTTGAAAAACCCTGTTCTACGGTTTTCTCTCTTTCTGGGCAATGCGTCTTTCTGTCCAGGTGGCAACAAAAAACATTTGAGACACTCACACAGCCGTGACAGATGTAGATAAATGCACACGGCTTATGTAACATATATACATGCGATCTGGAGGCATGTGGATAACAGAAGAAAGAAAAACTTAGCATTTATCTTCTGTAATATTAGGTTGAAGCTTAAACTTTCCTTGTATATATAATTCTTCAGTTCATATGTTATAGCCCTTTTAATTGGGTAAAAAGGGTTGCAAGAGTTTGTTAGATTGGCCATGAGCATGAGTGAGATGAGTAGTATAAAGGGTTGCATGATTTGGGGATTTGGAGTTTCCCAAGGAGCTAGCTAGGTTAAGCTCTCTGGATGGATAACCCTATCTCCTAACTAGATGACAATCTTATCCTCATGAAGTTTTCTCTATTCGTATGTTTACCCTTCCTTTCTTTGCACATTATCATGCAGCAGAAGTGGCTAAAATTGACCAGAAAAGAAAGAAGAGAAAAAAGAATCTCTCATTTGCATATGTTGATGCGCAAAAAATGGTCGGATACTTTTGGTCCAACTTAGGAATGATGTCACCTTCGGCCCTGCATGGTCTTCGACAGAGTGGATATAATGCAAGACAAAGAACGAGCGGTAAGACCTTTGGTATTGGTGTGGTACCAGTTGAAGACTCTCTAATACTTAAGTTAGTATTGAGTATGGAGTGATTAGTGATCTAGACAGAGTGATGACTGAATAAATGAATGTCTCAGTTACCTTATTTTGGGGACTTGCACCCCTATTTATAGACTTTGGGATATGTGCATCTTGAGTGGGATTTCGATATGGGATTGTGAGCATTGCCTGAGGAAGCGCCACATGTCCTTGTGAGAAATTCCTAATAAAGTGTGGTCTTTTGTCATAATCAGCAGCTCATGGTGCGAAAGACTCACATCCTGCCGATGGTACTTTGTGGGACGCAATTGATTACCGGTTTTAACGGGTCCTCCTCTTGGATTCCTTGTTTCACATGTCGTTCTCTGATTGACCAGTCATGCATGGTATAAACAGAATGCATGGTTAATCAAACTCTCGGAACGTCATGCCATACACATGCATTACACATATTGGTCTTAATTCATTAACATTTTCTTATTGGTAAATTATATGGTCTGGTTGGCAAGTGGGCAGTTATATATAGCATATGCAGTAGAAAAATCAAGATTGGGATAACATGTATATACGTCATGGACATGGAGGGGATAGATATATTTGCACCGTCTGAAAATGACGATATATGCGCACCAGATGAGGATATTGAATTGAGATAAACATAATAATAATGGTATGAATTTGAACACATCCTTCCTTGTGAGAATATGAGGAAGGAGGAGGTTTTCTTTGGGAAATGGGAGATTGAGAGCGTTGAAGGCGCAATCAACTCATTTCGAGTGGTCCTCAATTGCTGCTGATAATTCTGGCAGGGCAGCATGTTTTGGATTTTGAGCATTTCGAGGTGGAACAAAGAACCTTCTTATCTCACATATCTTTGGAATCTCTCTCATTCCCGCTCTTTTTCTAAATAATTGCATCACTCATTTTATGTTCAATAATACTAATCTTACCATATTTTCTGTTGTATACCATATTTTTATATCACGTGAAGTAACAAGTTCAACTGGGTACTCCTTTCAGCTAAACCATGTCTCTTCCAAGTATCTCCTTCTTGACAACTGGATTCCTCACCGGCGATACACTTCGACTTTGATTTTGGTATTCTTGGCAGCCTCTTTAGAGAACTATGATGCCCTGTTAGAGGCAGATTTGCTTGTGACAGGTTATTACTACAATGTTTTGAGTAATGTTAATTTACAAGTATAGACTGGTAAGATAGTTTTATTTATTTATAATATTGTTAAAATAGTTACCTACCATACAAGTTAATTGATTGTTAGTACTACTAGTTCATGTGTCGCATAAAGTTCTATCTAAAGACTAGAGAACTATAATGTATTGTAATTATTTATCTAGGTGGCCCATCATATGTGTCAAATTCAACTAGGCCCAACACTTCTATTACGGGGCCAAGAAAGAGCCATTGTTTCTAGGCCCGCAAAAATTAATATACAAATTATATTTATGATTTTATTGATTAATGAGTAAGAGAAAATGGAGAAAACTCCTCATTTCATGTTTGGAAACTGAAATTGGACTGAATTGAAGAGGATAACACGAATCCAATGATGTGTTTGGTATTACACATGATTAAGAGGTTGAATTAATTGGAATGTCATATTACATGGCCTAACATGAATATGCATAATCCAATCCAACTTAGTGCCCGTTTGACATTACTTATTTGGGGTTATAAGTGATTATTTTGAAATTTTTGAAAGCCCAACCTGTTTGGTAAATTTTTTTAAAAAAAATCACTTATTGTAAATAATTATTGTGCGATAAAAGAATTAGCGAAAGCATCTAATGAGCTGATTTCATTTTTTGATTATGTGGTTATTAGTTGGGAGAGCGTGCTGGGACTTTAATGAAAATTCCAAAATTCCAAAAATAACCCCATCTATTTCATGCTCGTGTCTCTCTTCTCATCGTTTCAGTTTTCTCCTTCCCATCGCTCTCTGACACATTCACTTGTTCATGAGTGGAAGAGGAGCTCTTCTCCTTCTCTTCCACTTGTTCTTCAATTTTTCTTGTTGGATCAATTGAAGCCTTCTTTAAAAGCTAGAAGACTCATGTAAGAGATATATTAGGTTTATCTTTCTTTTCAATTTCATTCTTCTCAATTGGGGTTAGGGAAGCTCGTTGATTATTGTACAATTACAAATCAAACTGATATGATAACAGTGACCGGTAAGATTAATATTATCCTTCTTCCTGGAAATCTTAGAAATACCAATTTCATAGTCACTCATTCTTTGGAGAAACCCCAAAAACAGACCTTGTGATCTTCCTTGAGATTAATGATTCGGCAATGACAATTGGAAGACGAAATGATTGGAAAGCCGTGAGACAAAGTAGCCATGACGCGTTTTTCCCCTTGTTACTATCTTACTAATGAAGAAGAAGCTTTAGAAATGAAATGGCAAAGGTTTTTGCATTGAACAATAAACAATTTGCTTTTCTTCAAGGTGACCCAAAAACCAATATGGACCCTTAATTCGATTAATTAAATGGACAATTCCTTGTTCATGCTTGTTAAGAACCAAATTCTTATTTCTTACTAGAGAAGACTCGAGAGAGTGAAACCCAGCTCATTTCATTTCATACTACAAAGATAATAACAACTTCAGTAAAAAGAAAAAAATGATGCTTTTTAATTAGATGCTCCATTTCAAACCATAGACCAGTCCCCTAAATAATTTCATTATTTAAGTAGAGAATTTTAAACACTTGAATAGAAGAGTTAATTCACCGTAATGTTCTTTTTAGTTATTATCCACAACTCACAGCACTTTTACACAAAAATTTACCAAGCACACAAAAACTTATTATTATACCAACATCACTTATAACAAAAAGTTTACCAAACGCCAAATTGCTTTCTTTCACAACTGATTTCTCTCAAAGCAAATCTTATAGCAATTATGTTCACAACACAACAATGCCAAGTCTTGTGGTATGAATACATAAGCAAGTAAAGATAACCAAGGACCTTAATCCCAATCTTTTAGTTGGATCCAAAATCCTTGTACTTGGTTTTTTTTTTTTTTTTGTTGTCGATAATCCTTGCATATTTGTGAATAGTATGATTAATTAGACATAATCCAGTCTAGGTTGTTTTCAGTCACTAAACAATTTATTAAGATTATGAATCTTATCCAAAAATATAATCAAACTCATCAATCGGTGTGTCTCCAATTGGAGAAGAGAAACTATTGATTAGATTGTGAATCGGCATGATCAATTAAATGAAATCAAGGTACTATGAAGCTTGTTTAGAGCGGCTAACTATCAGTCCCTGGGGTTGCTCGTTCTTTAGGGATGGAGGGTGCGCTTGCCCCTGTTTTTTTAAATATGCATCCATTGATGATCCCCATGATTTCCATGTTTTCTTGCATGTTTTCATTTCATGTCGTTTTTCATGATGCTACCGCTTACTCTAGCTAACGGTCTTCACCCATGCCAAGACAAATCATTTGCGGCATACAGTATGATAAGATAATAAAATAAGATCTCAGGCCAGAAAAGAAAAGATTAATAAAATTTACATTTGCCAAATGTCTAAGTGCGTTTAGTCACTGGTTCTCTTTTAGACCACTTTCTTCTCATAACCGTGCTTTTTATCTTCAAAGTCATGATTATGTTCCAGCTTAGGTTCCAATTTTCCTATGAATCTATCAACAGAGATGGATTTTTTTACATGTTGAATCTTAACAAACTTCGCTTTCTGCAAAAGTCAGTTGGTTCTTTCTTCTTCATCTTTTCTGACACTACCAAATGCTCCCCTTCAGATTTCACCTTTTTAATTGTTATAGAGTTTTCTAACTCTTCTTCTCTTGTTTTAGCATGTAGGAAACTTAAACAACTTCTAGCTGCCATCATATGGATATTAATTAATATATTAGGTAGAATAGTCTGGAGATAACCACAGAAAAAGGAAAAAGACTGATTTTGAGTCTTTGCCATTCAGAATTCAGCTACTCTCTGATGTGATTGGCTTAATTTATTCATGTTTTTCATGCTTGCATATGCGTCTTTGCTTTCCCTTGTGGGTTTAGCTTGCTTGTAATGTTGCGTGATGATTTTTTGACGTGGCGTGATAATTGAATGGCTAAAACTATAGCCTAGAACATAACTATGAAATCCATCAAGAAGAATGAGGAACCACAAGTTTATTGAAAATCTGAAAATAACATCACATAACCCTAACCACAAATTTAAAGTTGATTTAAATACCCTAGAGACCCTAGGAATCCAAAATGAATCAAAATAGAAAAATTAACAAAGTTTCAAAAAACTGATAAAATATAAAAACTTGATTTTGGATGCCCTTATATGTTAATCAATCTCAGATGCCAAAAAAAACCCCTACGTCTTGACAAAGCAATGAGTCAAGACAATGAGTTTTACTCGTGGCACCGTTCTGTCGTTCTCTTTCGAAATGACGTGTCATGGGCCTAAATATGAGCTCGAAGCCGAAACTTGCAATTTTAATTATTTGTCCTTGCTTGTACATCTCTTGCTTATACATCTCTCCAACTTCTCTTCAATTGTTTCTGCCATATGCTCTACATCATTTTTTGGATAAGGTTGTGTCCATATGAAGCAATTTCCAGACCCAAAAATAAATTATTTGAAGGTCGTTTTCATTTTCTCTTTCTTGTTGCCATGACTAGGAGCCATGGCAGATAGCTCAAAGTTGAAAAAATCAGGACATGACAAAGCTGATATAGTGCAGTATGGCCTTTGCACAAACCAGTCTCTTTACTTTGGTCCAATATAGACCCTTTTATATCAAAAGGTCCAGTAAACTGTATTTTCCTCTCTTATATTCCCTTTTAATATTATTAGGGTTATTGTATTGGGTTTTGTCCGAATGGGTGCAGGGGACCATAAGTTCTTCCACATGATAAGAATATATTATTGGGTTTTCAATTCAAGTCAACAGTCAGTACTGAAGATAACACAAGCATCAGATTGGGCTTTGTGTTCTAAATTCTTTATACCAATTGATCACTGACATCAAGCAGCTAAAAAACCAACCAAATTTACTTCCACTTAGAGCTCACATAACAGAAGTTACAAACAAAAAAACTGAAAACCCAAACATCATTAATCCAATAACTATTGTACAAAGATGGGAACTTGCAGAATAATTGCCCCATTTGATTGCAAGCAAACCCTGATCATACTACAGCTTCCTTTGTTTAAGCAATGCAAACTGGAGAAAACCCATGCATATTAAGTACAACCAAACTTTGTTAATAACACCCCCAAAATTTTCTGCTCTAACAGAGAGAGAGAGAGAGAGAGAGAGAGAGAGAGAGAGAGAGAGACCATTCTTGGTCTGGCACTTCATTCACTTGTTGAGTATCTTGAAGTCCAGTACTTTTCAATCTCCTCGGCTGATCTTCCAGGAATTCTACCAGCAATCAGAGACCACCTGAGAGATATATTTGTAAACACCACATTAGCTTATCCAAAATTCAGGAAACTTTAGATAAGTAGGAGAAAATTAGCATAAAAAGAAGAAGAAGAGATTAGCTCACCTCTCACCAACCAGGTTAAACATCCTAGTGATTAGAGTTTCCTCATCTTCTGAGAAGTGAAGCTTAGAGTCTTGACTACTTTCCTCTGCAACAAATTGAGATAAAAAGGTGTCTATTTGTGAGTTGATCTAAAACACAAGTCACCAAGGAATTGAGTTCATGCATCATGTTTGATCAAAAGGACTACATATTTAAAATAGTTGTAAAACCAAGAATTTTTTTGGTGAAGTAATGCTTTTGACTTTTGATCAGAGTCACATTGAAAGAAACACAGATTTCAAAGGATCACCCTATGAAAGAATCATAACAAGTAGAAAATTGGACAGCTAGTTTTTATAATTTGGAACAACCAATAAGATCCTTTCAATGGATTGAAAGGGGGCCTCTAGGCTCTAGGAATGGTTTGATCCAAGTCAGACAATGGAGTAGAAAATTGGAAAAACCAAGTAGAATGATTGGGAAATTAACATCAATTTTCAAAAGGGTACCTCTAGAATCCACAGAATTGTCATCAGAGGTGGAGTGATCCAAGTCAGCCATTGAAGTAGTTGAAAGTACGAGACAAACTGAAGCCGCAAATTTGAAGTGGTTAAGTTAATAGAAAGGAGCAAGTGCAGGGAACTGTGTTTGAAACTGAAGGCAAATAATCTGAGTAGTATAAATAGGAGGAAGATTCCTAAGAAAATGTTGTCTACGGATAGAGGGAAGAATGGGTGGTGAGGTGAGGAAGCCAAAGAAGAATGGTAGTTGGAAAGAGCGGGTTCTAGTCCACCTTTGATAGGTAGTTGAATACTTAACTGTTGGTTGGCATAGAATGTTGATGATTGCAAATCTTTGAGTATTTGTACTCACACCTCCAAATCAGTATACTGTGAGATAAAAAGATAATCAAATGTTGGGCCCTACCCTCCAACTCCAACTTTTTCTTATCATGACATGATTGTAACTTTCATGATCAAATAATTTTTAGTCATTTGATTATATGCACATGGGTCTTAAGCTGGTTTTGATTTGCCAAAAAAAAAAAAACACAACTCCTTACACTTAATTCCTCGAAACTCATCGTATTAAAAGAGATTTCAAGTTTAAATTTCGTTCATTATCGTCGATTAAAAAAAGATCCCTTGAAACCACAATTGGTTCTTGAAGGTAGGGTAATGTTTGGTATGAGATACATATATTCAAGTGGTTCCTTGGTGGCAAGTGTTTGGTGGGCATGTATTATACAAGTGAAATACAGTGGCTGTGTCTTAGTAGTAATTAAGAAAATGCCAAATTAGAAAACAAAAAATATGATACGAAATGACAGCATGATCGTCGATGGCCATTAAAAATTTGCAGTTTTGTCCCCGACTAATTTACTTTACTGATATTGTCGACTAGAAAGCTGAGCTCCAAGAAATTATCACGCGCCATTTGGAAAAAAAGTTGCTACTGACAATCGTTCAGGCGTATTTTAACTCTTACCGTTAAAGTATTTTGTGTATGCATCACGATTGAAAGTGTTACCTAAGCAAACAGTTCCAACCACTTGCTCAAGTAGATTTTGAAGAAGTAGACAACCAAATTATCAGTGTCCTTGATGAAATATGGCTTGTTGAGGGTCGACAGAAATCAAACAAAAAAGTACCCCTCAACCGATGGACCATTTTGGACGGCCAGAGTAGATAACAGGCTTTTTAAAATTTTTTAGTTGATAAAAGTTAAGGCTCTCACCCCGAGCGCCAAAATAATCCTGAGCAAAGAGACTTACGTGTGGTCCGTTTGCTAATTATTACAAGTATGAATTTATATAGGAAATTATAAATTACGCACCAATACTAATAGGCCACATATAATGCTGAGATCTTATCAACTAAATCAACCATCGTTGGCTGATAGCGGCTTCGTCATCCACAAGACTGCAAGTCTGAAGTCGGCAGGCAATTATCCTGTTCATGCACTGTCTAGTATTATTATTCTTTTGAGCTAAAAGAGATAAGCATTATTATTATTTTAATATTATTAAAAGTAGCTTGTGTTCTTTGACTATATAACACGTAACTGGATATTATGAACTTATCAAGATGATCATTTTCAGACACAATTAAGTAATATAAAAACTAGAAAAATATGTATGTAAGGAGCTATCATCCATATCCGCTTGGCATAGGATTGGGATCAAAGTCAAATATATTTAGAAACCTACACAATATTCAAATCCAGTTCATGTCCTTTTTATTTTGTCGATAAAGTGCAGAAAATTTTACGTATTAACATCTAGGATTCAAAAAAGATATATATATTATACCGTAACTCTGTGGAGTATGGAAGTGAAAAATAATTTAGACTATCACGTGTACAAAATAAAATAATAATAAAAACATGTCGGATGACTTCAAGTGCACCACAACCAGATCTTTCCCTTGTTCACCCCACAGACCGAGTTCAGTTGGAATTTAGAGGTTTCAAGGCGAACCAACTCGAAAAGAAAAGACAGAATCCAAGCCACCCATAACATTGGGGTTGGGCCAAAAGTTGGACCAGGTTGCCCCAGCCCATTGGACAGTGGACCATTTTTGCAGCCTAAAACCAATTAGTTGTTGCAATTAGCAAGAATATACCGAATACATTAATGGCTTCCTCTTTTTGCCTTAAACTGATTATCATTTACCCATTTTAAAGGGTTCCTATCTACCAGCAAAAGATGAAATAATTTTTCTCATTTGTTGCTTAGAAGAACACATTTAAATAGAATATTTAATGCCCGACCCCAAGAAGAAAGGAATATTATATGCATTTTGATGTAATTAGTATGGGGAACTACTCCGATAAGAATTTCATGTCAAGGATTGGTTAAGGATTTCTAATCTCAATGATCCTTCATGCCAGCTGATGGTAAGCAAAAGATTAACTCCTCAACTGGAAAATAAGTTCCACCGAAAAACAGAAGCCATTTTGCATAAACAGGGAATGTTACTGAAATGTTACTGCCAATCACAAATATTTAAGTCCTGAACTCATCCTTTATATGCAAGAAGCTCCCTAGTAAGAAAGGTGCCACTGACTGGAAAGCATAAATCAACAAGCAGACCTGCTGGTCATTTCCGCGGTACTTATAGAAAGCAGAACTATATTATTATGAGTAACGGTATTCAAATTATCCTGCCACATAATACAGCAAGCAGCAGAACTTGAAGAAAAACAGAACTATTGTATCAGACCTTTATAAGGTACATGTAACAGAACAGATTGTAGCAACACTCAATTTCAGATGATATATTACTCACTTTGAGTAACGGGACCGCTGCTATTCAAAAACCATGAAGCTTTATGTCTTCCTTCTTAACGATGCCAGCCTGTTTAAAAGAAGATGAGAAGTTGACAAGTTCTATTATAAACATCAATCAATAGTATAATGTGGCGGACACATGATTAAAAAAACAGACAGATCCATTACCTGCACAAGGAAGGAGGAAACATTTTTTCTCTGGTCCCCCTGAAGTTGTATGACCTGCAACCATGAAACATATAAGGCTTTAGTTGCAATGACAGTAAACTGACACGTTGAACATTTGTATAGATGTTTTGCCGATGTCTAATGAACAACAATGCTCACAATACATGGAAAATGTTTAGTGCAAGCATAAAATGTGTGAGGAGCACAATCACCCTATCCTCAAGGGAGAAGAAATATACTACACATGCAATAAATTCTCCCTTTTCATCACAGCAAATTAGCAACAACAATCTTGTGGCCCAACATAGACTAACAAATAAATAATGCACCATGTCTTACATCTACTTTGCAATCATGGTACCAAAAGATTGAATCTTGATTTACTAACTGCCCATTTGGCATTTGCTTATTTGGAGCAAAAATCACTTATTTTGAAAGTTTTTTTCCAAGAGACGGGAACAAACCTGGCCTAACTCGGGATCCTCAACCACAGTACCATTACAACAGAACTCTTTCTTGAGGTCCTTTAGTATCTTATTGTAGCTGTATTCCTTCTTCAATCCTTGCACAGTAGTCAGGCTTTTCCTCCCGTTACGCTGCTGCACACGCACATGCACATACTCTTTTGTCCCAGCACCTGAGTCCTCAGCATTTGCATCAGCAAAGGGATCTGCCCAAACAATCCACAAAGACACAAACCACCAAACAGTTAATGCTTAGATTGCTTGAATGAAGTATGCTTCTAATAAATCACCTAAAATGGATCAGCTTAAAAGAACAGAACCTTACCAAAAGCAGATGGGACCTGGGTGTCGAATTCAGACATGAAACTTGACTGTTGGAGGAAGAAGATCAAGTAACCAACAAAGGGTTTTCTTAAAATATTATTATCAAATCTGCTACACAAAAAGGTAGAGAAAACCTAATCAGGCAAATCCAGAAAACATAGAAACAAAATCACAATTTGATAATTTCATGATATTCACAGGCCAAAAAGCCACAGTAATTATCAAAGTACACATCTTTTATTGATCCAAACTCACTTCTTCCATATTACCAGAACCCAAACCTCATACTCTTCGATTTACCCCCAATATCATAAAATTAAATCCACCATGACCCAATTCTATACATACCCAGCTTATACAAATTGCCCATAATCCCACAATCCTCAAGCTAATAATTCATACAAAACAAATCGACCCAGAAAGAATTAATCTAAATTAGCGACAAATCAAAAACAACCCAAAATAAATTTCATTCCTGAATCAACAATAACGATAACAACATGAAAAGAGAAATTACCTGAACGAAGAGACGGTAAATCCAAGCAGGCGATTTGGAAACAGAGATGAGGTAAAGAGAGAAAGATTGGTAGGAGCTCTATATAAAGGATAAGAAAAAGTCGTGCGAACCACACAAACTCGGATTTTACTTTATTCTTTCTAATTTATCGCGTTAACGAAGAGCTTCCTGCTGCCGTACGCCTTTGTTTGGCTTGTTCTTTTGTGGGGGTTCAGGATTGGACGGTTGGGAGAAGCGTGTGTAGTAACGGACGGTTGTGATTTACCTTCACGTGGCATTGCCCTTGAGGATCTTTTTTTTTGGGCCCTTGAGGATCTGATTCTGCTTAAGCTGCATATTGCCTGCGGTCGTTTTCCCTATGACACCAAAACGCACCGCCATGTCTCGTTTCACCGTTTTAGACTTCCAAGTACTTGCTTAGTAAATCACCTTCCTAAAAAAAGATGATTTAAAATTTTAATTTCTGCCACTTACTAATTCAATTTTTAGTGTAGCCTTCTAATTAATAAGCAACAAAGTTTTTTTTTTCTTTCACTAGCATACCTGCGTTAAAATATAAATTATTGGATCTTATTTTAATGAGGTGGCAGTCTTATATTAAAAATTAAGCAGATTATAGCAGTAAAAATTCAAACATAAGATCCGAAAAGTCAATTACTAATTCAATTAGTGTAGCCTTCTAATTAATAACCAACAAAAAAGTTTTAATTTTAAACATCATATTAGTTTCCACAATTTTCTAATTTAAAAAAAAAGGTTCCACAATTTGAGAAGATGAGCGTTGGAATTTATTTTTGTCTAATTCTATTTCCAAATTTAGCCATCTTAAATTATGAATTACCCAACCTTCTATTATTTTTTTCCTCAGATGTTTATTTTAATTTTAGAAAAAACCTTTCTATTGTTGTAAAGTTAGTGGAGACCAAGCCCGTTGTAAAGTTAGTGAAGACCAAGCCCACATAAAGAAAAGATTGAGATAATAATCAAAAGGTCAATAATGATGTTGGGTAAATTTACCTATAAATAGGCTTGTTTGATCATTTGCAAAACACACCAACGGAGAAGAGATAAAAGAAAGGAAAGTGAGAAATCTGAGTGTTAGTGAGTGAGTTTCTATCCGAGAGGAAATTCTGTAAGTGTATTAAGAAAAGATAACATGGGTAATTATTATCTGATTTCGTTTTTAATTTTAATTTTTTTAATATTAAAAAAATATGAATTTACCATATTATCCTCATTTAATTAATAATTTCAGTTTTTGTTCATATTAAATTCACAATTTGAGAATATGAATTAGGATAATTTGGTAAATTCACATTTTGTTCATATTAAAAAAATAATATATATATATATATATATATAAAGCAAAAGGTAGAGAATGGTGAAACATTCAAAATACCAGGAAAATGCCCTTGGTTAATGCAAACATTTAGAATTGAAATTATTAATTAAATGAGGATAATATGGTAAATTCACACTTTTTCATATTTAAAAAAATTAAAATTAAAAGAAAAATCAGATAATGACCTATTTTTATGGAACATAATTACCAATTATCTGTTTTAATTCTAAAATAAAATAAAATATTTTTAAAAAAAGCCTCTGAAGGCACTAAAAGTACGTGCGGAGAAACTAGTAATAATAAAAACAAAATCAGATAATAGGTCATACTTTTATAGAACATAACTAGAACTACCCATATTATTTTTTCTTAATTCTAAAAATAAAATAAAAAATAAAACCAATTGGGGCTAGTTACAATTAAGGTAAGAAAAATAAAAGAGAAACTTGCGTTTTTTTATTCAAACACTCCAAGTGAAACGCCGTCGTTTCAGTTAGAATTTTTTTTAAAACGCAATTGCGTCGTTTCATAACAATAAACCTAAAAAATAAACAAGTGAGTCGTCTTCCTCGCAGAGTCGCAGCCAATTTGCAGACTCGCAAAATTTCTTCCGGTTCAGAAGTGTCCAGATCTGGCTCGCCTGGCCACGCCTTGCAACGCTCCTTACGCCTTCCCCGCGCTAAACGTGCAACTCAGGAAACAGCTGACCGCCTCGGGCGATTTCCTGCCGCCTCGCTCTGACGCGCTCGCCGACGAGCGCGAAGGCATGCCTTTAAAAACACTGATGTTTTCTGCATTTGACTCATTGGCTTTTCGTCTACCCTTTGTGGAGCAGATGTGATTTTATATGGTTTTGGCACAAAGGGAAATTATGGCACTGAGGAAGAAATTGTGTGAGAGTTCCAGTTTCAATGGCAAAATTATGTACACCTTTTCAAGGTATTTTAGCTCAAACAAGATGGACTTAAGGAAGCTAAAGCCTATGATTCAGAAGAGAATCCAAGAACGGGCTAAAGATTATCCAGTACCGGGCATGATTCCAGTGGCCCAGGAGGTCCTTAATTCCCGGAGGCTCCTTATGCAAGGTGTCTCTACCCTCCTCAAAGTGTTACCAGTTATGGCCTGCAAGTAAATCCCTCATCTGCCAAGTTTTACTTTTTATTTTTAATGTTCTTTTTTGGGGGGTGCGGTGGGGGGATCCATATGAACTTCTAAGCTTTGAATTATTTAGCATTGAAATCCTTACTTTTCTATTACATAGGTTACAGATGTTTCATGAAACAATATCGACTTTGATCTGCGTGTTTCTTTTTCAATTATAGGCTTGTGTTATTGGGAAACTTCCTTGAAATCTAGGATGATTGAGTTGCTTTATAGCTGTCAATGGTGGAATACATACTCAAGCCCCTTTTAAATGCAAATTTTCTTGGATCTGTCCTCTGCAAATTTCTTCATGGAAGCTTCAGAGTTTATGTTCTGTATTTCTTGTCTCAGAAAAATTAGACCACTATATCTACATGTTCCTGAGCTCCCTAAATACTATTTTTGAGAGCTGCACTGGCTATGTTTTCCAAATTAGAGTTAATCTAATTGATCTCCATTCTCCCTCCTATTCTGATGGACAGTTTTTGTGACTCAAAAGAAAAGCCAGGGTTTTTCATCCATATCCTACTTTTGCAGGTTCTGTCCAGAAGTATATATAGGCGAGAAAGGCCACGTAATTCAGACTTGTTGTGGTTTCAAACATCGTAGCAAGAATCGGGTTCACGAATGGATAACTGGTGGTTTAAATGATGTGCTTGCTCCAGTAGAGGCATTTCACCTGAAGCACATGTTCCAGGATGTTATTAAGCACCATCAGAGGTTTGACTTTGAACGTGTTCCTGCAGTTGTTGAGCTATGCTGGCAAGCAGGGGCAAATGATGGAAATCAGTATTCAAATTGGAGCCCGGAAAGTGATTGTTGTAGTGTTGATGGAGCTGAGTCTTTGTCACCTGATGAACTGGTTATGATTGCCAGTGGAACTTTGAAGGCATGGGAAGTTCTCAGAAATGGCGTGGAGAAGTTGTTGATGGTTTATCCAGCAAAAGTGTGTAAACATTGTTCAGAAGTTCATGTAGGGCCATCTGGGCATAAGGCTAGGCTTTGTGGCATTTTTAAGTATGAGAGTTGGCAGGGAACGCACTTTTGGAGAAAGGCAATTGTAGATGATCTTGTGCCTCCAAAGATTGTATGGCGGCGCCGGCCTCAGGATCCTCAAGTGCTTTTGAACGAAGGGAAGGGCTTTTATGGGCGTGCTCCAGCAGTAGTAGAACTATGCACACAGGCGGGTGTCATTGCACCCTCAAAGTATCACTGTTTGATGAAACTGCAGGGTGTAGCTACACTTTGAAATCAAAGTTTGTGCCATCCGAAAGATCTAATGTAAATGCAGTTGATTCCAAGGTGGGAAATTGAAGCCCAGCAGAAGCTCCCTAGGATCACAGATGTGTGTAGAATTGTTTAACTATGACGTTTGATGATATGAAGCGGGAAATTGAAGCCCCACAGAAGCTCCCTTGTCATCTGATCTTAACCATCAGATGAATGATGACGGAGTCCAAGATGGAATGAAATGGCGTGTATTGCCCCCTTGACATGGATCATGAAGGAGCCGAGGAAATGTGTAGCTCTGCTTTTGCCATGGACACAGAAACAAGATATAGTGGAAAGAGTAAGAAAGGGGTTAAACTCATAGGAAATTAAGTTTATATTTTCTTGTACTTAATGATCTTATAGATGGTTAATACAACATGATAAATAATTAAAATCCCTAATGGAATCGAATGCTCGGTTGTGCTTCTCTAATAGATTTTCAATATAATTTGATTAGTTTAAATTTCATTTTCTGCTATAGCACTACTCTTCTTGCATGTCAATATCCACTGCGATAGACGCTCCCTTTAAACACATATATGGGATCTCCATCTTCCACACCATGCCACCTGAGGCTACAATTGTCACGCATGGTCCTCTGCTTGTGTATGAACAAATAATCATCAATTGGAAGAAGTTTCCTGCTTAAAAGCAGTTGCCTCATCTCATTAACTGTGCTTGAGTCCTTCATTTTCAAAGGAATTCTGGATGCATTAAGCAAGCTTGAGGAAGTTTGTACCACAAGACTCAATCTCCTTGAGAGAGGATCATCCGTCGGATGATTCACGGTCTTGAGGAACACAGGGACTTCGGAAAATTCACGTATGCCGTACTCGCTTAAGTTGCGAAAATCTTCTTCTAACTCAATTCCACAAAAGAAGAGTGACATTCTTTTGATGGGTGTACCATAAAGAATGTGGATTGTATCTTTAAGGCTACTCACTGTTTCTGTTCTGTTCACCTCTATGTGATGCTGTATTGCTGAAAATTTTATGATAATCGGAATCGTACTAGAACGGTGAAAAGGAGGTTCCATGCATTTGATTGTGAGGTTAATTTTTGTACCTTCAGTGACAATTGGATAGTCTTCCATGTCTAGTCCATCTACTAATTCCCATCCCCACACTGCAAGGGTCTGTGAAGCCATGGGGATGCCAAAGAGTTGTGCAATCTTCCTTTTGATTTCAAGGACAGGTTCTTTGAGACCCACTTCTACGGTAAATTCATGTCCCCATGTATCAATAATGACCCTCATCTTGTCACTCATATGACTGGCCTATAGTTTCTCTTGCTCTGTGAGACTTAAAAAAAACCAAATACAAATAAGAACACTGGATATGGCAGATGGGTTTTTAATTTTATGCTGGTGAAGAACGGTTTTTAAGTGCAAAATAACTTTGATCTTAGAGTCATGTCAAAAACATGAGTTCTCCATCATTCTATTTGTATTTGTATTTGTATCTGAATTCATGCAAAAAGCATTCTCAACTTTGATCATGAGCATAAGTCATGAAGGACACACACACCTTATTTAATTAGTGGCAGAGCTAATTAAGCAAGATTATTGCACAGTTTTTAATTAAGTCCCCTCTCCAAATTATTTCAAAAATTAGCGACCACATGATTTGGGAGCAGTTGAAGCAGAACGTTGACATGCATAATATGTTATCATAGGAGATTAATTATAATCTCTAGGAGTTGTGCGAGCGAGTGAGTGGCATTTTGTTATTTTGTTGGAATTATGTTTCACTATCCAATATGAAAGGGATATTAGTGCATTTTTTGACAGGATGCTACTTCTAGGTTAAAATGGAAAAATGTTGTCTTTAGTCATTTTGTACATACATTCAACTGAGTAAAACTTGTCTGTATTTGAACAGTCAATAACTTAAAAAGCTTAAACTGTCAGAAAATGAGCAAACAATGTACGTCAAGAGTCGTAGAGTCGTAGGCTGCTGAGCTTATAGAACATAGTCAAATATTACCCAGTTTATAATGCATCGATTCTGAAACTTGGCTGGAGCAGACCAACCATATAATAAGGCACTTTGTTTACATTGGTTTCTTTAATGAGACCTAAAATTCAATATTGTATGAGCATGTGTTTTTGAATCATAGTCTTCCCTGTCAGCCTGTTACCAAATGTGCGAGGCTGAGTCCATACCTCGAACTAAACATTTTCAAATTATAGCACACTCAGGCATAACCTTGAGAATATTGCTAGCTCATTAACGACTATGTATTTCATTATCTTATATCCTACCAAACACTCTTGGGTCTTTGACTTAATTTTCACACTTCATCTGCAAAGGCATCATCTTAACAAATTGTGCATGCTAATTAAGTCAGCAATTTAATTAAATCATGACAAACCCTATTGGAAATTTTTTAGATCCAATCTCTTTGTAGAATTGCATTTTATACTTCAGGAAGCATCGTTGTCAGTTCTCATACGTATAGTATGCTCTACGTACATAGTTTACGTTCTCAATTTTAATAATTTGCCAAGTAATAGTTAATACAGATGTAATCAATGTTTAATACATAACTATGTTATCTGATTGATGATTGCCATGAAATTTCATTGACTTCTTCAGAAACAATGTAAAATGCAAATTGTGTTATAAAATTCTGTTCTTATCTGTAATAGGCCAAATTCTCTGCATGAATTAGCATGCTATTGATAAGGTCAACATCTCTCAAACTGATTATGTTATAATTTTTATTTTTTGTTAATACTCTGCAATAATCATATATATTCCAGTTTTCAACATGAATTCTTAATTATTTCTTTTAATCGTTTCGTCACTCATGCTATTATGACATTAATTTCATACTTCCCTTATTGGTCTAAGCATTACTAGTGTTGAAGAATATAAAGTCACACATCCGAAATTTGACTAAATAAATTACAATTTATAATAAGTGGTTCCACTCCTTACCATTAGATAAATTACATTCATTATATATTGTATTTTATTTAGTCAAATTTCTTCAAAATGTCTTATGTTTTTTTTCTTGTTATTATGAGTATTATTATTGTGTTTTTTTTTCTGTGAGTTGTCAACTTGGGTTTTCATTATTTATTTTTTGGAGAGGAAGTTGTCAAATCGTTTGTTAGGCGGCCTTAACGTTTAAGATAATATAAAGTCTATAAACAACTCTTAAGGACAGTATGTTCTGACAAATTCAAAGGCTTAAACATAACTATAAAACCCATGACACACTGGTAATTCGTATCGACGATACGTCTATCTAAAGACAATGGCTGCTCAAAAGCTTATCTCAGTTTTGTTGCTTCAACTCCTGCTTGTTATTTTGGCCTCAGACTTCAGCAATGGGCAGAAGTTGAACGTTGGGTTTTACCACAAAACATGCCCAAACATAGAGGCTATTGTGGCAAAAACTACTCAGCAATACATATCTCGGGCACCAACCCTTGCTGCTCCTTTGTTGAGGATGCATTTTCATGATTGTTTTGTTAGGGTATGTTGTTTGGTTGCATTAATTACTTGCCTCCTATGTAATCCATCAAATGTTGATTAGGCAATATGTACATGTATGCATTACTAGTCCATGCATGCACATAATTTCCTCCACTAAAAAAGTTGCAGAACAATTTGCTAAGGACTGAATTTTGTTCCTAGCTAACTCCATTAAATTTTGATTTGCAGGGATGTGATGGCTCTGTGCTGTTGAATTCCACAGCGAGCAATAGCGCTGAGAAAGATGCATTCCCCAACCAAAGCTTAAGAGGGTTCCATGTCATAGATGCTGTAAAATCTGCAGTAGAAAAGAAGTGTCCTGGTGTTGTTTCTTGTGCTGATATCTTGGCGTTGGTAGCTCGCGACGCAGTAAGAATGCTAAAAAGAAACTAATCTTGTATCCACATAATTCTATAATTTTATTGCATATGTTGTTAAATAATCGGGTAGCTTTACTGAATTGATATTTTTATTTCAGCTTCATGGATCATTTTGGGAGGTCCCGACAGGACGTAGAGATGGAAGAGTGTCAGTAAACTCAGAGGCCTTAAGAGGGTTACCAGCTCCTTTTGCAAACATAACACAGCTGAAAGCAACATTTGCTTCAAAGGGTCTAAGTGTTAAAGACCTAGTGGTTCTATCAGGTGACGAATCTTAAGTTCGATAAAGAATTTTTTGTTTGTCTGGTTGTTTTTTTCATGAGACTCTAACTTATAAGCTCCTTTTTTTTTTCTTGTCTCAGGAGGACACACCATCGGAACATCTCACTGCGGACCCTTTTCGAATCGCTTGTACAATTTCACCGGTAAAGGGGACACAGACCCGAAATTGGACAAAAACTACATAGCTCAGCTGAAGACAAAATGTAAGCCAGGGGACACCAAAACCCTGGTTGAAATGGACCCTGGAAGCTTCAAAACATTTGATGAAGATTACTACACTCTTGTCACCCAAAGAAGAGGACTTTTCCAATCTGATTCAGCTCTTCTTGGTGACCCTGAGACAAGAGCCTATGTGATACAGCAAGCCACCTCTCATGGAGCCACCTTCCTAAAAGACTTTGGTGCCTCAATGGTAAATATGGGAAACATTGGGGTCCTCACAGGCAACTCAGGTGAAATAAGGAAGCAATGTGCTTTTGTCAATTGAGGGCAAATGCAAGCAAGCAAGTTTATATATTTTCTGTATATTTTTGTTTCAGCTGGCGATCATTTCAATTTCCAAGTGTAATATAAGTTGACTGGTAACCAGGTCATGTGATTTTGCAGTGTTATGGTGGTGGAGCCTTCACCATATATATCATGCAACTTCTCAATTATTTTCCGGGCAAATAAAGTATTGTGTGGGGCATTTTAATCTTATAAAAAAAGCTTATTAATTGCAAATTAATAAAGCTTAAATATTCCTTTGAGACAGAAATATTTGTTTGTGTACAGCTTGCTTGAATGCTAATAAAGGGCCAGAGACAATTGTTCGCCAACTTTCTTTAACGTGATCTGAATTCTGATTGTGTTGATTTTATAATCTAAGCCGACATGGTCCACCAGTTAGATATTGGCAAAATATCACAATAAAAATATTTCCACATTGGTAAAATTCAAAAAGACAAAAAACGATAATGAAACTTTGTTGTATTTTGGCTCTATTAAATATGCAGTTCATAGTCGTGATTTTTTTTGTACCCTATTGACAGGGGGTGTATCATAGTCTGACTATCACTTCATGAAAATTTGTATTGGATACTTGTTTGGATCTCAGTATAGGTTCAAATGATTGGTTGACTATGTGATTATTGTAATCGAGTCTTTCTATTTTTATCAATGATATTTATGTCGTTTGGAGCAATAAAGAAAAAAGTAATGCAGTTCATGACTGGATGCCCTGAATTATATAAGTGCATGGCAGAAAGAGAGAGCAAAGAATCAATAAAAGCAATCTTTTTCCTTCGAAAGTACTTATAGCCAACTCTCTGCATGCTTAAAAGTTTGATTAAAAATTAGATTAAGGCTAACAAAAGATATTTATTGTATGATCACTTTAAGCATTTCCTTTAACTTTAATTTTAATTATTCACTCTAACGGAAACTTAAAGTGGATTCTCTTAATATGTTTTTGAATTATATGAGATAAAGAGCTATATAAGTACTTGATGATGTTACACTTAGTCTCAAACTTCATAGGCTCATAGCATAGCATGATGATTTTGCAGGGATGAAGCCAAAATTATTAGGGTTTTGGCTTTAGGCCATGTTACCGAAAGATCAGTAGGAAAAAGATGTCAAAAAAAAAAACCCCATTGGCCCAACACAAAGGAGAAAGTCAACTTTGTCCGGTTCTTCAAAACCTTGGACGCTCGCAAAGGATAATGCTCGCCTCTTTTAAAGAGATACTCCTTTCCTACGAATCACACTCATAATTCATAAAATACATAAAAAGAAAAACTTATGCACACAAATCACATCGTAATTGGCAGAAATATAGAAGCTCCTACTTATATAGTATCGAGGAAAGTATTTTCCTTCAATTAATTATGACCTTAAATACATCATATTAACGGAATCATTCACATCCGATGTTCATCATTTTATTTCGTTTATGCCTACAAAACTCTGAACCAAAACACACAACAGGAGATAAGACAGGTCGTCTCGATCTGGATTAATTTTGTTTTTTTTCCCATTTTGTCTTTCATTGCATAATATTCTGTTTTTTGTTTGTTTTTTTTAATTTAAAAAAATTAAGAGCAGCCACGCAGGTGGCAGCATATAGCCAATTATTGATAAGAAAATTGGATAGGTGAGCAGAAATTATAAAAATTAAAATTTCCAGTACTGGAGCAGTTGAGTTTTCTGCTTTATTATGCAAACTACAGATCAACATCCACCAAATCCACATTACATAAATATGCACACACACACGTATATATAAAGCCGCCACCGTTGACTGTTAAACTTAAAACTGTTACCAAGTTATAACCAAGTCACCTTAATTAAGGAACATAAATTTATATCATCTCCAATTAATTATGAAAAAAGACATAAATTATGGTGGCAATGAGACCATAAAAGATGTGTGTTGTCAGTCAGACGCTAGCTTCAGACATAATCCATCATCAAAGTGAAAAAGCACTTGCTAATTTTGAATTTACTTTGCTTGTTATCTTATGAGGGACAAGCCTAACTGCTCATATTAAGTAATAATTTTTATTAAAATATGATAAAAGCTTTGCCTCCGAGCACATGGTAGTTGGCTAGCTGGATTATTTTCTTCACCCTGCAATTTTCTTATCTTTCACAGCTCAAGTTGAAGCTGGGGTCTATAAATTTCCAGTCCTAAATTTGGAACTGCAACTACATTCAAGTTTACAGCTGAAGCTCGTCTGCAAACGAAAATGGGATCGGTTCGTTTTTCCTGGATTTTATTAGCTTCATGCTTTTTGGTGATTTTAGGCCCCAGTGAAGCTCAGTTGCAGTTGGGTTTTTATGCCAAGAACTGCCCAAAAGCAGAGAAGATTGTGGAGGATTTTGTAGATGAGCACATACACAATGCACCTTCAGTTGCAGCAGCCCTCATAAGAATGCACTTCCATGACTGCTTTGTCAGGGTTTGTGTTCATCATCTTCTTCCCTTGCCCAAGATTCGGCAGTCTACTTTGTACTATCAGAATTAAATTTTTTTAAACTAATTCAAATTTTTTAATGTTTTTGCTTGACAGGGTTGTGATGCGTCTGTTCTTCTGAACTCAACTTCAAGTAACCAAGCTGAAAAAGTTGCCCCTCCAAATCTAACACTCAGAGGCTTTAACTTCATTGACAGAATCAAGACCCTACTTGAAGCTGAATGCCCTGGAGTAGTTTCTTGTGCAGATGTTATTGCTTTGGCAGCAAGAGACTCTATTGTAGCAACAGTAAGATCTCCAACCAATCATCCAAGTTTTAAAAGTAAATTTTATTAAAACTCAGTGACCTTATTATGTTTTTTTTTTCTTTAAATTTTTTTTCTTGGTTTGGTTAGGGAGGTCCATTTTGGAAGGTTCCAACAGGTAGAAGAGATGGGGTGATCTCAAGAAGCGCAGATGCCTTAGCCAACATCCCAGCCCCAACTAGCAACTTCACCACTCTCCAAACAAGGTTTGGTAATCTGGGTCTTGATTTGAAGGACTTGGTCTTGCTCTCAGGTAAATCTAAACGCTGAACAGGAAATGTTGCCTTTCCAAATAACCTACATGTTATATTGGCAAGTTGTCAATTTGAACTATTGATTAAGTTCCCTCGTGTATATCGTATATATAAATATATAGAGCCAAATTGCTAATATGACGGCCTATTACTAGGTAATATTCGCTTAAGAGATCTATATTGTTTCAATGTTGACAGACTGTTAATTTGAACTACTAATTGCGTAAACTCATATATATAAACATGTAGAGTCAATTTGATATAATATTAATGGCTACTGAGTATTATTCTCTTACGCGACTTATGTTGTTGCAAAATCGAGAATGCAGGGGCTCACACAATTGGTATCTCTCATTGCTCATCATTTTCGAACCGCCTTTACAATTTCACCGGAGTGGGTGACCAGGACCCAGCTTTGGACAAGCAATACGCAGCGAATCTCAAGGCAAACAAGTGCAAAAGTTCAACTGATAATACCACAATAGTTGAAATGGACCCTGGAAGCCACAGGACATTTGACCTCAGCTACTACACACTTTTGCTCAAAAGACGAGGCCTCTTTCAATCTGATGCTGCTTTAACCACAAGCTCAACCACCCTTGATTATATCAACCAGCTCCTCAAAGGTCCACTTCAGAATTTCTATGACGAATTTGCCAAGTCCATGGAGAAAATGGGTCGGGTTAATGTTAAGACTGGATCAGCTGGTGAGATTAGGAAGCAATGTGCAGTTGTGAATAGCTAGGAATAATCTTTGGTTTAATAATTTCTCAGTCTTTTCTTATTAGTATTTTTTTCGGTTTTTGGTATGGCAATGTTTATGTATGTTTTTATTTTATTTTATAATAGGCTTATTATCACAAAAGGTCCCTAAGGTTTACAAAATTATCAGATTGCATCCTTAATGTTTTTTTGTGTTATTGGTGGTCCTCAAGGTTAGTATGTGTAATCACAAATAGTCCATGCCGTTAGGTTTGTCAAAAACTCCGTTAGTTTGCTGACGTGGCATATATACATATCACAAAACATCCCTGAGTTTAACACATCTATCACAAATGGTTCCTGCAAATTTTTTTAATTTTTTAATTTAAAATTCATAAAATTTTGTTTTTGTTTTTTATAATATTTAAAAATATATATTGTATTTTAAATACATATGATACTATATTTTTGAAGATGAGGGCTCCACATATATGCCACACCAACAAACTAATGAAGTTTTTTTTAAAAAATAATCTAAAATTCATAAAATTTAAAAATGAAAAAACCATTTATATAAGGATTTTAACCTTGAGGACCATTTATAAACCCTAAATCCTTGATTTTTTTCATTTTTAAATTTTATGAATTTTAAATGAATTTTTAAAAACTCCATTAGTTTGTTGATGTGGCATATATGTGGAACCCACATCTAAAATAATATAGTGTCATGTGTATTTAAAATACAATGTATATTTTAAAATAATTTAAAATTCATAAGATTTAAAAAAGAAAACCAAAATTTTATGAATTTTAAATGAAAAAAATTAAAAAAATTTGCAGGGACCATTTGTGATAGATGTGTAAACCTCAGGGATGTTTTGTGATATGTATATATGCCACGTCAGCAAACTACGGAGTTTTTGGCAAACCTAACGGCATGGACCATTTGTGATCACACATACTAACCTTGAGGACCACCAATGACACAAAAAAACATTAAGGATGTAATCTGATAGTTTCGTAAACCTTAGAGACCTTTTGTGATAATAAGCCTTTATAATATTTAAAGAATATGGGTTGATTGGATTATGAAATTATGAATAAATGAGGTCCATCGATCGGAGTGTTGCTTTCTTTCTCAATCAACATCATGTTTGTTTTACGTAATTCTAAATCATTATATTGTACATTAATTTAAGTCATGAGTATGACTAATCACCACTTTAACGACGTGATTTTTCAAACTATATATTTAAATTCTAAAAGAGGTATGTTATTTCAACGTAGTAAATTGACAACATTTAACCATCATATTATGCGTAGATATAACGTCATTTAAAATAATCCATTATTTTATATTGCTTTATTTAATTAATCAATATTCTTTTCAACTTTCACCTTCTCCAATGAGTCATGTTTGCTTTATATATACTAAGAGTCATGGTTTGGCTACTTTGGTCATTTCCGTAAAGAGTCATGTTTGCCTTAAACTTTGATCAACATGGATATACGGTCCAATAAAAATATGGATCCAAAAGATTTTCAAATTAGTTGAGGTCTTGATGTTGTTTGACTATATATATAATACGATTTCATTTAATTTTGTTTTTTGGAGGCATACATATATAGATTAGCTTTTGGTACATATTAATATGAACTCTTCAATCCATTAACAATGTAGCGATATTCTACACTATACAAGGTAGCGGGCACATTATCTTGATCAATTGACCTAACCCATAATATACGCCACCCATGCTACCATTGCCCAGATAAAAAATACATATCACATTTTTATTTGATTGGGAAAAATCAAGAATATAATACAAGGAACACACTAGAACTGACAATGGGCTTTTAGGTTTCTGGTTAACGAAAAATGGGATTCATTTACCCATTAAGTCTTTCGATTTAACCAGGAGTCAGATCCATAACATGCATCTCCAATGAGGCTCTTCTATTGGTCCCATTTCTTTGTGGCCCAAACCCAACCAAAAACCCAAAATGCAGAAACCCATTTTGCTCCCTAATTTCCATATATCTCAAACTTTCCCATTCCCACCTTAACAGGTGCCTATATATACCACCCAACTCTCACACGCTTCTCATCCCATTTTCTCTACGCCTCCCAAACCCTAATCTTTTCTCGCAGAAGTTCTCTTAGATCCCAAATCTAGAGTTTTTCAATAAAATTCAAGTGTTTTTGCAGCTCATTTGTGTTTTCTGTTAAATCAGAAGTGTGCGGTGATGAGGCTATTTGTGGACTAGAGTTTATGATCTGGGTTCTTCTCCCAAAAGTTTGATTACAAACCCTTGGCTGTCTGAGCACTCTTAATCTGTTTTCTCTTATCTTCCAATCAGTAGTTTTGAAAAATCCTTTTTGCCAAAGTCACCCATATCAACTTTTTGACTTTCTGGCAAAACCCATAAAAGTTCTCAAATTTATATGGCAGTGGCACCATATGGAGCTTATGATGATAATTTTTAATTATCTTAGCGGATTTCAGTGAGGCCTTAGGGTGAATGATCTGATTGTTACACACACTGAGGCTCAAATTTTAATTATTTTTCCTTCAAATTTTGACAGTAGTTTTGGTTTGGTTTAAAGTTCGCAAATTTTGAGCTGTTGCGTTGTTGGGTTGTGGTTTGCGATGATGAGGTGAAACACTGGACGTGTTTTGGGCAGTGGACATCATCTCTATCGGGGATCTTGCCGTGAGCTCATTCATACAAAACGACTTCTCCTTCCACTGAGCTCCACTCCCACATAATCAAGTTTTAAATTTTATCTAGTAAAATTGAAAACCAAATTGTAAAAATGCGTCCATTACCAATTCTAGAGGATTATTGGTTCCTCCTGATGTAATGGCTCGGACGCTACATTGACCTATGTGGCCATCCTGATCAATGGATACTCAATGCCATTGAATCCTGGAAACACCCCATACATTTAGGGGTGTATTCAATTAGGATTCTAAAGCGTTTAAAAAGATTTTAAAAATCCGGGTGTATTCAATTTGGATTTAGACAAACTTTTAAAAAGTCTATAACAGTTTGGGTGTATTCAATCCAGACTTGTTTGAACGTTTAAAATGTCCATCTAAATGTGGGTGTATTCAATTAGGACTTGGAAAAAGTCCAAATAAATTTACATGTATTCAAAAGGAGATAGATTTGGAAGGATTTAATTAAGTGTTGGAGTTTGGAGAATTTGTAGGGTTTAGGTATAAGTAATAAAGGCCAACATAAGTCCAACCTCCACCCCAAAGATTTCAGACGACGTAATTTTTTTTTCTCTGCAAAAGATGAACCACCCTCCAAAGGTACGCTCTCTCAATATTCTTGTTCCTTCTTCTTCCATGGTTTTTCTTGTATGTTACTGTTCATTGATGATTATTTGGTGATGTTTTTCCCGTTTTTATAGAGGTTTTGCTTGTTATTAGAGTGTAGCTTGTTTTTAGGGCTTATCTTGGGGTTAGGGTTTATTAACTGAAAGGGAGAAACGGGATTGGAAGGGAGAAACGAGATTTTTTTTATAATTAAAAATATGTCGGGCAAGTAATGCAGTGGAGGGTTGTGTTGTGTATAAGGCGTTAATATCAAATATAAATTATTATACCTCAAACTATTTGTCTTCTGGTTGCATGTATATACGTTATTATGTTATAAATATTTACTGATAATATGTTAAATTTTTATAGTTGTTTGGTTTCTGCACTTTATGTAATATTGCTTGATGAGTCTCGTTATGTTTTGTCTGGTTATATGGATGCATACGTGCTATGCAAATAGATCTGACTCTATAACAAAAGTTCATACAAAAGTATGGAAGTCTATAATTAATGTCTATACAAGTTTATTAAAAATCCGGGTAAAACCTATAGGAGTTATGCAATTCCAGGAAATCTATCACTTAAAAAATATCTTTCAAAATCGTATACAATCCTAATTGAATACAACCCCCTTACTTGAAATAAACATTAAACTTTAATTTAGGTTAATTCATAATAGGTTTTTTTTATCACAAATGGTCTTTCAGGTTTGCAAAATTATCACAAATCGTCCTTTATGTTTTTTTGTGATAGTAATAGTCCTTCAGGTTATAATACACCCATCAAAATGGTCATTTCTTTAGTTTCTGTTAAAACTTACGTTAAACTCACGTGCTCAAGCTTGCTTTTTGAAATGATAATCGCATCATTCCACTCAACCTTCAACCAAACCCAGCTCGACAGAACCCTTTCCCTCCATTTCTTCATCGGGCCCTCCATTTTGGCGCTCTAAACTGCACTATATAACCTTTTCCCTCCATTTCCTCCTCGGGCCCTCCTCTCTATTTGAGGTTCCAGTTGGCACAATTAGGGTTTTTTTGGGTATTTAATTGATAAAGCTGGTCTGCAAAAGGAATATCTGGGTTCGTAAGAGTCAAATACGCATTATTCTTTTTACAAAAGTGACTAAATGGATGAGCCTGAGGAGTTCTTTCGAAAGGGGGAAACAGCCAAAGTATACAGGTTTGTTTGGCTTTATGTTTGGCTTTATATTTGTCAATGATATCTTTATGTTTTTCAGTTTGGCTTTATCTTTGGTGTGGACCATGTTTGTTTCATTTGGTTTGAGAATTATTGAAATATGTCGTGTATCTTCTACTCTGTTTAATAGTAGTTGAGTTGTGTATTATTTATTACTTAATTGTTAGGTCTGTATTTTACCTTTTTTTTAGGTATGTGATGCTGATATAAAAAAAAGATAATTAAGTTAAAAGAAGGCTTTTGGCATTGATTAATATTTCTTCTTGGCAAATCCCTGATAAATTTAGTCTTGAGATTCACCATGGAGGCAAACTGATTAAAGGGGGAGGTAATGATGAATATGTAGGAGGGGAGGTTGTGTTTCTTGACCACGTAGATGGAGATAAAATGTCATGGATTGAGCTTGTGAGGATTGTAGAACAATTAGGATATGAAAGGAATGAGTTAGTTTTTTTTTTACAAGGTGGACAATGAGGATTTTAAAATCTTAGAAAATGATGAGCATGTGTTGAAGATGGTTGCAGCCATGTCTAAGAGTAGAAATATGCCTTTGTATGTAGTTAGACAGCAACCAACAAGTCAACCTCGTATGCCTATGAACACTGTTGATAACGAAATACCATTGGTGCAAGAAATTCATGTGGCCCAATCTTTGAATTGGGATGGTTTGTTTATTGATTGGAATGATGACAACCTTGATAACTTTAAAAGAGAAGAGAATTCAAGCATAAATCAATGGCAGCTTGGGGACCTACCTCCTGAGGGGGAAAATGAGGCTTTTGAGGTACAATATGAGGGGAAAAATGACAGTGAGGTTGAAGAGGAACAAGATGAAGATGAGGAAGATCCATTGGATATGGACTTCATAGACAGTGACTATGAGCAAATAGGAGAAGCTGAAGAGATTGAGATCGATAATAATATGTTTGAGGAAAATATAGATAATCCGATTGAAGAGGAGCTTGAAGAGATGGGTTTTGCAGGGGAGATTTCAGATCATTTGGAAACCTCTGAGGATTTTCATAGCAAACATGGGTATGATGAATCTGATGTGGATGATGAAGTTAGTAGCAAGAAGAAAAAGACCAAAGTGGTTCCTAACTATCGACAATGGAGGAGAGAGTCTATGTTGAGGAATCCAAGCTTTGATATTGGTATGCACTTTCCCAACAAAAGTCAATTCAAAGAGGCTGTGATTCATTATGGTTGCAAGTTAGGAAGAAAAATTTGGTTTAAGAAGAATGACAAGAATAGGGTGAGGGCTGCATGTGAGGAAGGATGTCCATTTGTAATATATGCATCAAGAATTGATGAGTCACCAACCTTGGTGATTAAAACAATGAATTTGGAGCATGATTGTTCAATTGATCAGAAGTTGTTTTGGATGAATTCAACCTTTATGGCTCAGAAATATTCCAATGAGTTAAGGGCAGATCCTGATTGGTCTGTAAAGGGATTTACAGCTGCAATTCAAAGGGATTTTGGGTTGGAACCGTCTTCCAAGCAAATCTATAGAGCTAGGAAGAAGGCATGTACATTGAACAAGTGTGATTTTGTGGATCAATTCCACAAATTGCATGACTACTGTGAGGAATTGAAGAAAGCAAATCCAGGAAGCTCTAGATGGTGCTTAAAACAAAGATGGATGGTGATCAAAGAAGATTTCATAGGCTGTACATATGTTTGGATGCTTGCAAGAAAGGGTTTATAGAAGGATGTAGGCCTCTAATAGGTATGGATGGAGCTTTTATTAAGGGACCACATCCTGGACAATTATTGGCAGCAGTTGGATCGGATGGGAACAATGGAATGTTTCCTATAGCCTATGCAATTGTGGAGATTGAGAATAAGGAAACTTGGGTATGGTTCATCCAACATTTGATAAGAGATTTAAGGATTGAAAATGGCCATGCTTACGCTTTTATATCAGACAAACAAAAAGGTTTAAGCATTGCAATTGCTGAAGTTGATACCCAATGCAGAACATAGACACTGCGTGAGGCATTTCTACAACAACTTTAAAGGATCACATCCTGGATTAACATTGAAGCAAATTTTGTGGGATGCAGCTAGGGCAACAACAATCCCTTGGTGGAAATGTCAAATGGAAAGGATGAAGATGGAAAGTGAAGCAGCTTGGGAGTGGCTTGCATCCAAAGCCAGCCCAACACTTGGAGTAGCTCACACTTTAAAACCCATTATAAGTGTGATATGTTGTTAAACAACCTGTGTGAGGCCTTTAATTCTTCCATAGTGAAGGCAAGGGACAAGCCAATTCTTCAAATGCTTGAGAGTATAAGGACCAATCTCATGGTGAGAATGGATAGGAGGGTCGCTGCATTTAAATGGAAAAAGTCAGTGGGACCAAGGATGGAAAAAATTGTTGAAAAAAACAAGGTTGAGTCTGGGTATTGCATTCCAATATTATCTGGGGATATGAAGTACCAAGTGACAAATATGGAAGGGGGACAATATGTTGTAGATCTTGGAACAAGATCATGCTCTTGTATGAGATGGGATATTTGTGGGATCCCATGTTCTCATGCAATCGCTTGCATTAGTAGAAGAAGGCAAGACCATTTTGACTACGTAGATGAATGTTACAAAAAGGCTGCTTATCTGAAGTCTTATAATCCTATTATATCACCAATGCCCAGCATAGATCAATGGCAAAGACATGATCCTAGCCCATTGCTGCCTCCTTTATATAAGAAGCAAGTTGGGAGACCTAAAAAGAAACGTGTCAGAGAGCAAGGGAGAGCCACCGGCTGCAACATCAGGAAATAGACTGAGAAAATGGGTTTATGACAGATTCAAATGCAGCAAATGTGGCAAGGATGGACACAATAAGAAAACATGTGGGACCTCTAGCACAAATGCAGTGACCAAACAGGTATAAAATTCCTTTGCACATTTCATTTCAATATAAAAAGGCATAAACAGGTGGGACCTTGTATATAATTCATAATAATGTTGAGATTTGATTTGCAGCCTCAAATTGGCCGAAAGGACCCCAAAGATAAGCCAGTTAGGCAAAGGAAACAAAAGTTAAAGGTTCTTTCACTTTCATATTTCATTTTCTGTGGTCAAGATATAATATCATTTTCTTTGGCGTTTTACTAGTATATTAATATGTTTAGGTGGCAAGAGGAGGCCATAACAGGACAACAACGACTGCACAATCTCATACATCGGTACCTACAGTGGGTTCACAGCCTCTTCTTTCACAACCTTCTTCATCAAACCAAGGCACGACACCACAAACCCAGCAAAAAAGACTTACGTCTCCAGCAAAAAGAGGAAGACCATGGAGAGTTTGAGTTAGGACTTGGAAGTTCATTTTGATGTATTGTATGGGAAGTTCATATCGATGTCTTGTGTTAGGATTTGGGAAGATCATTTTGATATATTGTGTTAGGACTTGCTCAAGATTGATGTCTTCGATGTGGTGCACTGGTTTTTTGAGTACTGCTGTGGTTCAATGGTTTTTTGAGGACTCTGTATTTGATGTGCCATGGATAATGAATTTGCAGGACTTCTATTTTCAAATTGATCCATGAGTTTGGTCTTTCTCTGGAGTTCTCAATTGTTGGTCTTTCTCTTGAGCTTAGATTGTTTCAATTTCTTCAGAAGTTTACTTTTTTGATTGGTTATATATTACAGGGCGCCAAAATGGAAGGACCATGAGGAAATGGAGGGAAAGGGTTCTGACAGTTGGGTTTGGTCGAAAGTTGAGTAGAATGATGATAATATTATTTCAAAAAACAGGCTAAGCATGTGCATTTAACTTCTGTTTTAACAGAAACTAACAGAAGGACCATTTTGATGGGTGTATTATAACCTGAAGGACTATTAGTGTCACAAAAAAACCTAAAGGACGATTTGTGATAATTTTGTAAACCTGAAGGACCATTCGTGATAAAAAGCCTTCATAATAATAATACGTCTTCAATCTAACCTGCTTGAAAATCATAATGTAAATCATGGTTCTGGATTTCTATTTGTTTAAATTGGAATTTTGTAAACACACCCAAAACGTTGGCCAAGTCCCACATTGCCCTTAGTCTTACATTGACTTGACTGAACAAATGCCCTGCTGAACCTGGTTAGGGTAGTGACATGGTTGGAACAATTATATTGAACTCTTGTGTTAAATATTTGTGGATTGCTCAACTCCCATGAAAATTGTTAACGGACTATCCAAATTTAGATCTATGCAAAAAACAAGGATGAGTTAAGGTGGGTCACAACATAGATTGCTTTCATCTTGTGGAACATATGGAAAACCCGGTATAATGATGTATTTGAGCACCAAAGACCATCCCCAGAAGTGACAATTTATGCTACCTCAAGTTGTGTAACCAATTTTCTTGCTGCCCAAACTACCCATACCCACAACAACATTCTGAGTTTGGACAACTATCAAACTACTCCCTCTATCTGGTCACCCCCATTTGGAATTACCGTCGAAGTCAATGTGGATGCTGCATCGAACCTTAGAAATGGCAAGGCTAGACTTGGAATTATAATTAGAGACTCCCAATACAAGTTCATCCCCACAAAGATAGTTCAAATCGCCACAAGTTCTGTTTTGGAAGCCGAGGCTCAGGAACTTCTTTGGGGAAGCATGTTTGCTCAGGAGAGGGGGAAAATACATGTAATTCTAGAATCGGATTCAAGGTCTGTAACTCAATGATTAAATGGTAATATTCCTAGAGGGGCTTGGACATTGTATCCCATCCTGAGCAAGTTCAAGGAGCAACTTTCCAACTTTTTTAATTGTCATTGCTCTTGGATTCCTCGTTCAGCGAATCAAGCGGCTAATCTTTTGGCAAGGCTAGCAAAGGAATGGATGCGCACGGAAGTGTGGGTCATTAGACCCCCATTTTTTCTGACCTATGTTCTGAACAAAGATGGTCTCCCCTGCCCTCCAAGTATTTAGCACCATATTTCCAGCTGGAAGGAATGGACACGTGTTAGGCTCTGCCCATGTCCTTGCTCATGTAACTCCTTTAGTTGTTTTATCTTTGGCATTAGCAGTGTTTTTCTTTTGACCCCTGTTAAATTTGGTTGGTTTTTAACCTTAGGCACCATGTTGTTTCCCTTTGTGGCTGGGCCCTCTTGATATGTAGCTTTGTAGCGGTTTCTTTGTCGTCTATTGAATGCAAAACTTTAGTTATAAAAAAATCAGCATCGGACATAAGGATTTAGTTGGTCCGACTATTTGTGGGAACACATATTTCGCTGGCCAATAAAAAGACGATTGGAAAAGAAATATTCTTTAGGTCAACTAATTTCCTTAATTAAAACCTATTTAATTAGAGAAATTATCTTTGATTTAATAGAGAAAGATCTCCTTAAATTAATGAATCAATTTCCACCAAATCTCTTGGATTAATTCCTATCATAATCCTAATAAATAAAAAATAATTCCCAAAACCCTGGGCATACAAGGAGAGTTATTAATACGTGGCTACACAAGACATTCAAGGTAACTCAAAAAACCTTAGTTAATCTCTACCAAAATTTTCCCTCTCCCTTTCTCTTTGCCGCAACTTCTTCAATACACACATGGCTCTAGCCACTCGACTCTCCTCGTGAGAGAAAAACTCCGACCACTTTAGCTATTGTCGTATATTTTTCAAGGTCCAATCGAACTAACTTAGGCATCAGAGGGCCTTTGGCCAACACCCCCTCGAGTGTGTTCTATTTACTCCAATTTGTTTTGCAAGGATTGAGGAAGAAAAGAGAGAAAGAAGACCGAAGATCAAGGTATCAACCTACAAATATTCCCTGTTTGGAATTTTGCTCAAACATATTTGGTGCTTTCATTGAGAGCACAAGTTATACTCAACATGTGTTCTTGACTCAAAGGAATCTGTTTCCTCCTATTCATCCCTAAACTAAGACCTTCAAAACAACCATGGTTAAAAACAAGCGCACGAGAAGACCGTCACGAATGACACAATCCGAGACGGGTTGAGCCACCACGACAGTGCGGCGTCAAACCAAATGCGGCAATCTAAGGCCGAACTGATGGCTCCACACACCACAACAGTGGCTACCATCACGATTCCAGCTGGGGCTGCTCCTCCTCGGCCCCTTGGTTGAGAGCACTGCGCCGCCATCTTCTGCCACGCCTCTTTGCTGCCCCGCGGCCAGTATCACTTTGCTACCGCAAGGGCTAGCGATTGATGTTGGACAGATTTTACTCTATCTATTTCTCGCAAGTGCACGAACCAATTATAGTATAGGAATGCAAGCACGAGGTCGTTCCCAGAGAGACTTGGATGAAAGACACTTATTACTACTACTTAGACTCACAAGTAATCCTAAGACTAAACAGAATTTAAATGAGGTTGTGTTGAGTTTGTTTGGAGTAACAACTACAAAAAGGGAAAGCAAATAGCAAGTGACTGAAAACTACTAAAAGGGAATGCAAAATAGCAAGTGATCAGCAAGTAGATGTTTAGAAATTTAGAGAGAAAGGAGACAAGCACTAGGGTTTCAACTTCACCATGACAATCCAATTTCAAGCAACAAGTTAACAATCACCTAAGTTGATTACAATTTCTGGAGTTCGTTCTTTCTTATGTATGATTATCCATATGGTGTTTGGTTTTAATCAAGTATTCAGAAACACAACTTAGCTATGGTGTTTAGTCTAGGCTATGAATCTGAATCCATTAAGCTTAAGAAGAACACAAAAGAACCAAGTAAACATTTAAACATGGTGTTTGTCCTAAATGCATTACCCACTCATTCACTAATCGGTTCAAGAGTCATATGGTGTTTATGTAAACTTGAACTAGATAACCAACATGCATGTGTTCATAGTGGCCAGTTATTTAAACATGCATAAAGATTCAACTAAGAACAAGTGAATGAGACTAGAAAATTAGAAGTAATCAACAAGAGTAACATTAACTTGAAAACATGAAATTGTCTTGTCAGGTTACATTGAAACCCTAGCTATGGATTTAGCTGCTCATAATGAGAAAGAAATTAAGACAGAAATGAGAAAACATAATGAATGCAATAAGAGTAGAAAAACCCCTTTTTCTGAAGTTCTTGTGGTGTCCAAGGCTTCTCCAAGTGCTTCTCCACGTCTAATGCTTCTCCAAGAGCTTCCTCACTTCCAGAAGGATGTATGAAGGATATGGAGGTGATTTGGGATGAGTTTGAGTGAGTGGTGATGGCTAAGAAAGATGAAATTCGTAGGGAAATGGAAGAGAGGTTTGCTGGAGCTGTTTTGGTGATTTGGGGCTGTTTAGAGCTTTTGGTTGATTGCTGGAGTGTTTGGGATTGTGAGAATGTTTGAGGATAGTTTCTGAATGTGTTTGGGAAAATGATGGAAGTGTTTGAGGGAGGATGGAGTGAAGGATGGCTGAATTGTGGGGTTGTGAATCCCAGGCTTGCACCTAGAGTGTATGGGAGTGTTTAAGGATGGATGGAGAGGGAATTGTGGGGTTGTGAATCCCAGGCTTGCACACCTTGAATCTGGAAATGAATTGGTATTTATAGGGGAAAGGAGGTGAGAAATCAAAATTGAATATGGCTAATGGACTCAACACTTGCATTAGATAATCAGAAATGGTTACTCCACTAAATCCCACTAGCAGCCCTAGCTCATCCTCATGTCAGCATGACCAAGCTTCCATTCAGAAACCAATAGCTCATCTTCATGTCAGCATGACCAAGCAAGCAATGAGCTCATCTGCAAGTCAGCATGATGTGTAAATTGATGGGCTCACGGATTGGGCTTGGATCAATCAAATGTCGACTTTGAGCTGTCAATCTTCAATTTCAGAATGTCATCGATCCAACCACACAAGTATTGGCCCAATCCAAGCTCGGATGAAGAAGATAAGTCCGAAATGAACTTGTAACTCAGTTCTCCAGTTTTTACACATTATTTTCACCATTTTACTTCACATGCCTCAAGTGATACCTAGAGCTCAATAAACTGAATAACAAACACAAAAGAGGTTAAAAGCACAAGGTTAACTCAAAAACATAACTAAATCATAAGCAATAAGGGTACAAAATGATATACAATTGTGAACCGAACAAATACCCCCAGACCTAGATTTTGCTAGTCCTCGAGCAAAACAAAACAAAACAAAAACAAGAAGTTAAGTAAACCACTTCCGCAGGTAACTCGATTGCATTGAGCATATGCAACAAGCCTTTGTACCTCTAGGCATCCCTAGTAGGAGGAGTTGTGTCTCCTAAGGGTTTAACAGAAACGATACCCATAAACGCTTTCCTGACTCTACAAAACAAAGTGGTTAGAAAAACAAACTTTGAAATCAACTAATGAAAATGAAAGAAAACTTTTAGTCATACCTCCAACACCATAGAGTTGCCAAGATAGGTGATCAATCAGTGTGTAAAGTGGAAGCTATAGCTCAAAGGCACACGGCTTCAAAGCAAGCACACTCAAACCTTGAATAGAGAACATGCTTCAACTCTAATTCTCACAGAAAACACTCAATCACTCAGAACCTATGGTTTAATTCTCTCAAGAAAGCATAAGTGAGTGTATGAAATAGAAGCACAAATTTGGTTAGATCTCATGAAAGGAATCAAATACTAAGAATAGAGATATACACATACTTACCAGCACCCATGAATACATCCTCAAAGATCAGCTAGGTCTTTCACAAGGTTGTAATGAAAGGCTAAGGCTTAGGGGAAATGGAAGAATTGGAAGGAAAAACAAGTAACTTAAAAACATACCAAGGTTGCAGCTTCCTTAATCTGCAAGGCAACATTGATTTTAGAATGGCATGGCTGCAAACTTCATGGTTTCACTTGGCATGGACTTTATTTTTCACACTTAGATCACATTGAAACACTTTCATCTTTGCTGATTTGATCTGCATCTTCTTTAACTTCATTGCACAGATTCACATCATCATTCATTTAGGCACATGGCAGCAACTTCCTTGCTTCAAACTTTATCTTGGTACACCTTGGTATATTTCTAAGCTATAGGGTATGGCTACAATAGGTCAAGTATCTCAGATTGAGATACAAAGGTAGGGAAATGATGAGGGTGATAGAAGAAAAGGGCTTGAAGTGTTTGGCTTCAAGAGGGCTGATGGAACACACATATGGGTAGGGTAAAAAGAAAGCACATAGAATGGTTATACACACATAGCCTAGCATCACTTCAATGAGTTCATTCATGAATGAGAGCAAGCACATGATATCTGCAAAAGAGAATCATCCTTAGCATTCAATCAAAATGGAACAATGAGATCAATTAGAGTGAATTGAAGAAAATAAGTATGGATGAGAAATAGAACACTTTAAACCCTCTCAAGAAAGCAATTAGGCTCGATATGGCTCACTAGGGTAGTCTCCACTATTCTCCTTCAAGAATTTGAGCATGGTACTTTAGCCACCAGAATTCTAAGAGCAAAAGCTTTGTGAAGTGCAAAATTTTGATATGAAAACCTCAACGGCAGCTCCATAGCATTGATTGTATGACATTCTAAAAAAAAAAAATTAGTGCAAGGGAACGAAAATTGAAAACACAAATGACACGAAAATTGAAAACACAAATGAATTGAATTTGAAAGCCTTCCCCCCAGACCTGAATTGAACATTGTCCTCAATGTTAAAGCATAGAAAAGATGATTGAGAACATGCAAATGATAAGGGGAAAAGTTAAGAAGAAGGTTTAGAGAAACTCCCCCTTGATGCGATTAGGTTGACCGCTAACAAACACCTTCTTCTTGAACACATGGGTTGCCTCCCAAGAAGCGCCTTAGTTAATGTCTTGGCAAGACATTATGCAAACAGCTTATGATGAGTTGGGGGGTTTCGGATCAATCGTCTCAAGATAGTTCACCCAACTTCTTCTCCTCTTCCTTTTCCTTTTCTTTTTCTTCAAGTGTGCAAGGGGTGTAACTTTGAACATGCCATTGGATGGTTCCAACTTCGTAGAGCATGGATCAAGGGGCTCAAGTGGTAACCCAGAAATTGGTGGAAATGGCTGGAACTCTTCTAGGGCAGCTACCACTTCTTGGAACTCAGATTCATCATCAAGGTCACCTAAAGGTTGTGTCAAAACAATTTCTAAAGCATCATCAGATTGTGCCTGCACAAACTTAGACAAAACCAGGGAATCCAAACAATCAATTGAAAAACAATCAAGTGAATTAGAAGGATGAGTTAAGGATTCAAACACTTTGAATTCTATGGTTTGGCCAAGGACTGTCATTTTCAGTATGCCATTTTTCACATCAATAAGAGTGTTTGCTGTGGCCATGAATGGTCTTCCAAGCAAGATAGGCAGCTCACGATCATGAATGGGTGCATCTTCCATGTCTATCACTACAAAATCAGCAGGCAATATTAGCTTATCAACTTGAACCAAAATATCTTCAACAATACCTCTAGGATATTTCACTGAACCATCAGCAAGTTGTAAGCTGAGTGTGGTGGATTTTAATTTTCCCAAACCAAGTTGCAAGTACACTGAATAAGGCATTAGATTGATACTTGCACCTAAATCCAACATGGCTTTCTCAGCTCGTTTATCTCCAATGGTTATGCCGATGGTAAAACTACCTGGATCCTTGAGTTTAGGAGGAAGTTTTCTTTGAAGGACAGCACTCACATTTTCAGACACCAACACCTTCTCATGAGGACTATACCTTCTCTTGTGTGAGTTCAACTCCTTAAAAAATTTAGCATAAGTTGGCATGTTCCTGATCACATCAAGCAAAGGCAAGTTAACATTGACTTTACTAAGTATATCATAGATTTCAGTAAAAGACTTATCCTGTTTGCTTTTAGCAAGACGTCCTGGGAAAGGAATTGGTGGCACATAAGGGTTCTCGGCCTTGTGCAATATAGGTGAAATTGTTGACTTGCCAATGGGAATTGCTTCTTTTGGTGTCATCTCTTCCTTGTGTTCATCACCTGCATTCACAACATCATGATTAGTAACTTCTTTGCCAACTTTATTATCAATAACCTTACCACTTCTAGAACTGAGATTGCGTTGGCTTGCTCATGATGCTTGGGATTCACATTTGGCTGACTAGGGAATTTTCCAGGTTCTCTTTGGTTCAAAGTATCTGCAATTTGTCCCAATTGAATCTCTATCTTAGTAAGGGCAGCAGAATGTTGTTGAAGAGCACCATTAGTAGTTTGCTGGAATTGCAAAGTATTTTGGGCCAACATCTTGACTGTGTCCTCCAATGAACTTGGTTTAGGCTGGAATGATGAACTTTCTTGATTTTGATTTTGATTGTTGCTCCAAGAGAAATTTGGGTGATTCCTCCAACCAGGATTATAAGTGTTTGAGAAGGGATCATTTCTTGGCCTTTGGTTGTAAGAATTCATCATGTGGGCTTGTTCTTGGACAAACTCAGGATAAGCATTACTAGCTGAACACATGTGAGTTGAGTGTCCTTGAGAATTGCAAATAGCACAAACTTCAACTTGAGGAGCTTTAGGGACCATATTGAGCACAGCATCAAGCTTCCTTTGTAAACCAGCCACCTGTGAAGCAAGCTCATTGTTAGGACTAATCTCATAAATACCAGCTTTACCTCTTGTATCTTTGTGTTGAGCATTGGATCCCAACATCTCAAATATGTCATATGACTCTTGAGCATTCTTTTTCTTTAAAGCTCCACCTGCAGCATTATTGACAGTAGATTGACAAGTTTCGGTTAGTCCATCATAAAAAATTTGCATTTGTAAGTATAGAGGTAACCCATGATGTGGACATTGCATTAGAGTTCCTTTGAAACGCTCCCAGCATTCATTGAATGGTTCGCCATCATGTTGTGAGAAGTTGAAAATCTTGGACCTCAAGGTGGCTGTCTTTTGGGCGAAGAAAAACTTCTCCAAGAACTTCTTAGCAACAGCATCCCAAGTGGTTAGTGATCCAGGGGATAACGACATAAACCAAGTCTTTGCTCTATCTTTCAAAGTGTAAGGGAAAACCCTCATCCTCAGATTTGCTTCAGACACATCCTTCAAAGGCAAAGTACACACAACAGGTATAAAATTCTTTAATGTGAGCCAAAGGATCTTCGTTAGGTAAACCATAAAAAGAAGGAAGCATTTGAAAGTGAGAAGATTTAAGCTCATAGTTTCTAGCTTCTCTGGACAGCAAGATGCATGAAGGTGAATTTGGTATGATTGGTTGAGCAAGATCCTCCAAAGCAAGTTGGTCATTAGCTGCCATCTTTTCTTCTTCCTCTTCTTCTTCCTGATTCTGAGTTAAAGATGTTGAACAAAGAGTATTCTTCTGAGCTTGCTGAATTGGAGGTTTCAGCTTCTAAGGGATTGAGAATAGATTCAATGGCTGCCTCCCTTGCTTTGTGAAACCTTCGTTCAAATTCAGCCAGTGATGGTTGTTGTGTACCACGGATTGGTTGGATCCGAATGGTTCCGGATTGAGAGTGTTTCTTGACCGCTGATACAACTTGTTCAAGCAATGGTTTGCTCGACATGCAAATACCTGAAAACAAAGAAAAACTAAAGAAAGTAAGCAATAGAAATAAGACTTTTAATCAAGTCCCCGGCAACGGCGCCATTTTCTTGTTGGACAGATTTTACTCTATCTATTTCTCGCAAGTGCACTAACCAATTATAGTATAGGAATGCAAGCACGAGGTCGTTCCACAGAGACTTGGATGAAAGACACTTATTACTACTACTTAGACTCACAAGTAATCCTAAGACTAAACAGAATTTAAATGAGGTTGTGTTGAGTTTGTTTGGAGTAACAACTACAAAAAGGGAAAGCAAATAGCAAGTGACTGAAAACTACTAAAAGGGAATGCAAAATAGCAAGTGATCAGCAAGTAGATGTTTAGAAATTTAGAGAGAAAGGAGACAAGCACTAGGGTTTCAACTTCACCATGACAATCCAATTTCAAGCAACAAGTTAACAATCACCTAAGTTGATTACAATTTCTGGAGTTCGTTCTTTCTTATGTATGATTATCCATATGGTGTTTGGTTTTAATCAAGTACTCAGAAACACAACTTAGCTATGGTGTTTAGTCTAGGCTATGAATCTGAATCCATTAAGCTTAAGAAGAACACAAAAGAACCAAGTAAACATTTAAACATGGTGTTTGTCCTAAATGCATTACCCACTCATTCACTAATCGGTTCAAGAGTCATATGGTGTTTATGTAAACTTGAACTAGATAACCAACATGCATGTGTTCATAGTGGCCAGTTATTTAAACATGCATAAAGATTCAACTAAGAACAAGTGAATGAGACCAGAAAATTAGAAGTAATCAACAAGAGTAACATTAACTTGAAAACATGAAATTGTCTTGTCAGGTTACATTGAAACCCTAGCTATGGATTTAGCTGCTCATAATGAGAAAGAAATTAAGACAGAAATGAGAAAACATAATGAATGCAATAAGAGTAGAAAAACCCATTTTCTGAAGTTCTTGTGGTGTCCAAGGCTTCTCCAAGTGCTTCTCCACGTCTAATGCTTCTCCAAGAGCTTCCTCACTTCTAGAAGGATGTATGAAGGATATGGAGGTGATTTGGGATGAGTTTGAGTGAGTGGTGATGCACTACAAGAAAAAACCTCTTCAGCGACGAAATGTTTAGCGACCAACCCAATTTTGGTCGCTCAAAAATGAAATTAGCGACAAACCTGTTGTTGTTGGTCGCCAAAGGTTTCGTTATATTAAGGCATCGTCCAAGACATGAACAAAATGAATTGCTACCAAATTCTTCAGAAGGGCGACGAAATTTTTTCGTGTCTATGGTTGTAAGTGGCGACCAAAAATAATTTTGGTTGCCATTCATTAAATAGAGTGCGCGCGAAATTGTAAAATTTCTAGGCGACAAAAGAGTTGTGTCGCTATGTTTGCCAGCGTCGTCGCAAAGCAAAAGTTCGCGCTAAAAAATTTCGGGGTATTTGGCGACCATTGGTTTTGGTCGCAGATTAGTGTGTGCTAAGAATTAAACCCATCAAAATGACGTCATTTTCAATATGGTGGTATTTTGGCGACCAAATTATTTTGGGGCTAATTTGAGACTATAAAAATAAAAATTCCCCTTCACCAACACGCGTGTTATTTCCCTCATTCAATTCGCATACCCACTCCCTTCATCTCGCATGCCCTAACCTCTCCGACGCCGACAAAGCAATCTGCCACCGACGTCGGCCAAGCACTCGTATGGACATACCCACTCTCTTCCCCCAAGATTTCTGATGGCCTGAGTTATTTTCCATTGTCTCTGCCCCAGACCATCTACCCTTCAGTTCTCCAGAATTTTCAGAATCTCCACAGCCACAACAAGCCAGTGATTCAAAGGTATTTTCTTCTTTTGTTTATTCAACAATTGTTCTATAGTTATTTGATTTTGATTCTTTCAAAATAAAATCTGTTTTTTTTTTTACTTAATAACAAGGTCATTGCAACCCCTCAACCATTGAATTGACGAAGTCCTCCTCTCACGACTTCCTTCATATGGTGCCTTTCTGTTAGGTATGAAGACCATTTGCTCTGAGTGATGTGCGTTTTGAGTTTTGGAACATGGAAATATTTATTTGGTCATCTATGATTTACTGAAAACTACTTCATACCATGTGGATTGGTTCTTAACGATAATGTTGAATGAAAGAAGGTTAGACAATTAAGGAACGAACAATTAAGGACTGACAAGTAACAAACTGGTACATGAGTGATTCTCCCAAGTATAGTAGACTTTTGAATTATTTAGAATCAGTTACGAGCCCTTGTGTAAGTGTCTTTAATTTATTAGATGAGTTTGTAGTCAAACCTAATTGGATTTTCATATAATTGAAGTAAAAAAATTGGAAGTTGGAAGTGGGTCATGTGGGTGTGTATTCGTTTCAAGGTTTCTTTGCTTGTCTGTGAGATTATGCTTTATTTTAGTTTTTATTATTGTTTTTTTTTGGGTCAAAGGAGCTTATGCTTTTATTGTTTAGGAGAATTAAACTAGGAAAAATAATGTTGTTGTTTTTGGATGATTAGTGAAACTTAAAGGGCGAAGTCATAGACTATTTTGAGTTTGCAGACTAATTTGGTCTCAAGCTCTCCCAAAATATCGTGTCTAACAAATTTTGTTATTTTTTGCAGTAGCCTATTTGAAACACTTTCTGTGATGAATAATTCATCTATCTCAAGCACCTTTGTGATGAGAGTCGGTGTCATAAAAGTTGAATGCTTTAATTTTTTTCTTGTCTTTTTTGTTTTGTTTTCAGGGAATGATATATTAGTATGTTGCTCTGTTTGAGGCTTTGAGCCTTCTCTCTCTGTTTTTGTGCTTTGTAAATGTGCAGGATGATACTTAAGAGAGCTGTTAGCTTAAGCAATAATAATAGGCCACATATCAGCATGTGTCTCCTTCTCTAAGGTGGTTATTTCTTTCACCCATGCAATCAAATCTTCAGAGCCTGTTTTCTCAGTTTTCTTTTCGTCGTTTCTAGGCAATTCGTACACTTTACAGGTCTGGCTTTCAATCCTCCCTATTGTCTTGAGTTGTTCTCTAGCTGCAATTGATGAGGTGTCATTCAATTTTCAAGGCCTGTGGGGTGCTTTGATTAGCAATCTTGGGTTTGTGTTGAGGAACATTTACTCAAAATGCAGTTTCCAGAACTTCAAGGAAGTAGATGGGTTGAATTTGTATGGTTGGATCACTTTACTTTCACTCCTCTATCTATTTCTTGTGGCTATTTGTATGGTTGGGAAATGCTTGTATATCCTGACAAAGGTTTTTTATCCTGAAAACTTAGGTTTTTTTTTATTTTTTTATTTTTATACTGAAAGGCCTTAATTTTCCACTGAATTGGTTGGGTACATAGATGTGGAATGGAATCACGTTTTGACAACCTCTCTCTCGCTCTCTCTCTGATTTTTTAGTAGCGTTTTCCTCTGTTTTCCCTTTATTTAATTGGTTGTGCTTTGTAATTCAATATTGCACTGTGGTCTTGTACAATGATATATCAAATTGTCCATTTTTTTTATAGACACTTTGTATTTCTTTTAGAGTTTTGTTGTTTAGTGCAGCCCAGTCCGTTTTGGATTTTGTTTTTGACATGCTTCCTTAACTTCGAATGCCATGAAATTTTGATGTGATGAAGTTTTATGTATCTAGTTATGATCTGGAAAGTTTCGCACTATTTCGACTCAAACTGATTTTTTAGTGAATTTCCCAAGTTGAAGTGTTCCTGCCCAAATTGTTTAACAAAATATGTATTTGGTCATCTATGATTTAATGCAAACTACTTCATACCCTTTTTGTTGAATTGTCTTTTTGCTTATCAATGTTTGAAGACCAAATTGAAGTGCCTAGAAAATTAGGAATGTTGGGCTATGTGCTTAAGCAAACTCTGTGTCTTGGGCTTGAAAATATGTTAAAGAAATATCTTCAAGACTTCTAGTTTTTCACTAGGATCATCCTCTGTTAGCTTGTGTTTTCACTTTTAAAGAATTTTTCATGTTATTTTATCTCAATTCAATCCTCTTCTGCTATATTTAGATCTCTTTTTATTTCAATTCTTCATTGTATTCTAGTGGAAACTGAAAAAGTTGTCGTTAAGTGTTTCTATTTGCTTTGAAAACATTAAAAACAATGAGTGATTGCCTTATTTGGGTTTGTGGTTCTCTTTATCTCATAATGTGTTTAGAACAATGTCATTTAGGAGTCTAACTTTACTGAGGTAATATCCTGTTTTTGCATGTCAGATTATTTGATGAGGTGGAAGGATTTGGTTTGTGGTTTTGGACAGAGGACCATTTGAGGTAAGAACCTCTTCTTCTCATTACACTCAGTTCCATTTGTTTTCTTATTAACAGCTATAGTGGTTGTCAATGTCATTGTGATGTTGTTTGTTTAAATTATTAAAATGACATACGTGTTTTGTATTGTGTTGAGAAGTTATGCAACCCATGTTGGTTAAGGTGTGGATTATACTTTGGATTTTATGATTTATGTTTTCTAATGGGTTTGTGCTATGCATGATATAAGTCTTTACATTGGTTTTTGGAATTGTTTTCCTTCTTCATTTGTTGTATTTGTTATTATCACAAAGGTATGCTTTAGACAGTTGATATTGAGAGGTATGAAAAATGAATTCAAATTTTATTAAGTTTTTTCAAATACCATTCTTAAACATTCTTAAATATTGATGACCAGTGATCATTTTTCTTGTGTAGATCCAAACTCTTTTTAATGGCGTATTTATTTAAGATTGTGAATTTCAGCTTTTGGGCAAGATTTCTTGTAATTGTTTGTTTTTGGTCTATATATATATATTTAAATTTTCTTGGTTTTGGCATCTTCTTGACCATTGACATTTCCTTGTTTTGTTTCTTTTGTCAAGGAAGATGATTGATGAGTTTGAGCAGATCAAGCAACAATTGGCAGAGTGTTTGGGAATTCCATGATATTAGATCACAGTCCCTATCCCACAGGTGTTAAAGATCATGACTACAAAACTTGGAATTACAAAAGGCAAATACATGCAATTTTTTCAGTCTTAGAGTGGGGAAATAATTACTACAGAACTAGGGCAAGAATATATGGAGCTTGGCCTCCAGTCTTTGAGTGAAGAGTTCTTCACTCGTTTATATATACTATTTTTGGATATGTTACGTGTACTTGAATAATTAGTATGCTCTTGTGTACTTTTGAATGAGAGAAACTTTTATTCATGTCATTTTCTATTGATCTATTTACCTAAATTTATTGTTTTCCAAAATTACAATATGTTAATGAACAAAAGGTTAATATTATCACAAAACAGAATATAAATCAAATAATTAAAAACACTTCAAATATACAAATTTTAGCGACCAACTAAGTAAGCTTTAGCGACCAAATCAGGTAGTCACCAAAACCTATCGCGACGAACCAATCTATTTGGTCGCCCAATCCTTCTTCAGTTTCGCGGCAAATTTTGGTATTTTCCGGGAACGCATCTTCACAGGCGACCAACTAATTACTTAAAGGCGACGAAACCAATTGGTCGCGTAAAGGTTTTAGCGACGAAATTTTGTTTTCGTCGCCTTTTATAGCCTGGACTTTCAGCCACGAGCCTAAGGCGACCAATTTGGCGATGAAATTTTTTCGTCGCTAAAGGTTTTTGGCGACGAATAACAGCTTTTAGCGACCAAACGTGGTGGTCGCCAAAAGGGGTTTTCCTTGTAGTGATGGCTAAGAAAGATGAAATTCGTAGGGAAATGGAAGAGAGGTTTGCTGGAGCTGTTTTGGTGATTTGGGGCTGTTTAGAGCTTTTGGTTGATTGCTGGAGTGTTTGGGATTGTGAGAATGTTTGAGGATAGTTTCTGAATGTGTTTGGGAAAATGATGGAAGTGTTTGAGGGATGATGGAGTGAAGGATGGCTGAATTGTGGGGTTGTGAATCCCAGGCTTGCACCTAGAGTGTATGGGAGTGTTTAAGGATGGATGGAGAGGGAATTGTGGGGTTGTGAATCCCAGGCTTGCACACCTTGAATCTGGAAATGAATTGGTATTTATAGGGGAAGGGAGGTGAGAAATCAGAATTGAATATGGCTAATGGACTCAACACTTACATTAGATAATCAGAAATGGTTACTCCACTAAATCCCACTAGCAGCCCTAGCTCATCCTCATGTCAGCATGACCAAGCTTCCATTCAGAAACCAATAGCTCATCTTCATGTCAGCATGACCAAGCAAGCAATGAGCTCATCTGCAAGTCAGCATGATGTGTAAATTGATGGGCTCACGGATTGGGCTTGGATCAATCAAATGTCGACTTTGAGCTGTCAATCTTCAATTTCAGAATGTCATCGATCCAACCACACAAGTATTGGCCCAATCCAAGCTCGGATGAAGAAGATAAGTCCGAAATGAACTCGTAACTCATCTCCAGTTTTTACACATTATTTTCACCATTTTACTTCACATGCCTCAAGTGATACCTAGAGCTCAATAAACTGAATAACAAACACAAAAGAGGTTAAAAGCACAAGGTTAACTCAAAAACATAACTAAATCATAAGCAATAAGGGTACAAAATGATATACAATTGTGAACCGAACAATTGACTCCAGCATCCACCTCCCTCAGGAGGATTTGATGCAAACCTCCATGGCACTGCCGCAACACACGATGTAGGCACCAGTCATGGCCAACTTTGTGCCGCCTCCAACTTTGGCTCCGTTGTGGAACACCTACGTCCATTGCCCCCATTTGCCTCCGCCATTGATGTATGCAATCGCATATACCTCCAATGAAACCCTAGCCCGTGTATCGTTGAGGTTCACACAATTCTCTCATCTAGATCCAAGCAGTTAAGCAGACCTTAGTCTTATGGTCGACCAACAGGCTCAAAGAGTGAACAACCAAAATAATTTGGTTAGACATCTCATCAAGCAAATCAGCTTGGTCCAAAACCTTGGCCCGAGATTCTATGGTGAAGAGAGAAGGACAGGACGGCAAATGCACTGACAAGCAAATCGAAAGGTCGAGGTAGGTCGAAGCAGGAACCAGCAAGCGATGAGGATGGCAAAAACGTATGTTGACATGTCATAAGCATCCGTGGGCTCTAGTCAAAGTAGATCGAGCCTCCATGCAAGATTAGGTCCAAAGACCAACTTACATGAAAGGTTGAGCCCGCGATCTGATGTCCATGCCCGTTGGGCCTGCAAGGAAGCATTCACGCAAGGCTAGGCCCCTAGGGAGATCAATCTCACAATCCACTTCAAGAAGTGCTTGAAGAAAGGTGCTAATTGGCCCACTCCGAAAGAGTCAGTACAAGGCAACAAGCCGTAAAAAATCTGTCGCAAGCTCAGTCCACCAATACACCACTCAGGCATGACATTCGAGGAGATCCACCCCCGATAGTCAATGAGGAGGTCAGTCGAACGACATTCGCGCCATGGGAGACACCGACGTGTGCCACAAGCCTTGAGAGTATAAGACGTCGATAAGCTCGTGAATGACCGACTTAGAGACTTGAAGGTTGGAGAAGACTTGGAAGATGCCATGCGTGAGCAGGTAGACCAAGTAAACTTCTTTCCTTTCACCAATGAGATCAAGCAGGCAGCCTTGCCAAGGCAATTCGCAACACCATCTTTCAATCCATTCAAAGGGGATTCTGATCTCAAGAGCCATTTGAAACATTTCAAAAGTGTCACAATTCTTTACAAATCCGAGAATGTGCTCATGTGCAAGGTGTTTGTGATGACCTTGCAAAGAGCAGCTTAAGATTGGTTACATACTTTATCGTCCGGGTTAATCAACTGCTTTAAGGAGCTGGCTTTCGTCTTCACAAAAGAGTACACTTCCCACCAAACGATTAAGAAACAAGCTAACCGCTTGTTCAACGAGTGCAAAAAGCCTAATGAGTTACTTTTAGATTACATCAAAAGGTTCAAGGTAGAGAAAGCTAACATCGTGGGATGCGATGATCGTATCGCCTCCTCAGTTTTCAAGAGAGGAGATCCCATTAAGAGGAGAACAAACAAGTCCTGCGTCTTCCATTGGGCACACGTGCATTATACAAATGAGTGTTATGTTTAGAAAAGGCACCTCAAGGAGTTGGTCAAAGAAGACCATTGCACAGAATTCGTGGCAAAAAAGGCTATCCAGCGGATTCGAGAACCTTGATGTTGCTAAAGAGCCTCCTAAGAAGGTCATAAGGATTAATACAATCCTGGCCGATTCCAAGGAGTCCGGGATGACCGATAAGGAAAATGAGAGGAAGATTAGCCAGGCAACTCAATTTGCAGCACAATGATGCTCTTGTCATCAACATTTAGATTGTGCATGCCGTGATCGACCGACTACGTGTGGACGAGGGTAGCGCAGCTAACATCTTCCAGCTATCAGTTGTCCAGGAGATGGGCATGGAGACCAAGATCAATAAATCAGCCATGTCGCTAAATGGCTTGCGACCTCGGATTTGATCGTGGGCACGATAGACCTCGACGTCTACTCTCCCCCGTGATAAACTCCTAAATCTTCATGATCATCAACGAAGTCTCCCCATATAATGGCATCTTGGGCAGACCAAGGATTGACAAGATCAACGCCATCACTTCTACCACCCACCAGAAGATCCGCTAAATCTCTTGCTAGTTCTATTTGTAATCTATTAATTTTTTTTTTCCATTACAGTCTATATGATTATTACATCCAAGATATACTAATGTTTGGTTTGGCTACTTTGTCTCGTAAAGAGTCATGTTTGCGTTAAACTTTAATCAACATGTGTTTTCGTTGCTTTTGTGGTCCAATAAAAATGTGGATCCGAAAGAATTTCAAATTAGTTGATATATATAGCTTTGGTTGAGGGACACTCTTGTATAGCTCATTATACATTGTATTTCATTCATCCAAACTGTCTACTTTGTGGATATTCATTCAAAAATCATTTATGCAAAAAATCACTTGAATCAAATATCATTTGACTACTCAATTAACTATTCAAATTTTAGTCCTTTTGAAATACCGCGTTCATTGATTTTATAAGATATAATTAGATTATAATAAGGAGTCAGATCCAAATGCATATCAAATTTTTATTTGGTTGGGAAAAATCAAGAATATAATACAAAGAACACTAGAACTGACAATGGGTTTTGACGTTTCTTGTTAACTACTAATGGGATTCATTTGGCCCATTAACTCTTTCGATTTAATAAGGAGTTAGATCCAAAACATTCACCTACAATGAGGCTCTTCTCTTAGGCCCATTTCTTTGTTGCCCAAACCCAACAAAAAACCCAATATGCCGAAACCCATTTTGCTCCCTAATTTCCATTTATAACAGACTTTCCCATTCCCACCCTAACAGGGGCCTATATATACCACCCAACTCTCACACGCTTCTCATCCCATTTTCTCTACGCCTCCCAAACCCTAATCCTTTCTCGCTCTTGTTTTCTTAGATCCCAAATCTAGGGTTTTTCAATAAAATTCAAGTGTTTTTGCAGCTCATTTGTGTTTTCTGTTAAATCAGAATTGTGCGGTGATGAGGCTATTTGTGGACTAGAGTTTATGATCTGGGTTCTTCTCCCAAAAGTTTGATTACAAACCCTTGGCTGTCTGAGCACTCTTCATCTGTTCTCTTATCTTCCGATCTGTGGTTTTGAAAAGTGCTTTTTTCCAGGGTCACCCATCTCACCTTTTTGACTTTCTGGTAAAACCCATAATTTTTTTCTCAAATTTATTGGTTTTTTAATGCTGTAAAATTGATTTTGTTTGTTAGGGTTTGTATGGCTCCACTTTGAGCTTATGATGATAATTTTTAATAATCTTAGCGGATTTCAGTGAGGCCTTAGGGTGAATGATCTGATTGTTACACACACTGAGGCTCAAATTTTTTTTATTTTTCCTTCAAATTTTGACAGTAGTTTTGGTTTGGTTTAAAGTTTGCAAATTTTGAGTTGTTGGGTTGTGGTTTGCGATGATGAGGTGAAACACTGGACGTGTTTTGGGCAGTGGACATGACCTCTATCGGGGGTCTTGCCGTGAGCTCATTCATACAAAACGACTTCTCCTTCCACTGAGCTCCACTCCCACATAATCAAGTTTTAAATTTTATCTAGTAAAATTGAAAACCAAATTGTTAAAATGCGTCCATTACCAATTCTAGAGGATTATTGGTTCCTCCTGATGTAATGGCTCGGACGCTACATTGACCCATGTGGCCATCCTGATCAATGGATACTCAATGCCATTGAATCGTGGAAACACCCCATACATTTACTTTAAATAAACATAAACTTTAATTTAGGTTAATTCATAATAATAATTAGTCTTCAATCTAACCTGCTTGAAAACCATTATGTAAATCATGGTTCTGGTTTTTTATTTGTTTAAATTGGAATTTTGTAAAAGATAAGGGTTTAGGGTTTAGCAAAAGATAAACTCCCACATTTCTACGTCCTTGAAACATGGGTCAAATCCCACTTGAATTGTTAAATCTTCTTTCGACATAAGAATTTAGGTGGTCGAATTGGTAGGGAGTAAATCCAAATCAACTTGTCTGGTTTAGTTTTTGAAGATGAATTTGGGTTTGACTCAAATTCATTTAAAATTTCATACACTCAAATTTGTAGGTGGATTTGTGTTGAATCAAATTCATTTACTCAAAAAAGGCCCAATTCATATACTCCGATTATGTGAAACTCAAAATTGGTAAATGGCAAATTGAAGGTTTAAATCAACATCACTTCTCGTCCCTCGAACTGATGAGCTATTTGTGTGATTGGATTATTGCAAAACCTACTGATACAAGAAAAATAAAATGCTCAAGATGAATTTATTCGCTGTATACTTGTTAATAAAAACCCAAATGTCAAGAAATAATCAGTGTATATGAAAGATACCTTTCCTGGTATCTATAATGTGACAGTTTTTGATCCTGGTATCCATTAGATATGAAAGACAGGTTTTGTGGAATCTGTATGGACAAAGCTAAGGTGTATTGTTCAATGTACAATTGTGAAGAACCTGAGGTTTAAGCTATTGTCGGAAATTTAGAAGGACCTCGTTTTACAAGAGAAGGGATCTTCTTGGATAAACTACAAGAGGAATTCAAAGTTAGAAATATTTTTAAGAAGGAATCTCTTCTGGTTTGAAAATTCTACTGTCACTATTCTTTTCGACTTGCGGTATATTAAAAACAATCAATTTGAAAATTTTGTAAGAAATGAAATGTCACAATGTTTTTTAATAACCTTCCAACAACATCAGAAGGATTTTAATAATAAAGATGAAGGGTGCCGCAGAGAGACCATTGAAAATTTTGGTCTAAAATTTTAAGAGCTGGTCACAGAGTGTCCTTACCCGATCTTTTACTTACAAAATCACTAAACATTCATGAGATTATAAAAGGGCATAAACGACTTAAAAAGTAGAGGTAAATCAACACAAACCGAGTATACGAAAGAAAAAGACTAGGCAATGTTATTCTTCTGATTAATACATGTATTCTCAAATTCTGGGATGGCAACTCAATGCATATTTTCTTATTTGTTTGGCAGTAAAATGGATTCTTATATTCCGAAAGAGGGAGGGCAAAAGCTCCAACGTCTAGTACGTTTTCCCTGGGTAATCCGGATGTGCTCGGTTATTGCTGAACAATAAAGAGTCACATATTGTACATTGGGTGGCCTCCAATGTCTCATTTAGATCCTCAACATTCATTCATTTCTGAGCTTTACTTCTTGGATGCAAGATAGATGCCTGATATTATGGCCACCCCTGCAACTGCTACACCGAAAGATTTAAGGACTTTTGCGGTGGAAAATGCCGACTGCGGTGAAGGAATTTCCATAAGATCCTTGACCTGCCATACATGGTCAAACACAGAGCATGAAAATCTAGAGATAAGTAATAGGAAACATACACTTGCCATCCAGCTTCGGTGAAACACAACAAGAAACAATCAATGAGAAATCAGAAAGCAAATCTAAGGAGCCATGATAGGTAAAGGTGCTGAATTGTGTGCGCACTTGGGTGGTGCACATGGACTTGTTCTACAGGAAGAATTTAGGAAAAAGGAACGATCAACCAACCACAACAGGCTGCTTCCAGTGCTTCTTAATTCCTTGAAGGTGTCCCTTTCCCACCACTGCAACTACTGAACTATGCTCGCTGGCAATTCTCAGCAGTGTAGATGACATGTACCTAAATATCCAACAATTAGAATCAGATCAACAAAGTGATAAGAATTTATGCAAAAGAACTAAAAGTCCAAAATTGAGGTTAAATAACAGGTTCCCCAGAGATGCTATGTACAGATGTATGCGATTCTTAGTAAGGGTTCTATACAATTGTTTTTACTAAATAGGTGCCCTGATTAATCAACTCTAACGTTGCAGTTGGGTTGGTGAATTTAGATAAATTCCACAAAGCAAAATGAAACCTTTGTTTATTTACACTCTCCAACCTCCACAAGCATACATGGAGCTTGTACTTGGATAATTTCAAATACTTAACATAAGAGCTTATTTACTACCTAAACCTCTCTGATCAAGTTGTTACATGTCTTCCATGCAGGGGGAACTGATAAACACACTCACTGTTTCTTTGACTTTTCAGAACCAATTCCAGCAGAAAGAAATTGAAGATACAAGGACAGAAAAGAAGAGAATATTTTGATAGGATGATAGGTAATAGATATGCCATCATCTTTCGATCTTAGTATTAGTTTAATAGAATGAATAACTCAGATGATTACTTACTGGTCTCGCTCATGTACGAGTGTTTCCATTAGAGTTGGGTACTCCTTGCTCATCTCTTGAATCACAAGAGTCAGCATGTCAACATCATCCATTTCCTTTAGCTGAAGATAAGCAAGACCGAATCAGTAATCACAAGCACCTAAACATTAGAAGCATAAAAAAGTGGTTTCTTTTCACCAAATCAAGAGCATACTTCCTTAGATGCTTACCATTTTATTCAGATCATCAGGACGTGGTAGAAAGACTGCTTGAAAAAGGAATGAATATAGTAGTTTTATCTTATGCCAAAGTGGCATTTTTGCCCACGTCCTTCGCAATGTAATCTGTTTCAGCCGATTGCAAGTCATATTAAAGTAGTTCTTGACTAGGAAAATAATACAAGGTCTGAAGCAAAGTAGATAAGATTATGGGAAGACAGCCTACAGAATGCTAAGTTAGCATAGCAGGGTCGGTGTAAAAGCGAAGCAAATAAACAAAGAAGAGAGACAGAATAAAGATGTATTGATATTAGAATTTTGAATTGCCACAACCTTTGGAAAGAATTGACATGAAAGAGAATTTCGGGCATAAACATTCAGCAAGTCTGGTTAATTCATCCTCTAGAAATAATCTTGACAACAAAACAAATAAAGCTACAGCATTTCATAGGGAGACATCTCATCATAACCAGCCTTCGAGATGCAAAATGCATACAGTTAAATTTTATTACACATGAAAATTACTTGGGTAGGTAATACACATTTCTTCAGACAACGGGCAGCAGCAGCCGCATAGGGCAGGCTGCAATTGATAGATATCGGGGCACCAAAAGGATAAGGTATAATGTATTATACCTGCACTGGGCGATCGCCAAGTATCACCCTACCACCATACTTCATTGCTTCTTCATATGCTACACGAAACTCAGCACCAGGAAAAACCTCAAGCTTACTTGAAACCTAACAGAAAATTCACACAAAAATTACACCCCCTGAATATACTGACAACATATGGAAATAATGCTTAGTATAGTTGGATCAAAGATGAAAACTTTTCTGAAATCATAGATGAATTTTCATACCTTGGCAAGGAACCAGCTGTAAACAATTCCAAAGGCATTATGTTTTTTCTTCCACATTTCTATCATTTCGCCCATTGTCGGTACCTGATGAACTAAATGTATTGGTAATCATTTTTACTTATTGGAAAAGCAGAGCAACCACAGATTCAGACCTTCAAATTCTGAGGAGTAAGTGCAGCCACCCGACTGGAGCATAACTCCAAGAAGACAACCTACATTCATCAAACAAATTCCATAAACTTTATAATTTAACACAATTTCATGACATAATTGCCAGAATTAATTCAACAGAACCTTAGTAAGCAAGTTTCGAAATGGATAAGCACCTCTGGTTTCAAATAGCTAATCACTGCTTCAACTTCAATGCATGACTCCTACAACCACACACAAACCCAAGACCACAGCATTTCATTTCCAAACGAAACGTATACTGCAAGATTCGAATTTTCTCACCAACCAAACACGAAATTGTCTTACCACCGAAACGTGAGCCGTTCCAACCAAGTGCACGTCGCAAACGCCACCCTCAGCCGTAGACTCGCACGTTAGCACCACCACGCTCCTCGACAGCTCCTCCGGAAGGACCTTCCTCTGGTCTGAACTCTCGGCCGCAGCGCTCGTCGAAACGACGTCGTCGTCGTACTCGTCCCTCGGCACATCGACACCGACGATGCTATCCGACAGGTCTTCAATCGTAGGGTTCTCGACGTGGACGAAATTCTCTGCGGCCGGCGGGACGGGTACGGGGGATTGCGGGTCCATAGCGGGCCGTTTTGGGTGGGGCTGACGCGGACCGTTGGCGGTGGCAAAGGCCGTAAATCTGGCTTTCCTTAGGGTCGAGAATTGAGCGAGGGTGTTCGGAGAACGACGCAGGGAGAGGAAGAAGCGGGGTGACTCGGGCGAGTAGAGTCGGGTGACCAGGCGAGTCGACCGATTCATAAAACTTTGTGCCAACGCGGTCTCATCAAACTGGGGACTAACCGTACCTCACTGGTTAATAGTACTGCTATATATAGTCTGATTGCGACACGTGTACGGTGAGAAATGAAACTGGTATCCTTGTATATAAAGGGCTTCACTTTGCTCTGCAACTTAGCTCTTAAGCTTAATCTGTGATTCTCTCTCCGACTTCGGATAGTTTATTTTGGTTGCGATGGTAGAGAGGAAGCTTTTCAAGACGAAGCTGTGCGTTTTGTATCAGAGAGGGCGATGTGCGCGTGAAAGTTGCTCCTTTGCTCACGGACAAGCGGAGCTCCGTCGATTCTCGGGCTCCTTTGACGGTATATTTGCTCCTCTTGCCTCTTTTCCTCTTTTGTTTCAATCTTCAATGATTTAGTCACAAGCTTTGCTTATCTTTTGCCAGTTGGGTTTCTTTTCATTTTTAATTTTTTGGGTTTTTTTTTTTTCTGGTTTGCTCAACAATTACAAACCCATTCTTTGATTGTAATTAACTGTCAAGTTTTGTAATTTAGAGCAAGTTTTTACTGCTTTTAAGTCATGTTGGCATGTTTTTCGTGAGTGGAAAAGGTCTACCATTTAACTTCTTTTTCACGATTTTGATTGTTACTTGAAACAATGTGCTTCATTTCAAATGACTTTATTTACTTTGAATTCTGCTTAAATGAATGAATTCAAGTGATTCAATGCTCTCTTTCTGTCTGTTCAAGTTGTCTTGCAACTTATGATCATCTAATGTAATCCTTCCCTTCTTTGAAACTATGATGTGTCTACAATTTGGATATTATTTTCGTCTGATGGAGCAAATGGGACCACATATGTTTAAGAACTGGGGAGTTAAGTATTATTCCAGAAAAATTGCAGATTTAGTCATTCAGCGGTTAGAGCTGCCATCAAAATCTCCTCTTGAGAGATGCTGCATTGTCAGCTGTGTTGGTGTCTCCAAAATTCCAAGTTCATATTGATTAACAAGGTCACTGTATTGATTCTTCAGGACGGATTGTTCTAGGTGGTTTATGTTTTAACTTATAGCCAATTCCGATTGTGGTATTCCTGTGGGGAACCTCGTCAATATAATGCATCTTCGATATGTTATGATGGATTAGGTAGTTCTGGAATATATCTTCTTCTATAGCCTTGAGACCCAAGATGGTTTTGGTGAATATCCATACTTTCTATTTGCCACTTGAATTCTGCAGTTTGTGAATTTCACGGAGATCATGGCATTTTTATTTGTCTTCTTGAATTATATTGTCAAGAGACTTCTTGGATGGAGAAGAATCTTTTATGGGAGTTCTTGCAGAAGAAACTAAATTATTACGGGTGCTTCTGATAATTTATATCTGTTATCCTTACATGGAACCTTGGCGAATCTCTTGACCTTTCTGATTGCATATCTCATCCTTATTGCTCAACAAGATGATGGGAATGCCAATTCTCCTCTATCCAATGCTTCTCTGATATATGAAGGTTATCTGTAAGCTCACACATGGGTTTACTATATCTATTTCTTATATGAGAGCAGTAGTTTCTATGGCCCTTTGAAACTGGCAAGGATTCAACATAACTGTTCATTATTATGTTACTCATGTTATTCCATGTAATGGTAAGCTTAGCCTCATTATCATATAATGGGTGGTCTCCTTGTTTCTTCTGACAGACTAATTAATAGTTTTTAGATATGTTTTACTGAAAATCTACTATTTGTAGGTAGGCGGGACTCTGGAGGCGATGACTTGAGGGATAAGCTTGACAGAAGGTATTCTCCACGGAGAAGGTATTCACCAGAGAGAGATGCAGGAGGACGACATGTACTTCGTGGTTAGGAAGCATTCTTATATAATTATTCTGTTGTATTGTTCTCCACATTTTCCTTTCTTTAGTTATAGAACTTATTTTGGTTTATAGTCCCGTATTTTTAACAGTTGGTAAAGTTTGACTGTTGTGGTTGACCACCATTCAAAGGCGAACAGAACTTTTGACTTTCATTTAGCAGTATTTTTACTTCTGTTTCTAAATTCTGGCTGATCATTTCCTCTTTTTTTTTCTTTTTCTCCTACAACTTTCTTGGTGGAAATTAAACAGCAGAATATAGTCCATCCAGGTCTCTTGAGAGAGAAAAGTAAGTTAATGGATCCCCTTGCAGCTTTCTCCTCTATTATTGTCTCACCCTATACCTCTTTGATTACTGCAGGGAATTTGTTTCCATATATATTTGCTTTGTGGATGCCACATATTGAGCATTTATCCTTCTAATCTCTTATAAACAGTACCAAAGATTTTCTTTCACTTCAATTTTTCCTGACACTTAAGCACTTGTTTTTAGTTTTGAATATTCCTTCGGTAACAGCAAACGAAGGAAGAAACAACACTTGGATGGCCAAAGTGATATTTCTGGAAGTTTGAGAATTTCAAGTGAGACTGAACATGAAGCTAAAGAAGCGAATTCCAAAGGTGTTCGTGAGGAGCAGGTCTGAAATTCTGGTCAAAGGTTATCATCATGAGTTCATTTAAAATGCTTTCCTAATCTTGGTTGAAATTCTATTTGATATTCTTGGAACTTGGTGCAGTTAAAGCAATTGCAGTCAGAGATCAACATGCTTGACCACCGCAAATCTCAATTAGGGGTCAGTTCCAATTATTCAAACTTATGTTTATTATTGGTTTTCATTTATGTGAATGTCTACATCCCAAAATGACAAGGTCTTTTGCGCAACTTATTTTGTATATTGTTAGTGAAAATACTTGACCAAAAAACAAGTTTGTGAAAATGATACATCATACTGTAGTCAGTGAAAAGGTACTTGATCTTTCTTGCTGTTATCTATTGCAAGTTATTTTAGGTATATCTTCCTCATACACATGACTTTACTTTCATTAATATAGTGGGAGTAGAATGTTGTATTAAAGCTTTCCAGATCAGTTATAGAGTATTCTTCTTTGGAATACTCTGTCTATCTCAGTCTTTTCTTTCGTTTTGTCTCTCATTTGTATTGTACTGTCTGCTTACTTCGGGATGATTTGTTTATCTATTTTATTTCCTATTTTCAGTTCTTCCTTGATCCACACACCAAACCAATTATCTGCCGTGATTACTTTAATGATTATTGGTTATATTTTGTGCGCGCAATGCATTTGTTATTTGGGAGATTCACTATTATACCCAATATAAGAGCCCAAATTAAAAAAAAAAATCCCAAATGAAATGGACTTTAGAAACACACCCAAAGCCCATTTACAACGTAACAAAAAGGCTTTTAACTTTTTTAAATTACAAAACTACCATTGATTTCTTAAAATAAACCCAACCCAAAAACCTCATAAAAAAAGCCCAAAACACTCAATAGGGCATCAATGTAATTTAATAATCAAAATTAAATTCAATAGGGCCAACTATCATTTTTTGAGTTTGTTTTGGGTTTGTTTATAGAAATTAAATGGTGTAGGGTTTATTTATAGTTTTAGTGCTAAGAATGGGTATATGACTAAATATCTCTTGTTATTCCAGGTCTACCTGGAAGAGAAGTCTCAAGAAGTGGATAGTCTTACTTCTAAAATTGAGGAGCTTGAGGCTCAATTATACAAAGAGAAAGAGGAATGTAAGAGGTACTAAAGATACTATAAGGAATTTGTATCGTCTGCTACAGAGTAGTGTGTTTACTGAAGTCTTACTAACTGATGAGCGGTTCTTTCTTCCTCTTCTCTGGGATATTCAAAATATTCAGGATCTCCTCCAAAGTGAAGAAGTTTGTAAAAGCACATTCTCGTAATTCAAGGATACAAGATCAACTAAAGAGGCAAGTTTTTAAATATAGTTTTAAATTCCTCTGGTTGCTTTTGCATTCAGTCATTATTGGAGTTTGTGGAGCTCTTGCAATTTGATTAATTGTATTAAAAATCTGTAGATCACAGGTCCGACTTAATAAGTTGGGAGATCAGCTTGCCTTAGATATTTATGGAATTGATGTCCATGAAGAGGATTCAAGCATTAATATTGTTAGTGATGGTGATGGTGAGACTACTGGTTTTCCAGTAACCCCACATAATGAGCGGCTGAATGATGCTTCTCCAAGCAAGATAAGGCTGGAAGCTATTAGGGATTATGCCAAAGAATCAAAACAAAGTGGTAGGTATTGACATTCCATGTATAGGATTTTGTAGACTTTATGAAATATATAGGGATTGAGTTTTCACGCTCTCTCTCTCTCTCTCTCTCTCTCTCTCTCTCTCTCTCTCTCTCTCATAGATTTGAACCTCCTTTTTGTTTGTTGAGAGCTGATTTAGTATCATAAAAACCCTTTACAGTCTCATAATTTGTGGACAGTTTTGTTATATTACTCTCTTGAATATATTTAGACTTCTTTAGCTCATTTTTAAACAAATGTGGATTTTACTAATTTATTGATATTATAGCTTATCATGGATGTATTACTAATTTATTCATATTTTACTAAACAAATATGAATATATTTAGACTTCTTTAGCTCTTTGATGGTTTGACTATGTTGTTGAAGTTGTTTGCATGATGGATACCATATTTATGGTTTTTATTATTGGCGCTTACACTCTTGTGATATATGCCAGCTCATTCAACAAGAGGACATCTGACCACATCAAGCAGACCAAAGAAGCTCTCTCGATGGAACATACACCCTGCTCAATCAAATTTTGACAAAAAAAATGAGGCAGTGAACAATGCAATTGGCAGTCCAAAGCAATTAGCAAACGAAAGCAAGCATGATAGGAGAAAGACTGCTTCCTCTAGCATCCTCTCTGCAGATATGGTGCATCTTTTTTACGTTCTAGAGGAATTTTGTTTAATTACTATGTAGTTGTAGATGCCATAATCTTTGCCGAAGCCACAAGCTATATGTATTAGGCAATTTGAAATTCACAATTGAGTCTAACTCTTGGACGTCATTAGATCTTAGATCTTACATTAACTTATTAATCTCGCCTGTTGTATGTTAAAAATGTTTTTCTCAAATGGCATCCAAACTTGTCTTCTTTTTCAGCATGGGGCTAACCTTTTCTCTTCTTGCACAAAAGCTATATGCATGTATGCAATAAATAAACGCACTGCTCATGTTTATCCTTGCATTGAAATCTTTTGGACAACAAATGTGCAGTTGAAGATTTCGGAGTCAGCCCCTGTTGTACCCTCAACCAGCATGGCGGCTCACCCAGTTGACACAGAAGTTGAAATTGAACCAGAGGATAAAATTGAGATGGTTGGGAAAGCTTCTGGTAAAATTGAGGAAGGAGCTGCATATAAGAACATGAGCTTTTCATTACCACTTCCTCCGCCACCTCCAATCCCTAAAAATAACTGCTCACAGGTAATTATTGTTTCTGGTTGCTTATTGAAGTTCTTACTTATGCACTTCTTCTCTTTGAATAAGAACAAACTGCGCGGTATGAGAATATGCAGTCAGTGCCGTGCAGCATGTATTTCTCTGTTTTGTCAATTTATTTTGGCTTCTGATAGAGTCCCATTTTGCATGCAGTATGAGGGGGATGATGAGATTATAGATGTGCAGAGAGCTGACTAGGAGACGGTGCAAGCTGATGTTGTTTAACCGTTTAATCATATTTTACAGTGAGAAGATAATTTTTGATCAAGTATTTGGCAGGGTCAGATGATTAACCTCTCTGTTTGCAAATAGTTGGAGTGATTAGTGAATGAGCATGCAGAATGTACACAAAAGTTGGTCGACTTACAGTTTTCCTTTGTTTTCGTTAATTGATAACTCACTTAAGTATTTCTTAACCTTCATTTATTTGTATGGTGTGGGTTCATCTACTTGGTCGTTCCATTAATAGAACTTGTTTTCGTTATCACGCACTTTGCCCAAATAAGGGCAGTACTGATTAAGCTCTTTGCTTGCATCAGCAGCACACGTCTTACAATTTGTGCTAGAGTCTTTTGGCTTTGGCCACAGTTGAGCAAAGGTCAAATTCAGCGAGAGAAACTCTTGTGTATTCAATGATTGAACTCTTTCAAGTCGTTGAAAATTCAATACACTCTCAACCCAACCCAACCTAGAAAATATTTCACTCCATATTGATGATATTTTTTCATTTGTTTTGGTCTTTTATGACCAAATAACTTGTGAACTAAATTAAAAATAGTTGTTATAAATTACAAGCATGGCCAATGGGGTCTAGCTCAATGGAAAAGGTCGTGACTTGTACCAAACATGAAAAATGAGAACATAAATTATTATTTATAATTACCATAACAATATTTCCAAATAAACATAATGAAAGTCATTTGTTCTCATCCCTATTTCTCCTATGAATGAGCTTAGGAAATGGCATTCTAAAAAACAAATTGACCCTATAAAACTAACGTTACCAATAAAAGCGGTAAAATTCAAATCTTGTATAACAAGATCCATAAATAGCACGCCCACCTATCCTTCCATAAATATGATCTATAAGCTCTTTTTTGGCAACATCAAGACACTTTATACAATCTATGCTAGAAAGATCCGAAGACACTTTATACAATCTATGCTAGGAAGATCCGAAGTACATTCCGCTGCACCATAAAGGGAAGCAACGTTTGATATTCCTATATACCCATGAGCATACGGCGGTTCACAAACAACTCTAGAACACAATCGAGTTAACAACTTATGAACCCCATTTCGAATCAACAATGGATTACCATTGGATTCTGGAGCCACCAAGTAAATCGTGTTGTTTGTGTCAATTATGCCGAAGAATTTTGCATTTGAGTACTTTAAGAGACAACCTGTGTTCCAAATCATGGCTCCTCGACTGAGCGGACATCGTTGGCAAAGCTTTTAGCCTGCTGTACGGATACAGTTTTATGCATTTTGCATAGTTCGGAATAAAATTTCAACATTGGGCTAGTCCATATACCGAAATATGTTGTCTTGCTATAGATTTAGATGTGTCATTAATGACTCTAATTCGGTATCTTGACTTTGGAATTAGTTTCTTTTTTTTATAAATTGGGGAAGAATGATTCAAATTTGGAATTTCTTTATATAATACTTGTGTTAGTAAAGTTTATAAGTTGTCCAAATAATAGCTATTTGCTGGAAATTCTAATTCATCGAAACAATTATGCCCCAATACACGAACTCCAAAAGTTTCATGCAACAAAAGAGAAAAAGATAAAATACTTAAAGTGATTAATGATTTTGAGCCAAAAACGTTTACTAGAATTGAACTTGGATTCAACTTAATTCCAACTTCTATTTATATGATATGTATAATGCAGTTTAGTAGGGGTACTATTATACTTATTATATTACAGTAGAAGTCTTTTTATGTTATCTGTAGAGTATATTTTTTTCCCACCATTTGTAGCATGTATGATTATATATACAAGGGCGGAACCATGAATTTTTCAATGGGTGGGCTAGCTAAAGTTATTAGCTTAAAATTTAATGATTATTTTTGTTGGTACTTACAATTTCTATAGTCTTTTTAGAAATAAAAGTAATTGTGTCCTACAAAATCAAAAAACACAGAAGCTTCAAGAAAGTACTAAAATTTCAACATTACAATTTAGTGGTTAAATGATATCGGATTCAAGTGATTTTTTTTTTAGAGATGATCTGTGAATGAATATCTACAAAATAGACAATTTGGATTAGTGAAATATAATACAGAATAGGCCCTACAAGGGTGTTCTTCAAATAAGCTCATTTGAAGGATCTCTAAACTGAAACCTATATATATATATATATATATATATATATATATATATATATAGGGTATACTGGTGAAATACCCCATGAACTTGTACCTTAGTTTCAATTAGCCCCCTATCTTTTTTTTATTTATTTATAGAAAATTAAGGACCCGATCTATTTTTTTCGCCAATGTTCCCCTCGATGTTAGAATCTGGCACTTCCCATCAATTGTGCCGTCAAGATAGAGGTTAGTTGTGTCATTTCGCGTCTCCACCCAAGTCAACCCAATGTAAGTCGAAAATTAGAAGGAGGCTAGCTCAGTTTTGACAAAAAAAAGAAAAGAAAAAGAAAGTCAGAGTTGTAGATGTAGGGTTCGAAAGTTTGGGGGAATTGGGGATTTCACGAAATCGAGCTGCATAGTGGTTGATGTTGACAAATCGGAGTGGTTGTCATAAGAATCTCGAAGCAACACACTTGTATTGACCAAGAAAGATGCATGTCGAAGTCCGTAGCAGTGGGAAGCCTCCCAAGTATAGTAAGTCTTCAACATTCCCTTTCTTTTTTCATTGTTTAAGTGGTTGTGGTCCATAGGTTGTCGGTAGAATTGTCATCTTCTATCTTATTGCCTTTCTATAAGATTCATATTTTAATAGAAAAGTGTGGTCCCAAAGTAAGGCATGTGCATTGCTTTGTCTGTGTGTGGCTGAATTTAGTAAAGGCTGGTGCCGATTGGTAGGTTTGTTGTAGTGGTAAATTGAAGTTGCTGAGTTAATTAAATTAAATTTTGTTGTTTGTAGGTGATCCAGAGTTATTTACGATTGAAATTCACCATGGGGGGTATTTTAAAAAGGGGAAGTATGTGGGAGGTATTGTCCAATGGGCAGACAATTGTAATACAGATCAATTGTCAATGCTAGCCTTATATGATGTTGCTGAATCACTAGGATACAACCACATAAAAGTCGATTATCGCTATAGGTTCACAGCATTGGGTTATGTGGCAATTTGAGGAGACTTGGATGTGCTTGACTTTGTGCCTGAGATACCTGCATCAAGAGTTCACGGTTTGTACATCACAGGCAAAGCCAGAACCCACCTTGTTAGATAATGAAGCCTCTCCAGTTGTATTTAACTTTCAGAATTTGCTTCAACCACAATTGATACATGTAAATGTACAAGGTGATGTGAACATTGCTGATGATGCCGATGATGAAGCTGAAGAGGAAGATGAGGAGCTGCAGGTAGATGAGGAAGATAAGGAGCAGCAGGTAGATGAGGAAGAAGATGTAAATGTTGATGGAGAGGATGATGACGAAGAGCGCCTGAGTTCATAGATAGTGACTACGAGCAAAACAGATGAAGAACTAGAGAAACAAAAGAGAGCAGAAGATGACAGGGCTTTTGATAGGCATGTAGTGGATGAACCTGTTGAAGAACCAGATCAAGAACCTGGTGATGTTCCAAGTGATGATTACGATTCAGAGGACCTTGTAAGTGTTTCAGATTCAGAAGATGAAGCTGATGAAAATACAGGTGTGAAAAAGGTTAGTCGGAGAAGAAAAGCTCCTAGGTTCAAGCAATTCAAAAGGGATACTGATTTATTTAATCCTGTACTTCATATTGGAATGGAGTTTGCTAATATGGAACAATGTAGGGAGGCCATAAGATTCTATGCAGTTTCAAGTGCTCGGCCACTGAGATGGGTCAAGAATGACCCTCAGGGTTAGGGTGGTGTGTGGAAGTGGAGGAAAGGCTGAAAAAAGGGTTTAGGACAAAGAAAAGGAGTAAATAATAGAGAAAAACCTGTACAAAATGCTGGAAATGATGGTGGAGAAGAAAATGGAGAAAAGGGTGGAGAAAAGGGTAAAGAGAAAAAGGGATGTGTGAGAACCTGAAAAAATATATATATATAATAATTATTTATTAATATGAATTTTTCTTATTTAAATATTTATTGTGAAGGTTTATATGTTATTAAATCTTGAGTCTAGAATGGGATTATCCTTTTAGTTGAAAGGTGGCACCATTCTTGTTATCCATGTGTAGAGACTTAGAATTTGTTTTAATCAAACCATCATCCTCCCATTCTTCCCCCTTTCCCTCTTTCTTTATCTTAAAAAAAAAAAAGATTTTTATCCCAAATTGAGATGAGTTGTTCATCTATTGGAGGTGAGTCACCTAGTCTAAAGTTTGTGAGTCACCTAGCCTAAGATTCTTTCTTATTCTCTTCATCCCCATTCATTGTATCAACACTCTCTTCTAACTTGATGACTCACATTATTTCCTTCCTCTTATCTTATCTTTTGGTGGTATGTGTTGTGATATCATTGGCTAAAGGGGATGAGTCACATTATTCCCTTAATTTTATATCTTATCTTTTGGTGATTTAAAATATTGTATATATAAATATTATTTGGGTGCATGCATAGGCTCTCCTATAAATATCATGCTTCCTTACTTCAATCCTTCATTCCAATCCTTTATTATAGATTTCTACCATGAAGTAGTGAGAGAGAGAGAGAGAGAGAGAAACAAGATGAAGAGCATGTGTGTTTGTCTTGCAATATTTCATACTTATCTTGGTGAGTGGGTCATGTAATGTGTTCTAACATTTTTTATTTTGTGATAAATCATGGATTTATTCTATTTACAAATCTCTCTCTATTTTCAAGTCAAGCATGTCTAATTTGTGCAATATTATATATTATTTGGAGTTTTTGTGAAGAATGTGTTATTCATGGAACATGAGAACTTCAGTGACAGGGTATTTGAAGGATAAATGTGTACCAGACGGGGACATAGGGCAGTGAGGCCAATAAGGGTCACGTGTTGGGTACAATTTGTGAAGGATAACCAAGATTTGAAGGAATGATGTGATATGATTTGGATTGTGTATATTTATATTATATTTTCTAGAGTGTGTAAAATGACATTGCTTGACTGGCATATTACATAATCTACTCACTGAGCGGTGGTTTGCTCATGCCTCACCTACTTTGTTTTTCAGATCAATTAGTGGGCAAGGCAAAGTCGAAACCAGAGAAGTTGGACTAGTTTAGAGTGTTAAACTTTTATTTATATCTTGTAACCTTGTAAGATTATTATAATTTTTTTAAATATATAATGGTAATGTATTTTAATCAATTTTTTCAGTCATTTTATTTATTCATTTCAATTCACGCACCCTGATTCGGGAGTATTCTTTTTTTTCGAATCGGGTCGTGACAGGATGTCAAGTGTGAGTGGTTGCTATATGCATCTTATGTGGGCAAAGGGCCTACTACTAGGATCAAGACATATCAACCTAAGCATGTATGTGGAAGGATGCAGAAGACCAAGTTTGCCACTTCTTCTTGGCTTGCTCAAAGGTTTGATGAGGACTTGAGAGATAATCCTAATATGTCTGTGTCAGATTTCATGAAGATTGTGAGGAAGAATTATGGCATAAATATCACTGCAAACCAGTTTTACAAAGCCAAGACCATAGCTAAAGAGAGAATACATGGAAGTATTGAAGAACAGTACGCAAAATTGTGGGATTATTGTGAAAAGTTGAAGGCAAACAATCCATGCAGCACTGTATTAATCAAGACTGATTTGCGAGGGGACAACCCAGTATTTAAAAGAATATATATCTGTTTTGGTGCATTGAAGACGGGCTTTATAGCATGATGCAGGCCAGTTGTGGGTTTCGATGGTTGTCATGTGAAGGGAACTCATCCAGGACAGATTTTATCTGCAGTTGGTATTGATGCGAATAATGGGATATACCCTGTCGCATTTGTTGTGGTTGAAGTAGAAAATACCGAGACTTAGACATGGATTATGGAGATTTTCTTTGCTGATGTTGGGTGTGAAAATGGTAACGGTTGGGTGTTCATGTCAGATAAGAAAAAGGGTTCACAGACATTGTGTTAGGCACCTCCATAATAATTTCAAGATTGATGGTCATAGTGGTCTAGCATTGAAGCAAAGATTGTGGGCATCAGCTAGATCAACTACAATACCTACATTAGCTGAAATGGAGAAGATGTTATCTCAATCAGGTGCAGCTTACAGATGGCTTCAAGACAGGCCAACAAATCATTGGAGTAGGTCACACTTCACAACTCATTCTAAGTGTGATATGCTACTTAACAACTTGTGTGAGTCTTTTAACTCAGCTATATTGAAGCAAGGGATAAGCCAATTCTAACACTACTAGAGAGAATTCGAAGTTATTTGATTCTAAGAATGGCTAGACTTAGAGAAACTATTTGGACACATGATGTTGGTCCTAGGATTTTTGGAATTGTTGAGAAGCTAACAACTGAGAGTGATCAATGCATAGCATCATATGCTGGTGGGGGGAAATATCAAGTTAATAACATCCATGGTGGGATGTATGTAGTGGATTTGGAGAGGCACACGTGCACTTGCCGAAAGTGGACTTATGTGGAATCCCTTCTTCACATTCTATGGCTGCAATTGCCAAAATAGAGAAAAGCCCTTATGACTTTGTGCATTCAATTTACAAAAGAGTTGCATATGACAAGGCTTATGAGAGTTATATATCTCCAATGCCTAGTCAAGAATCCTGGAGAAAAACAGGGCATAGACCCATCCAGCCACCTCTTTACCGCAGACAACAGGGAGGCCTAGAACAAGTAGGCAAAAGGAACCTGATGAGATACCAAAAAATGCAACAAAGTTGAGGAGATATGTGATTGTCATTAGTTGTAAAACTTGTGGAGGTGAATGTCACAATTCTGCAACTTGTGGCAACAATGGACAAAGAGGCGAAAGACAGGTATGAAGATTGTGATTATTTTTGTTGAAGGTATAATTTTGGTCCTTTATTTTATATGAACTTTTTTTTAAAATTTTTTGTTCAAGGAACAAGCTAGAGGCCTAGGAAGGGCAATAAGAGTTCAAGGCAGGGGAAGAGGAACAAGTATGCCAAGTGTTCCTCTCAGACAACCAGATCAAGGCAGGGGAATGGGAACAAGTATGCCAAGTGTTCCTGCTCAAACAACCGGATCAAGCTGAGACTTCAATCCAAGCTAGAGCTTTTAGAAGAACAAAGCTTGGGGTAAATACCATATGAACTGATTCATTTTAGAAGAACAAAGCTTTTAGAAGATCAAGTTGCCGGAAACACGAGGCAAGTCATCTTCAACTCTTCGTCAAGCTGCCGGAAACATCAACACCAAACATACAGTTCCTGGAAGAAGAACAGAGTACTCCCCTGGGACTTGCTTCTCCCTCGGGATGCTTTGGGCCTACTCATTGCTAACTTAGAAAAAAGGGCAACGAAAGCTTGATCCACCACTCTATGGCGGTCCGAGAATCAACAAGCTCGAATGAACCTTCCGATGAAAAAAGACCCCAACAAACCCAAAGGAGAAAAATGGTGTTAGGATTGAAGGAAGGAAAATTTTGGCTCTTTAAGCAACTCTCACCAAATACAGATATGGCTCTTCTCGTGTTGACACGTGTTGTTTTAAATTTCTTTCGTCTTTTTCCAAACAACCAAGATTAAAATTAAATTGATATGTTACAGAAATAATTAATAAAATAATTAAAGAAATATGAAAGATGGACTTTAACTGAGGGTAAAGATATGAAACTTCTTTTTTAGCTGAGAGTAAAGATATGAAAATTATTTGTAAGGTTAAAAATGGAATACAGTATGAACCGGGTTATTCTTTCAGTTCCACCTTTAGTTTTTTTTTTTTCCAAAATACATGCAAAAATTGGAGTGTTTTCAGTTTCTCTGTTCCCCTTACTTCCCTGGTGGATTAAAAACTTGATGGAAGTCCATAGTCAATCACAGAATTATTATTGTTTTTTTTTTCCTTTTATTGTTTAATTACAAGGAGATGAAGAAAAATACAAAACAATCTTCATTTTGAATTCTCGAGATCATAGTTAGTAAAAACACGAAACAAGTGTAATACATATAAAATACGTATTTAAACTTCTAAAAAACATATGGTGAATAATATAGCCATTATATAAAACAATTAAGATTTATGTTATTTATAGTTTTATTGGATAGTATGTGCAAAATATTGGGAAAACATGTGTATTATTTGTAAATATGTGTATAATAACGAATAATATGGTATTATTGAAAAATAAAGTATTATCAAAAATTAACATATTCACGTCTATTATTGCACAAACCAAACATGCGTTTCTGACTATGATAACCAACATTTCCAACTATTGTGGTGACAATCATTTGCTCACATTCTTTGGAATGAACTTAGAAATGACACATTGTCAAAGAATCCATTCTATGATACAAAGGCTACCTAGTAAAAACAGTTAAATTCATATCGGATATAACAACTTCCATAAACAACACGTCCACCTTTCTGGCTATGACTAGTATCTAGAAGTTCGTATTTTACAACATCAAGACACTTTGTGCAATTTATACTAGAAAGGTCTCTAGTACATTCTACCGCACCATAAAGTGAATTATTGTTTGATATTTTCAGTCCCCCATTCGCATACAACAGTTGATGAACAGCTTTAGAATGTAACCTGGTTAACAACTTATGAAGTTTATATTTAATCAACAAGGGATTAAATCACATAAATCACATTATGATACCAAAGAAGTTTTCAAATGAGTATTTCAAGAGACAACCTATATTCCAAATTATAGCTCCTTGACTGAGAGGACATCATTTCTAAAGCTTTTGGGATGTTGGCCAGTTTGGCATTGTGCTGTAAAAATAATCGTTGTTAGATTTGCTGAGAGAAAACAATTTGGCGTTAGGTAAATATTTTGTTAAAAGTGTTGTTGGTCCTGATTCCCGCATAATCATTAAACCCAATGCCTCTTCGAAACTGATTCCTTCATAATCAAAAAATGAAAGCACCTCATTAACTGCTTTCCGTATAACTTTTTCTCACAGCACTTTTTAACAATAAGTGATTTTCACATAGTTTACAAAACGGGTTGGGCTTTCCAATTTTTTTGAAAAATCACTTATCACCCCAAATAAGCAATGCCAAATGGGCACTAACACAACTTGTGCATAGTGCATAGTTTCTTGCATACGAAATAGAATTCGAGCATTGGACTAGCCCATATAAAGTAGTCTTTTCTCCTTTCATGGACTTAGAAGTGCCGTTGAGGGCTCCACTTCGATATCCTTCAAGACTTTCTTTAGATGATACTTGTGTTAGTAACATACTCACGTTATTCTCATAATATTCATTGACGGAAGATTTTCACTGATTGAAACAATTATGCCCCAAAACACCAACACTCAATCCAAAAGTCTCATGGGAAAAAAGAAAAGAGATGCAAAAGACTCAAAAGAATTAGTGGTTTTGAGTAAAACATACCAACTAGAATTGAACTTCGACTCAGTTTGATTGCCACTTTTATTTGCGTAGCAGTAGTTGTAGCATACATTTCATAAAATAACTAGATCTTGTTACTTTTACCCTTTGATTATTACATGCTAGTTACATATTAATTCATATTTTGGCCTACTCGCTTGAGAAAGAGCTACTTTGTTCAATTTGTTGTATATAAATATGTAAAAGCACACATCCTTATTGTAAGAAAAGTGTACATATCCTTCTTAAGGATACTGAAAAAGAACCTGAACACTGTAGAAAGCCTTTATGTATATATAAATACAAAACAATCTTCCTTTTGAATCCTCAGGATTGTGATTCTCAGGATTGTGAGAAGACAAAATACTGTGATGGAAAAAGGTGCGAAGTTGAAACGCATACAAATCAAGGAGTCTCTTGGGGGCCTATCTAGCAATGTGAGTATTCTTTTGCAAGCATGACTTCTTCCAAGTTTATCGTGTTCAAGGCCGCCTCATTGGTTATGGCTCTTCCTCTAAGCATTTTGGGCACCTGCATTTAAAACCATAATCTGCAAGTAATGCTTGTCTCTCTTCAAAAGGAAGGTCTTCATCCACGTAAGAAATGGTAACCTGGAAAGGAATTAAGAGAGTATTTGATCAAAGTTCTATGAAAGGATACTGAAACCTTGTAAAACACACAAGACTAAAGTTGAACTTCGAATTTGGTACCTCTTCTCCCTTGGAAACAGGTTTAAGTGCAATTATCGTCGCTTGGCCATCTCTATCCTGATAATGAATAACAAGCATGAATGCAGATGCACAAAATTGATAAAGGAATGCTTTAGAAAGTTCCAAATGGGAGTTCGCTATAAATAGGACTCGAAGTTAACATACCTCCTCTCTTTTGAAGGCTTTCGCATTCGGACTACAAGAATGATTCATACAACTCTGCAGAGGATAGAAAGCTGTGCCTAATACAAAATTGGAAAATATGGGAAGTTAATTTTTCTTTTCCTGGCCACAATGAGAGAGACAATTAAACATCTGTCGACTATTATATTTTTCAAAACAATTTATATAACCTGCCAAAAAAGGATTTATGTTCTAGAAACACCAAATATCTCTTAATAACGGTAATAATGAAAACTTAATTCCACCATGATCTCTTTATAATCTTACTATCTTCTGTTCTCATTGAAAGATACATAAAGCCACAGTGCACACATACTGAATACCTACACAACCCCAAAGAGGTAGTCCAGCACCAAGAAGGGCAAAGCAGAAAAGGACAATTGAAAGACTAAACTTTCAACACATAATACAAAGAAACTTGAAAAGAACATCATACCTTGGCAACAAACTGAATAGTCGTCGCCAAGAGCATCCAAAAATGGTCGTGTAATCTCATCAGCTTCTTTCTGCCATGAATAACAGGGGAAAATGACATTGGAACATTCAACTTGGCAAAATGTTAGGAGAAAAATATGAATTCTAACCTTTTCAGGATTTGGAAGATCGTCAATGTATAAAAAATAATCTTCCACTGGAGATGCTACAACCAAATCACTGAAACAAAGTGAAATAAAAGTAAGCCCCAAGCAAATAATATGCTGTTTGAAAATGCACATGAATTGCTTTAACTGCCACTGCCAGCACCATTTTTTATCCATGCACACTTTACATATTAAATGGATGAGAGAAAAGGGAGGAATCCTTGAAAAAGTAAGACTTACAGATTATTCAACTCAAACATGCCAATTATATGCCCATAGATATCAAGGGAGAATACTGGGAAGAGTCAAGGAGTTCAAATTTATAAACTCTGAGAAATATTAAGCATGATTCTAATAAGAAACATACATCAAGTTCTAAATTGGGAAGGATACGTGATTTATATTCCTCATCAAAGATGGCTGCCTTTAGGAGCTGAAGTGACTGAAAGATTCAAATAGTGCAGTTAGAACTTATAGTAGCAGAATGTTATAGGCCATCAAAGAATCTGGTTAGTACTACAGTGGATCATGACGATTAAGCACCCACTCAGAACAAGGGAACTTATGGCACCAATTGCATTTTCATAAATAAGAATTTGATCAGCAAAATGCATACATGCACAGTTACACTCGGAATTCAAACAAATTTCAAAATGAACTTTTGAATGAACCCACATGACAGGAGAACAAATTACTAAGGAAACAAAAAGCCAAAGAGTCGCCCATAAGATATAGTTAGGATAAGTCAAACATAGTAGTTGCAACTCAATATAGATCTTACAAGATCAGTGCGTGTGCAACAAAAATTGGATCACAAAATAAGTTAATTTGTCTTGAAGCTCTCAAATGACCGAAAAAAAACATAAAATCAAAATCAAGAGATTGTAACAGAATATAGTGCTCAAAATAGAATTTCTAAAATGACCCAGTCAAGAAAGTATACCGTGAATGCCAGCTCTCTTATTTGCATCCTAAAAGCAACTTCATCAGAAGATTCAACATCAAATGGCAACGCGATGCAGTCCCACCACCTAAGAACAAATAAAATGTCAAAAGAGAAGAGGAGAAAAGAACCTTCTTGTCAAAAATTTCAAAATTACTGCATACGTTTATTATGCAACTGTTGTCACCCAAAGTAGAAAGCCTTATAAGAGTGAAGTAGTACCACTGCTGCCAATATTTATTACATACTTGTGCGCTCTGCTATTAGAAACTCATTTTTCTTTTCAATTCTATTATTAGAATGCTCACAAAAGAACAACTTAAGATTTTCTCAGAAATGATACAGCAAGGCCTTCAATATATAAAATATAACTACCTTCTCTTGTGTCCCACTGACATTGGTTTCCATGCTTCTAAGAGTAAAGATGGATAAGGGATGCCTGAAACATTAGGCTTATTATCTTGTTCTTCAGAATGAGCCACTTTCAACTTCCTATACTTTAATATGGAGGAAGACACTGCCTGAAAAAGAAACCAAGGAACTTGATTGTCCAAGATTGGATTTACATTATATCACATGATAGGAGACCTATTCGGGATGACAAGAAAGACACGTAACACATAAGGTACCATGTAGTATTCAAATAGTACGACAGCAAAGTGATGCTCACTACCCATATCCTATCCATTCTTGACTGAACCATGCCAAAGTCATATCATGACAAACTGAGACCAACTAGTCTGCAAGTACTAGATCACATAGTCCTGCTAGAAGTTCAGACCTTACAAGTAGAAGACTGAAGTTAAAACAGAAGTTTACAATAGAATGGTACCTTTGCAGCAAGGAGGAATATATCATTTGTGTCTGGTAAAAGCAAAAGAACCAAAAAAAAAAGGGGAAAGAATTAGAAGAGGATAGATGTATAAACTACAAGATTGTAGAGAAGATATAACCTACAAACTCATCTTACCATTGGCATGCTGTATAAATTTTACAAGTGCCTCCCTAGAGACTGCTTCTGACTTCTCCCCAGTGCAAAGTAAGGAATGAGATAAATCCCAATCAGACTCTGCACATAGCTTGCTACAAGATATTGGCAACACTATGACAAGTTATTTATTTGGTACTTCATGCCCAAAGACATAAACCAAAGTGCAATGGAAGGAAGGTTAAGCTCACTTTTACAATGCCATTGTCATAGCCCAACATGCTTCAAACGAAAAAAAAAAAAAAAAAAAAGTTGGGTTACCTACCTGCAGTAGTAAGCTTCTCCACAGCCACCATGACATGGAACAGCCGGAGGTAAAGGGAATTTATCAGAGTAAGGCAATTTGAGTCCACCATTCATTAAAGATTCAGCAAACCCTTTAGGAAGAGGAACTTTCTCTTTGCAACTGGAACTGCTAGGCCCAGAGTCTCCCAAGTCTTCATCTTCAGATGAGTAGTCAGTTTGACAGCAACCTTGGCTGGCAGAAACTCCCAACTCTTGCAAATAAAGTCTCCTTCCAATTTGAAGCTCAACAGAGCCAATGAAACGGAAACAGAAGCTACACACTAGACAATCAATCTGCAACCCAATTGAAGTAATACAATGAAAACTGATAACTGATAACTGAAAAGACCCAAAAGCAAAAGATAATATTTTTCATCAAAGAAAGGTAGTATACGAGACCTTGTTGGAAGAATGTTGAAGACCCACAAGCATTTGGTCCTTGAGAAGAAGTTCTCCTTCTTTGAAGCCCAAGTCAGCGTAGACACCTGAAGATCAAAGAGCAGCTTATAAATTGCATTAGCCAAAGCAGAAACGACTGATGGAAACTTGAAAAAAGGGGGTGTTACGTGCGTGTTGGCTTTACCCTTGCCAAGCTCTCCATTTTGTTTGATTTTGATGCCATGGCAATGCCTGTTGCTGGATTTAATTTGTTCATCCAAGTACTTGTCAACTTGGGCAGGTGAAGGAGGTGTAAGAAGGGCAGAGATTTCACTGTGCAGCTCTGCATCGATTGGACAATCGCAATCCATCGAAACACACAGAGTAGAAAGAGAAACACGTAAGTTGCTGAATGCAAACGGCGGCCAGGCGGTGGAATTGCGTTTCCTTTTCGTGTTATAACGAGTCAAGCCCAAATTTGTTTTCTTTGTTTTTCGGTAAATACAGTCGAACCCAGATTACCCAAGCTAATTTTATCGAAAAAATAAAAACTTTTGAGAAATTGAAGTAATATTTTAATTTTTTTTTCTTCAAGATATGATTTTACAGTAACCTTCTTTTTCACTTTAATATAATTACAATTTTTTTTCTTTTAATACAAGCTATATTCTAAATTACTAGTCTTCCGCACGCGCCTTTAGAGGTTGTTTTTTAAAAAAATTTAAATTTTATTTTAGAATTAAAAAATATAATGGGTAGTTGTTTTCCATAAAAATAGGATCCATTATCCCATTTTTCTTTTAATTTTAATTTTTTTAAATAAGAAAAAGTGTGAATTTACCATATTATCCTTATTTAATTAATAATTTCAATTCTCAATGTTTGTATTAACCAAGGACATTTTCTGATATTTTGAATGTTTCACCATTCTCTGTCTTTTGCTTTATATATATAGATTCTATTATACAGAATATTAAAAGCGATACTAGAGGGAGAATTTGTGCAAAGAGGACCAACTCACAGAAAAAACCCACATATGCAAATTACTAGATCTTATAGTGTCTTCCGAAAGACTTTGTTTCTCATGTGAGAGAATGTGCGATTTTCGAACTCAGGCATCAGGGGGTTTTTGTTCGTTTTTCTCTTACAGCAGCCCAAGCCCATTCGTCAGGCTACTGGAACAAAAAGACCCCATACAACTTCAAACTATTTTAAAGATCTATAATGGAGAGAGAGAGAGAGAGAGAGAGAGAGAGAGAGAGAGAGAGAAAACTATAAAACCTCACTTTTTTTTTGTTTTTAATAATATGGGTGTTTTTGAATTTTTTTTTAGGTTTGGGTTTTTAAAAATGGGCTTACCAAACAAGTTTTTGGGGCAAATTTGTTTTTGAGTTTATAAAATTAGATCCAAGTAGGATACTAAACGGGCCCTTAATTTTCCAAGTCCTAAAAAAAACTCAACAAAAACATAAGGCCTATTTGATATCCTTCTTGCATCCAATTTTATATAACAAAAGCCTTTAAAAAGGTTAATGAGGCTAGAACAAGAGTGAAGGGCAACTGGCGTGATGTTTGACACATGGAGTGAGAGATGAGATGAGATCGTGAGATGTCGAATGTTGAAGTTAAGTGGCGAAGTTGCAAAGAGCAGGCAAATACCACAATTTGTCAGAATAGCAAATATAAACACAATTTGGCCACCCCCCAAAACACAATTTGGCCAACAGAAAACCCTAGAATTAAAACAAAGTTAGAAGGAGAGAGAGAGAAAGAAAAGCAAACCTGGGATTACAGATCGGTAAGTTGAATTAGGGAGTGTTAGAATTGCTTCAAATTCCCATAAAAGAAAGCATATATTCCTCCCACGCCCTCTGGAGAAAACCTAGAACTCACGCTACACCATCAAAATACACCTAAACTCATGAATATTTCAATTTCTTGTTCCTACCAAGCCAAAGAAACAAAGAAACAATTAAAAGAAAGAAGCAACCGCATGAATAAGCACAAAATATGAAGAAAGAAAAAGAAGAACATCACTCACTAGTAGTTCGACCAAGGTTACAAACGTGCGTGCGATTCCAAACTTTGTGTAGTAGGGTTTTACTTTTTAAGTTTATGTGGGTTTTAATTTTTAAGGCATTTTTGTCTATTTATGTGAGTTTTTGGCTATATTTGAATTTTTTTTTAATAAAAATTGACATTTTTGAAAGTGGAGGGTAAATTTTGGCTATTTTTGATAAAAACTCATCTCCATGCTCTTTCTCTCTCATCTTGCTCTCTCGCCTCCCTCTCTCGTCTCTCCTTCCCTCTCCTCCCGCTCCAGTCTCTTTCTCTCTCCTCGTCTCTATCTCTTCCTCCTCCCTCTCTCGTCTCTATCTCTCCTCCTTCCCCATCTCTCTCTTCCCCTCTCTCTCTCTCTCTCTCTCTCTCTCTCCTCCTTCTCTCCTTTTCTTTTTGTGAATTTCAATTTAGGAATTTCAATTTGGGAATCTAGTTATGATTTTCTGATTTTAATTTCAAGTTTTTCTTTTTTAAATTTTATGAATTTAAAATTATTTAAAAATATATACTATATTTTAAATACATGTGACACTATATTATTGGAGATGTGGGCTCTACATATATGCCACACCAACAAACTAATGGAGTTTTTTTTTAAATAATATAAAATTCTTAAAATTTAAAAATGAGAAATTCAAGGGTTTATGGTTCATAAATGGTCCTCAATGTTAAAATTCTTCTACAAATGGTTTTTTTCATTTTTAAATTTTATGAATTTTAAATTATTTTTTAAAAACTTAATTAGTTTGTTGATGTGGCATATATGTGGAGTCCACATCTTCTAAAAATATAGTATCACGTGTATTTAAAATACAATATATATTTTTAAATAATTTTAAAAAGAAAACCAAAATTTTATGAATTTTAAATGAAAAAATAAAAAAATTTCGGAGGGACCATTTATAATAGGTGCGTGAACCTTAGGGATGTTTTATGATATATATATATGTCACGTCAGGAACTAACGGAGTTTTTAACGGAACCTAACGATATGGATCATTTGTGATCACACATACTAACCTTTGGGATCACGAATGACACAAAAAAACATTAAGGATGCAATCTGATAATTTCGTAAACCTTGGGGACGTTTTGTGATATTAAGCCTATATATATATAGTCCCTCAAATAGTGTTATTTGAGGGATGGGACGCTAATCGTTGAATTCGGTTTAGTGAAATCTTACAGCTGTGAATGTTTCAATCTTCTAACCCGCAAAAAGAAAGGAAATTGAGGCTTTACCCCTGGCTCACCTAATTTATTCACTAATATCCTTATTTTGAAACCCAATCACAAATGCCCCTTATAAAAACTCCCCATTGACAACCTATTACCCATCTTTCACTTTTGTTTAGTCGTTCTGAGCTCTCTGAAATCCTCTTTCACAATTTCTTGATCTCACTCACTCAGCCCTCCTCTCCTCTCTCTCTCTCTCTCGCTCGCACCCACATCAGCGACAATCACTGTCACCTCCTCAGAAACCCTAACCCACACAGCGACAACGACATTTCCACCTCCATCTCTCACTCTCTATCACCTCTTTCGACCTCTATACCTAGAGATGGCATCTCAGGTAGCCAATTTTCTCCTACACATTTGGGTTTTCTTCTCCTTATTTCAATTTCATATATGGGTTTGGATTTTTGGTGCTTGATGTGAGTTCAAGTCTCTCCAAGTCAAATTTGGGTGAGATTGTACAGAAATTTGTTGAAACGTAATTGTGGGTTGAATTTAAAATTTTACTCTCTCTGTTTACAATTAACATTTTCAGCTTGTGTAAAAATGTTATTTCAGTGGGATTATACAAGAACTTTTTGAACCAAAATTTTGGGATTGTGCAACAAATATTTCTCAGTTTGTCTTAAGGAATATTATGATTGCAGCTTATCCAATCTACAATGATTTTGAAGATTTTATTTTTCTTATTGAATTTGATTCCTGAGTTAGGTTTTTATTTTGACAAAAAACAATTGAAGAAACACAGTTATTTGGTTCAATGGTCTCTTGGTTCAATCATATGAATTTGTTTGTTCTATTTTGGGATGTGATTTTTGAATGAACTACATAAATTGATTATGTCTTGAGGTGGAGGATATCTCCAAAAGTGACTGTGGAGTTTGTAAGTTTTATAAGAATGCCAATATTTTAACATAAGTTTGATACTGTAAAGTTGGCATATGTTGGATCTTGGTTTTCTCTATTTTTTTGTAATTCAATCTTGGATATGTTTTTGGTGCAGTTTATAGTCCTCAGGGTTGGTATCATGCCAAGGTTGTGTTGGTGCCGTGAAAAGGGTTCTTGGAAAACTTGAAGGTTTGTTGACAGCTCTTGCATTTATCTAGTTCCATTGTCTTGCTCTTCTTCTTCTCTCTAGACTGTGCTTCTTTAACTGTTTGAACAATGCCAAATGCACTATTGATGATTCCTTATTTGTATTTTTATTCGCCTGCCAAGACACATATTCACTTCACCCATGTTTATAATAACTTTTATATTGCAATTGAGTAGTACGAAATCGTGTGCATGAATGTGAACTTTAATTTTGCAATGGTACTATCTTGTGAAAGTTTGCTATATGAAGAATTGGGTCATTTAGAAAAGTCAACAATCTTTATGAAAATAGGATTCTTGAAGGTAGTCCTTCACTAGAGAAACCACATATAGATTTCTCATAGGTACATATAACTCAGCAAACTTCAAGCTTCAGCTTTTAAATGATGTATATCATAATTTTTTCTTTCTTTCTTCTATTAAAAAATGTATGTCATACTGCAGTTTTACATTTATCCACTCTATTTGTTGTAGTGCATGTAAATGTATGTTTATGATACTTGTAGTGCCTGTAAATATGTCTGAACTTGTTTTGGTATTGGTTTTTGAATCTGTTTTGGTGTTGGTTTTTGTTATGAATTTTGGAATTGGTTTATGTTTTGAAATTGGTTTCAGTTGTGATTGAATGTTATGTTTTTGTTTCCATTTTGATTGAATGATTTGCTTCCAATACATTTTTGATCCATTTTATACAGATGGTAGCGTTCTCTTGGGGAGGAAATTGCTAACTTTCTGCTTAAATTTGGTTCTAAGAGGAGATGTCGTCGAATTTTGCTAATGTGTTAAAATTCCAGACCAAGAGGAGATGTAAATTTTTTGTTTTTTTGCCACTTTCTTATGTATATCTTAAGATGTAATGAGATAACATTGTTTGTTCATCAATTTATGAAAGTCAAGTTAGAAGGAAATTTGTCCCACAAGCTTGGTCTCTAGTGATTCGAAATCCTAACTCTTAAGTCTTGAGATAATTGACTTTTTTTTCATGATAGTTAAACCTAGATTTTTGGCTTCTAGAAGATTGTTGTCATTGAGAACCTTCATCAATTTGGGTTGGGACAACATTCCATTTAGTTGCAAGAAGTGTATTGTAGTTATAAGGAAAAAAAACATGTAATTGAGGGACTACTTGTCTATCTAGACAGACCATGTAATTATTTAGTCCTCATGGAATGAAATTGAGTTCAATTTACTTGAGAAATTTCAGTCTTGAATCTTTTGTTTTTATATATTCGCAAGTGTATGCAATGGAAAAATACTTTTATTCAATTATACATTGCAGAGAGCACATTATATACATTATGTGTATATATAGCTCAAAATCTAGTTTCCATTTGGGGGTGGGTATGCCATTCCCATCCCCATCCCTGTGAAGCTTTTTTCCCCATCCCCACCTTTATACCCTCAATACAGACTTGAAAAAAAAAAAGGATATACGAGGGCAATACAGTAGCAATACACAGGCAATAAAGGGCTATACAATGGCAATACACAAACTCCATACTCCCTTATAAATTTATTCTAACACTGACTTGAAAAAAAAAAAAGATATGAGGGGGCAATACAGTAGCAATACACAAGCAATAAAAGGTTATACAATGGCAATACAAAAGCAATAAAAGGCTATATAATGGCAATACACAAACTTCATGCTCCCCCTATAAATTTATTCCAACAGACTTAAAAAAAAAGGATATACTGAGGCAATACACAAGCAATAAAGGGCTATACATGTGCAATACATATCTGTCATGGCATTTGCCAATGAAATCACTGATTTGGTTACATTTGTATTTTTCTTCTTTGCAAGGGGAAAGATAAAACCATGGAAACTAGATTTTGACAAATTTCCTTCTAACTTGACTTTCATAAATTGATGAACTAACTATGTTATCTCATTACATCTTAAGATATACATAAGAAAGTGGCAAAAAAACAAAAAATTTACACCTTTTCTTGGTCGGGAATTTTAACACATTTTATATCTATCAGCAAAATTCGACGACATCTCCTCTTGGTACCGAATTTAAGCTGAAAGTAATAGCAATTTCCTCCCCAAGAAGACGCTGCCACTTGAATCAAGACAATCTTCCATCTGTATAAAACGGATCAAAAATGCATATTAGAAGCAAATCATTCAATCACAATGGAAACAAAAACATAACATTCAATCACAACTAAAACCAATTCCAAAATTCATAACAGAAACCAATACCAAAACAGATTCAAAAACCAATAGCAAAACAAGTTTAGACATATTTACAGGCACTACAAGTATCATACACATACATTTACAGGCACTATAACAAATTGTTAATGTATGAATTTTGATTATTTCTTTTGGCTTCCCTTGACATTTTTGTAATAGGACTTTTATATGTATTTATCAAGCTCAAGGATAGATTAAGTTTAGCATCTCTAAGTGTTCTTATCTCTCATCTATCCTATGGAGGTTCAAGCAATTTGACAAAGGTAAATCATGCATTAAAACTGTTTTCATAAAAGATGACTAGTCATCTTTGCTCATGTCAAATTTCCAGCTGGTTAACCATCTGTTTTGTCCTATTCTATTTTTCTCTCTCGCTGCCATGTGTCAAGTCTGACCTAAGGGAATCTTTTGTCTGTAAAAGCAAGTAAATCCCTCATTTGGAAGCCGTCTCTTTTGTGTGGAAGTTTTGGAAAGATTGGCTTGCTATCTTTCTCTTCTTCTTCCTCAAGAGTAAACCATATATTTCATCTATGAGTTTTTCTAATTGATTTCTTTTTGAAAAACTGCTTTTGAAATATGAATCTGCATCTAGCTTTTTAAATCATTCTCTCATATAGATCTAGATCGGATTCTTGACTGATTTCTTCAAGAGTATGGTTTCTTGAAGAAATTGGTCTTTCTCCCATAAATCCAAAGTTTGGTTTCGTTCTAAGTTGGAGCTTGCAAGCTAGTGCCATGGGATGAACGAGCTGGAGAAGGAGCTGCCATTGCCATGAAGAACATAGCTTCAAGCTTTGCTAAGTTGGAGAAGAAGATTGCACAAAGGAGGTATAGCTCATCTTCCTAAATAGATCTAGGTTTTACTTGAGCTTGCTTGTATTCCTTTGTAAGAATCTTTTTCTACTTAGTGGATTGCCTAGTCGGTTGATGACTCCAGTTTTTCCCAATGGTGGGTTTCTGGGTAAACAAAATCTGTTTTGCATTTCTGGGTTTCTGTTCTTGGTGTTTGACTAGTCATCTATATCTGCTGTTTGCTGTTTAATTGATATTGATGACTTCACACACTTTCACCATAGTTGTTGCTAGCACAGGGGATGCCTAGATTGATGGGTCCTTCTGAGTGCCTAAGTTGTCACTAGTAATCTTCTAGGGATGCAGGTACCTTGTGGTATGATGTGTGTGTTCTCTTGATTGTTGTATTGTTGTGTCTTGTTTGTTTAGATAAATTTACCCCTCGTCACCTAAGTATCAATTTCACAAATAGAGTGGATAAATGTAAAACTACAATATGATATACATTTTTTAATAGAAGAAAGAAAGAAAAAATTATGATATACATCATTTAAGAGCTGAGCTTGAAGTTTGTTGAGTTATATATACGTTTGAGAAATCTATCTGTTGTTTCTCGGCTGAAGGACTACCTTCAAGAATCTTATCTTCATACAGATTGTTGGCTTTTCTAAATGACCCAATTCATCATATAGCAAACTTTCACAAGATAGTACCATTGTAAAATTAAAGTTCACATTCATGCACACGATTTCGTACTACTCAATTGCAATATAAAAGTTATTATAAACATGGGTGAAGTGAATATGTGTCTTGGCAGGCGAATAAAAATACAAATCATGAAATCATCAATAGTGCATTTGGCATTGTTCAAACAATTAAAGAAGCATAGTCTAGAGAAGAAGTAAAGCAAGATAATGGAACTAGATAAATGCAAGAGCTGTCAACAAACCTTGAGTTTTCCAAGAACCCTTTTCACAGCACCAACACAACCTTGGCATGATACCAACCTTGAGGACTGTAGACTGCACCAAAAACAGATCTAAGATTGAAGTATGAAAAATAGAGAAAAACAAGATCCAACATATGCCAACTTTACATTATCAAACTTATGTTAAAATATTGGCATTCTCATAAAACTTACAAACTCCACAATCACTTTTGGAGATATCCTCCATCTCAAGACATAATCAATTTATGTAGTTCATTCAAAAATCACATCCCAAAACAGAACAAAACAAATTCAGATCATTGAACCAAATAACTGTGTTTCTTCAATTGTTTTTTGTCAGAATAAAAACCTAACTCAGGTAATCAAATTCTTGCAAAAGAAAATCTTCAAAATCATTGTAGACTGGACAAGCTTCAAGCATAATATTCCTTAAGACAAACTGAGAAATATTTGTTGCACAATCCCAAAATTTTGGTTCAAAAAGTTCTTGTATAATCCCACTAAAATAACATTCTCTACACAAGCTGAAAATATTAATTGTAAACAGAGAGTAAAATTTTAAATTCAACCCACAATTATGTTTCAACAAATTTCTGTACAAACTCACCCAAATTTGATTTGGAGAGACTTGAACTCACATCAAGCACCAAAAATCCAAACCCATATATGAAATTGAAACAAGGAGAAGAAAACCCAAATATGTAGGAGAAAAGTCGAGCTGGCTACCTGAGACGCCATCTCTAGGCATGGAGGTCGAAGAGGTGACAGAGAGTGAGAGATGGAGGTGGAAAGGTGAGGTCGTCGTCGCGATGTGGGTTAGGGTTTCTGAGGAGGTGATAGTGACTGTTGCCGATGTGGGTGCGAGCAAGAGAGAGAGAAGAAAGGAGAGGAGGGTTGAGTGAGTGAGACCGAGAAATTGTGAAAGAGGATTTGAGAGAGCTCAGAATGACTAAACAAAAGTGAAAGATGGTCAATAGGCTGTCAATAGGGAGTTTTCTAAGGGGCATTTGTGATTGGGTTTCAAAATAAGGATATTGGTGAATAAATTAGGTGAGCCAGGGGTAAAGCAGCCAATTTCCCCAAAAAGAACCCAGCCGCAGGGAGACAAGGGAAATTGGCGGCTTTGCCCCCCGGCGCAACTAATTTATTCAATATTATCCCCATTTTGAAATCTAATCACAAATACCCCCTATAAAAACTCCCTATTGATAGCTTATTGCCCATCGTTCACTTAGGTTTTTTTTCTTAGTCGTTGCTCTTCTTCTTCCTCTTCTATCTAGTCGCTTCCTCTTCCTCTTCTTCCTTCTGCCAAACCTCACAGGAATCTACCTCCACTATAGAATCTCGCTTAACTCAAGCTCCTCTTAGTTATATCTTTAAACTAGGAACTAATTTGAACCTCAAGGTTGAACCCCAAATTTGGAACCGAAGCCAAGGCGTGACTCACCACCTCCGTCGTCGGCCTCCATAACAAAGCCACAATCGTGACTCTCCACCTCCTGTCGTCGACTTCCACCACAAAGCCACGACACCTTCATCTTTGATCTTCGCTGTGGTGAGTTCTGATATTGGTTTTGCTTTTTATTTTTTGGGTTTCTGTTATTGATTGAGATTATTGGGTGATTACTTTCACTATTTTGAATGAGACATTAATAGGTTTTTGTTGTGGTTTGTTTGCTGTTTCTGTGATTGAATGAAATTTACCAACTATTTCCTGTGGTTGTCAAGCTCTTGGATTTAGATACATTGTTTTGTACTTAAGATTTGTCTCTGAAATCATGCATACACTGTTTTGTGATTGAGACTTGGAGTTGTAGACCTCCTTGAAAGTGGTGTATTCACTCTTTTGTAATTGTGATTTGTCTGTGAAATTGCTTAGGTGATATATCAAATTAGGACTTCTGGCTTTTCTGAGCAACCTGTAAGAATACATATAAAACTCATAAATGCTCTCTGAAATAACATTAGTGTGGGTTAACCGTAAGAAACCAACATCATAATTTGAAACCAGGTAACACCAGCAACAAATGCAAGATTCTCATCCTCTACTTCTTTTGAAAGTGATTGGAGAGTTAGTAAGTTTTATGAGAATGCCAATATTTTGACATACATTTGATAGTGTAAAGTTGGCATATGTTGGATCTTTGTTTTCTCTATTTTTTTGTAATTCAATCGTAGATTTGTTTTTGGTGCAGTCTACAATCCTCAAGGTTGGTATCATGCCAAGGTTGTGTTGGTGCCGTGAAAAGGGTTCTTGGAAAACTTGAAGGTTTGTTGACAGCTCTTTGCATTTATCTAGTTCCATTGTCTTGCTCTTCTTCTTCTGTGAGACTGTGCTTCTTTAATTGTTTGAACAATGTCATATGCACTATTGATGATTTCCTGATTTTCTGATTTGTATTTTTATTCGCTTGTGAGGACACACATTCACTTCACCCATGTTTATAATTACTTTTAGGAAAAACTACAGTAAACCCCCCAATCTATAGTCATTTACGATTACATACCCAATTTTCGGGACATTTACCATTACATACACAACGTCGCCGGAAAACCTACAAATTGCCCATCCGTTAGTCAAACTGTTAGTGAATTTATTAAATGCTGACGTGTCAAAAGTGGACCCTTTTTTCGATGACATAGACCAAAAATTAATAAAAAATTATTTTACTGTTTAAATTATTTATTATTGTTAAATTAATTCAAATTTTAAAAAGCAAAATTAAAAAAAAAAACTCAAAAATCAAAGTCCTCTCCTCCCAATTGTTTCGCTGAGCCTAATGACAATCATAGTCCTCAACCCCCAAATCTGGGCGGTCCTAATAATAATCTTAGATTCATAGTCCTCAACCCCCAATTGTTTCGCCGAGCCCAAACGCAAGGAAGCGGTTCAGGACCAAGTTCAGCCGGGATCAGAAGGATAAGATGTACCAATTTGCAGACAGGGTTGGGTGAAAGATGCAGAACCGGGGCGAGGAGATTGTGCAGGAGTTTTGCAATGAGATTAATCTGGACAAAGGGGTTCTCAAGGTTTGGATGCACAACAATAAGAACAACTTTGCCGTGGTTTGGATGCACAACAATAATAACACCTTTGCCGTGGTTCTCAAGGGTTCTCAAGGTTTGGATGCACAGCAAGCTGACAACAATGGCGGCAGCAACAACCCATCACCATTTCTTATGCCCTCATATTTGCAAACCCAGATTTGGAACCCAACTTAAAACATAAATTACAACAACCCATCACCATTTCATCTACAATTCACATAGCCAAAACCCATAAAATTTAAAGATTGAATTTTTTAAGGAAAAAATAGATCTGATAATCCTTAATCTCCAGAAAAAATAAAATTTCATAACGCCGATCGATTTCTCATCACACCCAGATGCTGGTGTCGTAGCGAACCCAATCCCCCGCGAACCTTCGATCTGCAAAACCCAGGTGGTTAGGTCATCGTCGACCTCGAAAACTGAGCGACGTGCAGACCTCCTCGAATCGCCGATCTCACCATCGGAACGAGGGGGTCTAGATCTATTGGCTCCATGTTGTGTCGCAGATCCCACATAGAGAGAGAGAGAGAGAGAGAGAGAGAGAGAGAGAGAGAGGAGGTGGCTAGGGCTCTGGTATTCGATGGGGCTAGGAGGAGACGGCTCTGGTATTGAATTTTCATTTTTCTTTTCTTTTTGAAGTTTAATAATTTTAAATTATTAAAATTATTTTTAAATAATTGAGAATTGTTTATTATATATTTTGCCGACATGGAAGTCCACGTCATCAAAAAAAGGGTCCCATTTTGACACATCAGCATTTAACAGACTCACTAGCAGTTTTGGCTAACGGAGGGGTCATTTTGTAGGGTTTCTGTGATGTTGTGTATGTAATTGTAAATGTCCGAAAATCGGGTATGTAATCGTAAATGACCCTATACGTTGGGGGGTTTACAGTAGTTTTTCCTTACTTTTATATTGCAATTGAGTAGTATGAAATTGTGTATATGAATGTGAACTTTAATTTTGCAATGGTACTGTCTTGTGAAAGCTTGCCATATGAAGAATTGGGTCATTTAGAAAAGCCAACAATCAATATGAATTTTGATATTGGTTTCTATTTTGAAATTGGTTTCAATTGTGATTGAATGTTTTACTTCTAATATGCATTGTTTATCCATTTTATACAGATGGAAGATTGTCTTGTTTCAAGTGGCGGCGTTCTTTTGGGGAGGAAATTGCTAACTTTCAGCTTAAATTCGGGTCTAAGAGGACATGTCCTAGAATTTTGATGATATATATAAATTGTGTTAAAATTCCTGACCAAGAGGAGATGTAAATTTTTTATTTTTTGACACTTTCTTATGTATATCTTAAGATGTAATGAGATAACATTGTTAGTTCATCAATTTATGAAAGTCAAGTTACATGGAAATTTGTCAATCTCTAATTTCCATGGTTTTATCGTTTCCCTTTGCAAAGAAGAAAAAAAATACAAATGTAACCAAATCAATGCCATGACAGATATGTATTGCACATGTATAGCCATTTATTGCTTGTGTATTGCCCCCATATATCTTTTTTTTTTTTTTTTAAAAGTTTGTTGGAATAAATTTATAGGGAGAGTATGAAGTTTGTGTATTGCTACTGTATTGCTTCCATAGTAGGGAAATTGGGAAATTATGGGTGTAAGAATGTGATTTCATCAAGGACGTCACATCCTTTTTTGAGAAAACACGTTATATACATTTGGTGTATATTGCGTGTATATTGTCTATATATTGCTTGTTTATTGTTTGTGTATAACCATTTATTGCCTTTTATTGTCAATGTATTGGATGTTTATTGCCAATTTATTGCTTGTGTCATTTTTTGAGGAAAAATTAATATAAACTCTTATGGCTTGTATTGCCTTTGTATTGCCCCTGTATATGGCTTATATTGCGTAGGTATTGCTCCCATATTTGGCTTGTATTGCCTATGTATTGTGCAAATAAGAAGACTCTCAAACCAATTAATGCAAAAAATAGCAAAAACCAATTAATATAGTGACAGTAAGAATGCAATAGGAGGCTATATAGTAGCAATACTAAGACAATATGAGGCTATACAGTAGCAATACAAAAATTGTACTAGTCCATCTTATGAGGGAAATGCTGGGCAAAACACAATGTATATAATGTTCTCTCTTCAATGTATAATATAAGTAAAAGTATTTTTTCTAGAAGCAAAATATTTAGGTCCAATCGTCATGAAAAAAAAAAGAACCCTTCAAAAGAGATGGCAAAACAAAAAAATTCCAGATCCTCTTTGTTGTGCAACAACAATTTCATCAACAAATATGCAAGGTGTATTTTCCATGGCCTTCTTAAAAAGATAGCAAACTCATGAAGCACCAACAACAACAACAACCAAAGGTTAAGTCAATAAGCCTAGTAAGCCTAAATCTAAAACACTGAATGATGATGGCTGTCATACTACAATGCCTCTGTACACTCTTCCCGGTCATCAAAGAACTCTTTTTTTCTCACCTTATAACTAATATGGTTTATGGCATCTGTTGCAACAACCTACAACAATGAAACATAATTTTAGAAAGAGAAACAAGGAATGTTATAAGAATTGGAGAGCAATTCCAGAGTGGATTGTGGAATGAACAAAGCAGTCTTGTAATTGGTGAACCCATTATCCATTATCCAATTCCTCTACAAGCACAATCTAACTTTGCAAAAAGTGTTCTACATTGTAGAGGAGTGTAATTAAAGTAAGTGGTGGACATCAAGCACAATCTAACTTTGCACAATTTAACTTCAATTATTAATTATCTTACTGGATATCAAACGTTTGCTTCTACTTAAGCTCACCATTGCTGATTCAATATTATGGATGCAGAGAGCTCACTTAGTAGTTCATTATATCAATTTATGTAGTTCATTCAAAAATCACATCCCAAAACATAACAAAACAAATTCATATCATAATAGATTCTTGAAGATACAGAACACTTTCTAGTGGCCCAAATGTTCCTTTATATTAGATCACACAACTCCTATAAAACCAAGAGACCATTGAACTAAATAATTGTGTTTCTTCAATTGTTTTTTTGTCAGAATAAAAACCTAACTCAATAATAAAATTCAATCAGCAAAAGAAAAACTTCAAAATCATTTTAGCCTGGACAACCTTCAAGCTTCAAGCATAATATTCCTTACGACAAACAGAGAAATATTTGTTGCACAATCCCAAAATTTTGGTTCAACAAGTTTTTGTATAATCCTACTTAAATAACATTCTCTACACAAGCTAAAAATATTAATTTAAAAAAAGAGAGATAAAATTTTAAATTAAACCCACAATTATGTTTCAACAAATTTATGTACAATCTCACTCAAATTTGACTTGGAGGGACTTAAAGTGACATTAAGCACCAAAAATTCCAACCCATATATGAAATTGAAACAAGCAGAAGAAAACCCAAATAACATATGGGTATGAAAGTAAAGCAAAAAGCCGAGTCCTGAGATGCCATGGATTTCAGGAAAGTTGAGAAAAATTGAGAAATTTGTTGAATCGGAGGGGAAGAACGGCAGTCGAAAGAGGTGACAGAGAGTGAGAGATGGAGGTGGAAAAAGGCGGCTGAAAGAGAGAGGGTGAGGTCGCCATCGCTGATGTGGGTTAGGGTTTCTGAGGAGGTGTCACATCCCGGATCGGCTCTGCCGTAGCACAATATTGTCCGCTTTGGGCCCCCCCTCTCTGGCCCTCACGGTTTTGTTTTTGGGAGCTCACGACCAACTTCCCAGTGGGTCACCCATCCTGGGATTGCTCTCGCCCCCAACTTGCTTAACTTCGGAGTTCCTACAACTCCGAAGCCAGTGAGCTCCCAAAAGGCCTCGTGCTAGATGGATGCGGGCATGTACATATAAGGCACATCAACCCCCTCTCCGTTGGTCGATGTGGGATCTTACAGGAGGTGATAGTTGCCGTCATCGTGGGGGGGGGGGGGAGCGAGAGAGAGAAGAAAAGAAAAGATAGGAGATGGAAGATATAACCAAAAGAATATGGAGTTAGGTGAGATTCGTGGAGGTGGATTTTCTGTGAGGTTTGAAGAAGAGGAAGAGGAAGAGACTAGAGAGAAGAGGAAGAGCAAGAGCAACGACGAAGAAGAAAACAAAAACTAAGTGAAGGATGAGCAATAGACCGTCAATAGGGAATTTTTATAGGGGATATTTGTGATTAGATTTCAAAATGGGAATATTATTGAATAAATTAGTTGCGCCGGGGGCAAAGCCGCCAATTTCCCGGGAGACAAAGCGATGCTCAGAGAAACCAAATGAAGCAAGACGAAGAAACCAAACGCCCAAGCTGTGCAGGAAAGAGAACCAAATGCCCAAGCTTAAGAGGAAGAACCACCATCACGAAATTTATATCCGAAACAGGTATGGGTATCCCTTGTTGTGATTGTTTCAAAAAAATTTCTTTGGTTCTTCGATTTGGGGGGTTCTGTGTTTAGGTTTGGTATGGGCTCTAATGGGTAATTCCTTCATATGGATTTTAGTGGGTAATTCACAAATCTGCATGCGTTAGTTTAATGTGTGTGTTGTTTATGCTTTGATGCAAGTTTGTCTTTTGCATATGAAATGTTGAGGAAGAAATTTTGTATATGAATCGTGAGGGCATGAACATGATGGATTCAAGACATTTCAAGTATATACATTTTTCTCACAATTTTCTGTTTTGTCTGTCACGTTATTTAGATTTAATTTATGAGTAGCGTACAAGGTTGTTCTCTTCGACATGATTTTATTTTATTTACTTTACTGTCTCACACACAACCAAGTGAAAATTAGAGACTCTCTCTCTCTCTCTCTCTCTCTCTTTCTCTCTCTCTCTCTCTCATTATGAAATGTTTTGCTTTTTTATTGTTTGAGAATAATATATGGCCAAAGCAAAACAGTAAAGTAAAAATGGTATATATATGTATAATAGCGAATAATATGGTATTATCGAAAATTAACATATACCCGTCGGACCCGGATTCTTTGTGCTGATTTTCTCTGCCATGATATGCTTTACTTTTGTTCTCCATATGTTACTTTATTAAAATTTAATCTAAGGGATATAAATTGAACACATCAACTGTAAAATAAAAACCCAATTTAATTTAATTTATTATTGCACAAACCAAACATGTTTTTCAATTATGATAACCAAAATTTCCATCTATTGTAGTGACAGTCATTTGCTCACATTCTTTGGAATGAACTTAGAAATGACACATTGTCGAAGAATCCATTCTATGATACATAGGCTACTTAGTAAAAAGGGTTTACTCAATAAAAAAAACACAGAGGCTACTTAGTAAAAACGGTAAAATTCAAATCGGATGTATATAACAACTTCCATAAACAACACGTCCACTTTTTTTGTTATGACTATTATCTAGAAGTTTGTATTTTGCAACATCAAGACACTTCATGCAATTTATACTATAAAGATCTCTGGTACATTCTACCGCCCCATAAAGTGAATTATTGTTTGATATTTTCAATTTCCCATGAGCATACAACAGTGGATGAACACCTTTAGAATGTATCCTGGTTAACAACTTATGAAGTTTATAATTAATCAACAAGAGATTATCATATAATTTTTTATTTGTCAAATAAATCACACTATCCGTGTCACTTACACCAAAGAAGTTTTCATCTGAGTATTTCAAGAGACAACCTATATTCCAAATTATAGCTCCTCGACTGAGAGAAGTCATCGTTTCTGAAGCTTTTGGGATGCTATACTAACACAGCTTGTGCATATATATTGTATAGTTTCTTGCATACGAAATAGAATTCCAACATTGGGCTAGTCCATATAAAGTAGTCTTTTCTACTTTTATGGATTTAGACTGCCATTGAGGACTCTGTTGTGAATTAATACTAACTCACTGCCCTTAAAGATCTTGTTGTTGATGGAATTTGGACAAAGAACTCAATGATGGATGAGTCTTACACACACACACACAGAAATTAACCAAGCACAAATGACACAAGTGTTTATAGAGGTTCAGCAATTTACCTACATCCTCTTTGGTGATCACCTTGAGAACTTTCACTAATGAAGATAGGTTACAACTTTGGTTTACAAAAGGAAACCCCCTTAGAACACTACCCTCACAATCTGTTTCTCTCACACCCTTGCTCAACACCTTGATACACTTTGAGAACTCTCTTGCTCTCCCATTGGTTTTTCTGAAGCTCTCACCTGAAACTCACTCTACAAACTCCAGCTTCTGCCACTACCTATATTCAACATGCTTTCTCCCTTGTGTTATCTTACTTCATCCCATTACCTACACAAGCCAATGGACAAGAGATAGGATATCTGATTGTCCTCCACGTTCTTTCCTTTTAGTCACCACTTAGACTAAGGGTCAGATCAAGTAGGTAATACAATCCCACTCAGCCACCTCCATTAAACCAGAAAATGGAGAGGAGATTATTCAAAATAAGATAACCACTTAGCCATGAGTGCTCTCCCAACTATTCAGCAGGTAGTCAACCCTCTTTTACCTCAGAAGTGACCCATTAAGCACCTGCAAACTTGTGGAAAGCGATAGCCCTTGAAAAGACAGTTGAAAATACGTAAGCAAAACATCATAGCACGACTTGGGACGACCGGTCGCCAAAAGTTTTCCCTCCAGACTTTGAATATGCTTCTAAACGACCGGTCGCAAATGCTACGCGACCGGTCGCTTGTGCTTCCTGCGACCGGTCGCAAAGAACTAGCTACCGGTCGCTCTTCAGTTTTGCTCCAGACTTCCAATCTGCTTATAAAACGACCGGTCGCAAATGCCTAGCGACCGGTCGCTTAGGCAGACTCAAAATCCTCCTTTCAGCGCCAAAACAACCTTGTATCCTTTAGGTGAGCCATTTTTTCCAACAATCTCCACCATGGCGAGCCTAATACTCCTTGTGGATATCATTGCCTTCCAGGACATCTATAATGTCTTGAGAATCGTCCTGATAACTCTCAAGAACTCCACTTCAATCTTTAGCATGTAACAAGATTGAGCAAGCTCAAACAATGCTTGAACTTTGCTGCTGTGATTGGCTTTGTTAGGCAATCTGAAGCGTTCTCATTTGTATGAACCTTCATTATTGTGATGTCTCCATCATTCACCCAATCCCTTATCCGGTGGTATCTCACATCAATGTGTTTGGACCTCCCATGGAACACTTGATTCTTCACTAAGCAAATAGCACTTTGACTGTCACTTAGAATCACCACCAAGTCTTGAGCTATCCCGAAATCCTTTGCCAATCTCTTCAGCCATACCGCTTCTTTTGAAGCTTCCGTTAGCGCCATATACTCCGCTTCAGTAGTAGACAAGGCACTAACTGATTGAAACACTGCTCTCCAACTAATCGGTCCTCCACCACAAGTGAAGACATATCCTGGTGGATCTCCTCTTGTCTAAATCTCCTGCATAATCAGAGTCTACATACCCCGACACACATGCCTTTCCTTGTTGTCTTTCAAACAATATCCCAAGCCTTTTGGTGCCCTTCAAGTACCTGAGAATCCATTTTGCTGTTGTCCAATGTTGCTTTCCAGGATTCGCCATATACCTTGACACCACACTTACGGCTTGGGTTAAGTCGGGGCGTGTGCAAACCATTGCATACATGAGACACCCTACTAAGCTTGCATATGGAACTTTACTCATTTCCTCCTTCTCCACATCCGTAGAAGGACATTCCTTTGCACTTAACTTAAAATGCTCCGCCAAAGGAGTAGACACCGGCTTGCAATCCATCATATTGAACCTTTCAAGTACCTTGGAAATGTACTTGCTTTGTGACAGCCACAACTTGCCTTCATTTCTGTCTCTCCTTATCTCCATTCCTAGGATCTTATGTGCAGCACCAAGATCCTTCATGTCAAACTCCCTTCCAAGCAATGTCTTCAAATTCTGGATTTTTGACATGTCCTTACATGCAATTAGCATGTCATCAACATACAGAAGTAGAAGGATGATATTACCATCCTTAAATGCATGAGTGTATACACAACAATCAGATTCACATCTTCTATACCCAATCTTCATCATGTAAGAATCAAAGCACTTGTTCCACTGTCTTGGAGATTGCTTCAGCCCATACAAAGACTTCTTCAACCTGCAAACTAGATTTTCCTTCCCTGCTTCAATGAACCCTTGAGGTTGGCTCATGTAAATGTCTTCCTCCAATTCCCCATGAAGGAAAGCAGTCTTCACATCCATTTGCTCCACCTCCATGTCCTCTTGTGCTACTATGGAGAGTAGTAGTCGTATAGAAGTATGTTTCACCACCGGAGAGAAGATTTCATCATAATCAACTCCCTCCTTTTGCAAGAACCCTTTGGCCACCAACCGAGCTTTAAATAAGGTGGCACCCTTCTCATGCATTTCTTCTTTCTTCCTAAACACCCACTTGCAGCCAATAACCTTGCTGGTTATAAACACAAGAAAAAAAAAATTAAAGCCATATTATTCACGAAAGGAAGAATTTCATTTAGAAAAATGGTTCTCTTTTGGAGACAAATCAGTGAAAAAAAATAAAATTGAAGAGTTAGAGCTAAGGACTTTACCCTTATTGTGGGTTATTAGTGTTGGGATAGTCTTTGACATCATATACAAACGTGAAAAATATTTGACTATGCATATTGGTGTTGCTAATATATGAAATTGTGTATTTTATTTTTTTTTAAGTTAAGATACTGGCTTATATAAGTTTGAATTTTTTTTTTCACCAAAAACATCATTGGGCTATAGCCCACCGGAGCCCACATTGTAGTTCCGCCCACACATGTACTCAAAAAAATCAAGCAAACCTGCAAACCCAACTAGACCACACTATGTTGGTAGCTGCATATAAAGGGAAATTGGCGGCTTTACCCCTGGCTCACCTAATTTATTCATTAATATCCTTATTTTGAAACTCCATCACAAATGCCCCTTATAAAAACTCCATATTGACAGCCTATTTCCCATCCTTTACTTAGTTTTTTTTTTCCTCAGTCTTTGCTCTTTCTCTTCCTCTTCTTCCTTCTGCCAAACCTCACAAAATCCACCTTCACCACCATAGAATCTCCCCTAACTTTATCTCCTCTTAGTTATATCTTCCAACTAGGAGCTGATTTCAACCTCAAGGTTGAACCCCAAATTTGGAACTGTACCTTAGCCAAGGCGCGACTCACCACCTCCGTTGTCGGCCTCCACAACGGAGCCACAATCTTGACTTTCCACCTCCGTCGTCGACTTCCACCACAAAGCCACGACACTTCATCGTCGATCTTCACTGTGGTGAGTTCTGATATGGGTTTTTTTTTTGGGTTTCTTTAATTGATTGAGATTATTGGGTGATTTCTTTCACTGTTTTGAATGAGACATTAATGGGTTTCTGTTTTGGCTTGCTATTTCTGTGATTGAATGAAATTTACCAACTATTTCCTGTGGTTGTTAAGCTCTTGGACTTGGATACACTGTTTTGTGCTTATGATTTGTCTTTATACCTGTTTTGTGATTGAGACTTGGACTTGCAGATCTCCTTGAAAATGATATATTCACTCTTTTGGGTGGTATGATATTCGATATGAAACAACCTTGGATAGTTAAGGTTTGTCAATTTTTAAGTAATTTGTTAGTAATATGATACCCTAGGTTAATGGCTTTGGGTTGTTTTAACTTTAAGAGTTCTTGACACATGCCTTCCTTGCTGGAGCTTGAAACACAACTAAGCTAGCTGAACCGTTTCACTTTGCATAATCCTGATGTTTTGAAATTATTGGTTATTGATGTTTAATTGATGTTTTATCTATATGGTTTATCCACTAGTTGATAGATTTTTTATTGGTAGCTTAACATGTGTTAATAAAAGGAAATTTTATGATGGTTAGAAATGGACACAATTGCAATTTTGGTTTGCTACAATGGAAAATGGGTAACTTCAAAGAAGATGTGCACATATGAAGGAGGTGACTCAAAAGGCGTAATAGTTTCACAAAACATCACGTTTGGTGAGCTTTTGGAAAGGGTGCATAAGATTGTTAATACAGACAACATGGACGACAAGCTTTGTTTAAAGTTCTCAGTTTCAATATCCTCGAATGAGTGTAAGCATATCAAGATTGAGGATAATGATGATGTTAAATTTTTTATTAAGTACATTTGTGATGTAATTCCTATAAAAGTGGCTCCTTTACTAGTGAGCATAGAAGACAGAGGAGTGACAAATGTCATAGGTGATCGTATGCATATCACGACGGATATGAGTCGGATGGCTTGTTCTTCAAATGCCATAGTTGAAGCAATGGTGATATACATGGTGATTCTGGGACATAATATTTAAACAGGATTGATTTTACAGAGGTGAAGGGGATGCATAGTGGTGATAATGGTACAGAAATGAATGGGTTGCAAATGCACTCAGCCCCTCCTAATTTGGCCCATTTGGAGACATTTTCACAAGTGGGTGTGACGGGTTTCGGAACAACGTCTGAACTTTCTATTCGACATAATTGGAGGCAAATGGGTGAACAAAACGTGCACAATATGGGTATTGTAAATGATGAAGAAGACGATATTGAAAGTGCGTATTCACGGAATAATTGGGATCCAAAATTAGAAGTTGGGACAATTTTCTCTAGTAAGGAAGCACTGTCCAACAAGTTACAATTGGCAGCAGTGAGAGGTCACTTTGAATTTAAGGTGAAGCAGTCTTGCAAGAGTAGATTGGTTGTGGTTTGTTCTCAAGGCCCATGTCCATGGCGGCTTTGTGCATCTAGTTATGGAGAAAAGAACTTAATGATTGTGAAATATAATTCGGTCCATGAATGTGATATGAGTTTTATACATGACAAGCATCGTCACGCAAGTGCTAAACTCATTGGTAATGCAGTGAAACGAAAGTTGAAAGATTCTCGCACAATATACACACCAAGTGATATAATCAGAGATGTGAAACAAAACTTTGGAGTTACCATTAATTATTGCAAAGCTTGGAGATCGAGGGAGTTAGCTCTAATGTCCACTAGAGGTTCAGGAGAGGAGGCATATTCTCTCCTTCCAGCTTATTGTCACGAATTAGAGCGTGTGAATTCCGGCACAAGGACACACATCCACACCGATGAGAACAATCACTTTTTGTATTTTTTTATGGCTGTTGGGGCATGTATTAGAGGGTTTCAATCTTCGATGCGGCTAGTCATTGCTGTGGATGCCACGCATTTAAAATGTAAGTATAAGGGTGTCCTCTTTGTTGCTAATGCATTTGACGGAAATCGAAATATATATCCTCTTGCTTTTGGAATTGGGGATTTAGAGACGGATGCATCATGGCATTGGTTTTTCAGTAAGCTTCATGAAGCCATTGGTGAGTGTCCAAATCTTGTGATTATTTTTTATCGGCATATTAGCATAGAGAATGTGTGGCACAACGTTTTTCCAATAGCGCAACATGGTATATGCTTTTACCATATGAAGGGGAACATGAAACACACTTTCAAACTGAAAAAACGTGATATATTATTGCTATACTTTGAACAAGCTGCGAAATCTTATGGTATCACTAAATTTGATCGTCATTTTCGTAAGATCAAGGGAAATGATGAGGTTGCTCAATATCTTGAAAGTGCAGGATTACACAAGTGGTCTAGAGCTCACATGGATGGACGTCGATACAATGTAATGACAACAAATATTGCCGAGTCAATCAACTCAGTCCTTCGGTTCGCAAGGATGCTACCAGTGGTGCATTTGATTGATGAAATCATCAAACTGCTTGTGAAATGGTTCAGTAAACGTCCTGATTTTGCTTTGAATTGTACATCAACATTGTGCCCTGACTTTGGTGAGAAGAAGCTGAGACACTGTTGCTTTGAATTCAGCTGCACCAAAATGGATTCAGCTGCATCCTCAACTTGTGATACTCGCAAGTGCACGAGCCGTTCGGTAGTATAACATATGTAATTGCGAGGTCGATTCCACAGGAATTGGTGATTGAATGATCCAATTCATTTCCCCTACACAAAACAGAAATGAAAAAGAAAATAAATAAAACAAGAAAAAAGGAAATAACTCAAGCAAATAAGTTCCCAAGTTCAATTAGATTAACGGATTGATTCTAGCTAAAGTATGATTAAGCCATGGTGTTTGGTCCTAACCTTGTGTTCCTAATTCCCTAATTTGATCATTTGTTGTCTAACCTAAAATTAAGCATTAGGAACCCATTAAGCATAGAAGAACAATTTAAACAACCAATCATGTATCTAATCCCTGTTGTTGAATGTCCATACATACTCTTCCTATTCATAGTTCAATTCGAATTAAAGCATGATGTCTACTCTTAATTCAAACCAAGATAGCTAACATGCAAGCCTAAATGGTGATCAATCATTCAAATTAGCATATTAACTTATAAGCATAATGAATAAGAACAAAAACCATAATTGAAACTTGGAAACTAATTACACTTGAATACTTAAGAAAGAATGTACATTACAAATAAAAGTAAAGTGGAACTAAGAAAACTTGAAGGAAAATTTAGTAAACTCATTTTGTTACAACAATTGACAACTTGAAAGGAAACTAAGAGAATTTGAGGGAGAGAAGGGAAGGGAGCTCTAGAGAAGTGTTTGAGAGCTCCCCCCTTGGGGTGTGATTTATGAAGCTTGAAGACTTCTCTATTTATAGGGCTAAGAGGGAGGAACATCATGATGAAATTCAACACCACAATTCCTCCTTTAATACAACCCATAACTCCCACTTCATCTTGCCTATGTTAGTGTGGTTGGAATCAACTCCATCCCATACTTCTTTTGTTGCACCTCAAGCTTTCTTCACATGGGATTGCTGGTTTCTTCTTTTAGCATGGAGGTCTGGCTCTTTATTTGCTGCCAACCCATGTGCTGCTAGTCTTTGTTGCTGGATAATAAAGTTCTTTTGATGTTGCACATGTGTTGCTGGAAAAACGAATCCTCCTGAGCAGGGTTCAGTATTGGACGGGCTGAGGACTCCACATATGTTCAATTGAGCTGAAATTTGGATATGTTGTACTAGACACCCATTGGAACAAGTTTCATGAAGATCTTCACCTCATCCGAGCCCCAGAGCATGCTGATCCAAGGCCAAGAAGTTGACCTACGAAACTGGGCTGGCAAGGGTTTGTAGCCAAAATTAGTTTGTCTTTAAGCTCTTCTTCCATTCACCCAAATCAGGCCTTAACATGCATGAATTGCATCATTTCCTATCCAAAGCCATCATTGTTACCTAAAGCTCAATGAACTGAAAGATAAACACAAAAAGGATTAAAAGCACAAGTTTAACTCAAAAACATAACCAAATCATAAGCTAGAAGGGTACGAAATAATATACAATTATGAACCGATCAGACACAGGTTGGAATGTGCTTCAAGGATGAATGTTGTGAAACTGAATCATGTAGAGTATAATGTCGTGGACGGTGATATGGACGGCCACGTACATTTGATGAATAAGACTTGCAGTTGTAGGAAGTTCCAGCTTGAGCAACTACCTTGCAAGCATGTAGTTGCAGTTTGCCATTTCTTGAAACTAAATGTATACTCCATGGCTTCTCGTTATTACACTCGAAATACATGGTTGGATGCTTATTCAGATACCATTTGCCCGGTACAACCTCAAGAGTTATGGGTTATTCCTGAAGATGTCCAAAGTAGAGTTGTGCATCCTCCCAATGCAAAGGTCATGCCAGGCCGACGAAAGAAGCTAAGGATTCCATCGCAAAGAGAGGATATCATAAGGAGAAAATGCTCAAGGTGCAGTGGCACAGGCCACAATAAAAGCACTTGTAAAAACAATGTTCCACTACCTAATGTTGGACATACATTATGAATTATGGAGTGTGAATTTGAATTGTATTTGTATTGCGTTTGGTATTCTGTGGATTGTGAATTCTGTTAAATTTTCATAATTTGGTATGTATTCCGTATTCTATCTGCTATATTGTTGTTATAATATGTCATTTGGGGGCCTAAATTGTGTATTCAAAGTTTCTGATTCAGTGGGTTCGAATGGGGTGGGTGTGCCATTCCCATCTCCATCCCGTGAAGCTTTTGTCCCCCATCCCTACCTTCATACCTGTAATACAGACTTTAAAAAAAAAAAGGATATACGAGGGCAATATACTAGCAATATACAACAATAAAGGGCTATACGATGGCAATACACATACTCTCCTATAAATTTATTTCCAGCACAGACTTGGAAAAAAAAGATATATGAGGGCAATACACCAGCAATATAAAAGCAATAAAGGGCTATACAATGGCAATACACATACTCCCCCTATAAATTTATTCCAACACAGACTTGAAAAAAGAAAGATATACGGGGGCAATACAGGTAGCAATATACAAGCGATAAAAGGCTATACAATGGCAATATACAAACTTTATACGCCCCCTATAAATTTATTCCAACACAGACTTAAAAAAAAAAAAAAGATATACGGGGGCAATACATCAGCAATACACAAGCAATAAAATGCTATACAATGGCAATACAAAAACTTCATATTCCCCCTATAAATTTATTCCAACAGACTTTAAAAAAAAGGATATATGGGGTCAATACACAAGCAATAAAGGGCTATACATGTGCAATACATATCTGTCATGGCATTTGCCAATTAAATCACTAATTTGGTTACATTTGTATTTTTTTTCTTCTTTGCAAGGGGAACGATAAAACCATGGAAACTAGAGATTGACAAATTTCCTTCTAACGTGACTTTCATAAATTGATGAACTAACAATGTTATCTCATTACATCTTAAGATATACATAAGAAAGTGGCAAAAAACAAAAAATTTACATCTCCTCTTGGTCGGGAATTTTAACTCATTAGCAAAATTCGACAACATCTCCTCTTAGAACCGAATGTAAGCTGAAAGTTAGCAATTTCCTCCCCAAGAGAATGCTACCACTTGAAACAAGACAATCTTCCATATGTATAAAACAAATAAAAAATGCATATTAGAAGCAAATCATTCAATCACAATGGAAACAAAAACATAACATTCAATCACAACTGAAACCAATTTCAAAACAAAAACCAATTCCAAAATTCATAACAAAAACCAATACCAAAATAGATTCAGAAACCAATACCAAAACAAGTTCAGACATACTTACAGGCACTACAAGTATCGTACACATACATTTACATGCACTACAACAAATAGAATGGATAAATGTAAAACTGCAGTATGATATATATTTTTTAATAGAAGAAAGAAAAAAAAATTGTGATATACATCATTTAAGATCTGAGCTTGAAGTTTGCTCAGTTATATATACCTTTGAGAAATCTAATTGTGGTTTCTCCCGTGAAGGACTACCTTCAAGAATCCTATCTTCATACAGATTGTTGGTTTTTCTAAATGACCCAATTCTTCATATAGCAAACTTTCACAAGATAGTACCATTGCAAAATTAAAGTTCACATTCATGCACATGATTTCGTACTACTCAATTGCAATATAAACGTTATTATAAACATGGGTGAAGTGAATGTGTGTCTTGGCAAGCGAATAAAAATACAAATAAGGAAATCATCAATAGTGCATTTGGCATTGTTCAAACAGTTGAAGAAGCACAGTCTAAGAAAAAGAAGAAGAGCAAGACAATGGTCCTGGATAAATGCAAGAGCTATCAACAAACCTTCAAGTTTTCCAAGAACCCTTTCCACGAAACCAACACAATCTTGAGGACTATAGACTGCACCAAAAACAGATCCAAGATTGAATTACGAAAAATAGAGAAAACCAAGATCCAACATATGCCAACTTTACAGTATCAAACTTATGTTAAAATATTGGCATTCTCATAAAACTTACAAACTCCACAGTCACTTTTGGAAATATCTTCCACCTCAAGACATAATCAATTTATATAGTTCATTCAAAAATCACATCCCAAAACAGAACAAACAAATTCAGATCATTGAACCAAGAGACCATTGAACCAAATAACTATGTTTTTTCAATTGTTTTTTGTCAGAATAAAAACCTAACTCAGTAATCCAATTCAATAAGCAAAAGAAAATCTTCAAAATTATTGTAGATTGGACAAGCTTCAAGCATAATATTCCTGAAGACAAACTGAGAAATATTTGTTGCACAATCCCAAAATTTTGGTTCAAAAAGTTCTTGTATAATCCTCCTGAAATAACATTCTCTACACAAGCTGAAAATATAGAGAGAGAGTAAAATTTTAAATTAAACCCATAATTATGTTTCAACAAATTTCTGTACAATCTCACCCAAATTTGCCTTGGAGGGACTTGAACTCACATCAAGCACCAAAAACCCAAACCCATATATGAAATTGAAACAAGGAGAAGAAAACTCAAATGTGCAGGAGAAAAGCCAAGCTGGTTACCTGAGACGCCATCTCTAAGCATGGAGGTTGAGAGAGGTGATAGAGAGTGAGAGATAAAGGTGGAAAGGTGGTCGTCGCCGATGTGGGTTAGGGTTTCTGAGGAGGTGACAGTGACTGCTCGCCGATGTGGGTGCGAACGAGAGAGAGAAGAGAGGAGGGGAAGGGAGATTCTATGGTGGAGCTGGATATAACTAAGATATAACTAAGAGGAGATAGAGTTAGGTAGATTCTATGGAGGATGTGGATTTTGTGAGGTTTGGGAGAAGGAAGAAGAGGAAGAGGAAGAGCAACGACTGAAAAAAAAAAAACTAAGTGAAGGATGGGCAATAGGCTGTCAATATGGAGTTTTTATAAGGGGCATTTGTGATTGGGTTTCAAAATAAGGATATTAGTGAATAAATTAGGTGAGCCAGGGGTAAAGCCACCAATTTCCCGCATATAAACACTGAGCTAGCTAGGCAGCTAAAACACCCTCACTACACTTTACATAAACCTAAAGCATATACAATTTTCTTCTCTTCATATTTTCAACGGCTAACCCAAATTCTCTCCCTCTACATGAAAGATTCGAGCACAAAAACACTTTGCACAAAGTCATGGAGTTTATAATCCTCTTCCTCCTCCTCTCACTCCTTGTTTATCGTCTCCTCTCTTTCAACAACAATGGTTTCACTTGGCTTATTGCATATTTATGTGAGCTCTTCTTTACCTTCAACTGGATCTGAAATTACTCGTAGGATGACTAATCATGCCTAGAGGGGAGTGAATAGGCCAATTTAAAATTTGTTGAGTTATATTCTAGTTATTTTTCTTTTGGCTTCCCTCGACAATTTTGTAATAGGACATGTAATGTAATTATCCAAGCTCAAGATTATTAGGCTAGGATAAATTTTTACCTAATTGTTCTCCTTTGGCTATGATATCTAAATGGCTCAACACAATCATGGTTTGGCAAAGGTAATTTCTCACATTACATTCATTAGAATGCATTAGGTTATGACTAGTTGTCTTGTATGTGTATGCCTAGTCATCTTCTTTGCGTCATAAGGTTTGCCAGCTCATTTGTGATTCCAGCTGGGTCTTAACAAATTTTGTATTATTCTCTTACATTCTTTTGCTGCCATCTGTTTTTTCCTAACCTAGGAATTTTGGGTAAAAAATCCCTTGAGTGTTTTGGCAGCCATCACTTAGAGAGTCAAGGTTTTTGAGAGGTTTCCATTTTCTCCTCTACATTCTTCCTCTTTGAGTGAGCTTTGCATTTTCATAAATGAGTTTTTCAAATTGATTTTAAAAACTACTTTGGAAAATAAAATAATAAAATACATACTCATATAAAACTAGGTCAGATTCTAGATTGATTTCTTCAAGAGTATGGTTTCTTGAAGAAATTGGTCTTTTCATTTGGAATCCAAATTTCTTGTTCCTGTTCGGATTTGAATTGTATAAGCCGGTGCCATGGGATGAACGAGCTGAAGAGGAAGTTGCCATTGCCATGAAGGAATAGCTACAAGCTTTGCTAAGTTTGGAAAGGAAGGTTGCATATAGGAGGTATAGCTTATTTCCTAAATAGATCTAGGATTTTTTGAGCTTGCTTGTGAATTCTCTGTAAGAATCTTCTTTACTTAGTGGATTGTCTAGTTGGATGATGACCCCAGTTTTTTCCATTTGTGGATTTCTGGTTAATCATTTTCTAGTGTTGTGTTCTTGCTGTTGACTAGTCATAATCTGATTGCTTTTGTTTATTTGTTTTTTATGGATACACATATAGTTCTCACCTTAGTTGTTGCTAGCACAGAGGATGCCTAGATTGACTTGTCCTTCTGAGTGCCTAGGTTATCACCAGTAATCTTCTAGGTTTGCGGGTATTGATTGCTTATTTGTGTGTGTGTGCTTGTTGCTAGATTTATGACTAGTGGTTGAATAGTCATATTGTTCTCTGGTTAAGTTAAGCTTTGTGTAGTTGTTAAGTCTTGTCAAATTAGCGTTTAATTTTACCCCTACCACCTAAGTACCAATTTTAATTGGTATCAGAGCTCTGGCCATTAATGTAAATAGAGAGATCTTAGGAGTTTTGTTGGTGTTTAGGTGGTCTCATCATGGAAGGGATAGAGTTGTCGGCTCTTGCAACTCCCCTCCATACTTTGATGGGAGTAATTACACTGCTGGAGAGAAAAATTCGAGATATTCCTACATGCTCTTGATGAGCATGCATATGAATATCTCACAAAAGAGTGGACTAGTCCAGTCAAGACTGTTGATAGTAAAGTTGTACCAAAACCTATATCTGAATGGACTGAACCTGAGTCATATGCTGCAAATTCCAACAAAAAGGTCAGGAGTGCCTTAGTTACAGCCTTGTCTACCACCCAGTTCTCTCACATACAACATATTCCTACTGCAAAACAGGCTTGGGACAAACTCAGGGTTGTTCATGAAGGGATGATCAAGTTAGAACACTAAAACTTCAAATGGTGCTTGCACAATTTGAAGAACTTAGGATGTCAGAAACTGAGACCATCTCTGAATTCTATGAGAGGGTAGAGATGATCACAAATGAAGCCATGAGTCTAGGACAACCCATTGAAGAACTTCTTGTTGTTCAGAAAATTCTCTGTGTCCTTCCTTCTAGGTTTAGACCAAAGAAAACAGCCATCATGGAAGTCCAAAAACTAAATCAGATTAAACTTGGTAAGCTTGTAGGTAAATTGAAAACCTATGTGATGGAGTTGAATATGGTGGAAAATGACACCAAAAAGATAAAAAAAATGTTGCACTTCAAGGAGTGCATGAATCTTCACTGAAAAACGGTGAAAAATCCTTAGTTTTTGAGGAGGAGATGGCCTTATTTGTCAAAAAAATTAGAAGAATCCTCAAGGACAAATGGAGATTTGCTAGAGAGGATAGTTCGACAAGTGAGAGAAAATCTAGACCATCTACTGATCGGTCTAATGAGTGAAACAAGGATGTCCAAGCCTGCACTAGAGACTCTAAGAAATGAGTCAAATGCTTCACATGTGGAGGCATTAGGCATTATGTTGCTGATAACTCCATATTTGTGCTTATTTTCTATACCCTATTTTCTATGATTTGCATTAGTTTCGTATATGAAATTGGTTGTTTTGATGTGGTTAGTATGAGTTTTGTAGGAAATTGTCCCTAAAGTTGAGTTGGAGCTAAAAAGAGAAAAATATGGTGAAAAAGAGCAAAGAAGGAAGAAATTTGGAATTAGCAACTTGGAACTCAAGAAATTGCCTGTGCATATGGGTTAACTTTACGGATTTAACTATATGTGCTCATGAAGAACCAGATAACGTGCTTTACATACTTGAAAGCTCTAGAAGTCTAGTTTCTGGAGAATTTTACGGTTCGTGATTTCGAGTTTTTCTAGAGGAAGTTACATCAGTTTTAGTACCAAGTGGGTAAGTGTTGGAATTATGCACGAGTTTTGACAATTTAGCATCACGAGTTACCATTCTTGGAAAGAAAGCTTTTGGACATCCTTGGGCAGTTACGAGGCACCAAAATGTTGTGTTAATTCAATTATAAGTTAGCTATTTTTGCTGGGATGGTTGGCGTTTGGTATGGTAAAAGGAAGTGCATCAAAAGTCAAATCCTAATCACATGAGGAGTACAAATTCCCTATTCTAGATTGATTTAATTCCTATATTTTCTCCATAACCTAGAATGTAACAACCCGATCCTTAATTAATTTTCAATTATTATTTTATTCTAGAAAAAGACTATTTTGCCCCTGGAATATTTTAACGGGTATGAAAGTTGACTTTTTGACCGGGATGGAATTTGAAAATTCCGATTGGACCATTATGTAGAGCACGTCGAAACGAGTTCATAGAAACATAGTGGGCTCAAATCGGAGTTGTAACGAAAAGTTGCGATAAAGGAATTAGTCCGTTGGCAAACTTGTAAATATTTCAAGTTGGTTTTTAGAAAACCAGAAAATCTCTTTTTACTCTCCTGACACGCCTGTTATTGATGAGCCCCAAATCTGATAAGCCCAAATTCCCCAAATATTCTCTTCATTCTACACGTAAGTTCCATAAAACCATCATAATCCCAAAAACCGCAGAACCTCCTCAAGACATACTGATCTGTTCACAGGTCCAAAGCATCAACGTTCTGAGCTCGAAACGAAATAGTTCCTTCTTCAAACTTGTTCTTCTGCCTCTTGAGTAGAACATATCCGACAATTAGCCCAGTCGGAGAAATATAAACACCTCAAACCCCAGTTGGAGTACGAACAGATCATCTCTGCCCTGATACTCTGTGTTAAACACGGATTTCTCTTTTTATGCGAGTTTCTGTTGCGATTTTCATCTCTATTCCTTCAGGAAAATTATTTCTGAAGTTGACATCTACAACATATCCAAATTTCAAGGCAAACGGAGATTTCTATCTACCTTAAATTGTGTTCAAGGTGAGACTAGTCTTCACTTTCATTCTGTTTGCTGGTTTCACTCTAGTGTGCCCTTATTCACTCTTGCATGTGGCCTTCCTCTGATCTATTGGCTTCGTTCCTTTCATTAAAGTTGTTTATCTATGGCTTGGCTATAATCTGTAAAAAGTGGAGCTTAATCTAAGAAGTGTAGTTATCTCAAAGTGTGATGAAGTGTCGCCTGCTCATTCCTGCCCTCCTGTATTGATGTAGGCTCGAATTCTTTCTTGTGTGTCGATTTCTATTGATCATTCGACAACATTTCTTCATACAGGTTGTTCCTTAGTTATAGAACTATGACATATCCAAAATTCACAACAATTGTAGTTCTACAACCATCTGAAACCTTGTTTAAGGGTAGTAAGTCCTCTAGTATAACTGAAACAAACTCCTCTCTCGTTATCAAGTGTTGTTTGGGAGTTTTACTCCTAGGGGGGCCCTCTTTGTGCATTGCAGAAAGATTCAAAGGATTGTGGTACATCGGTTCAGCGTACTCAATAGGAATGGTCTTAAACTAAGTACACGCACTTTTAGAAGCCGGGGGTCAGGGCTTTAAATTAAATTATTGTGTTGAGCAATTTTATTAATTAAATATTTATGATGGCTTAAATAGGTACTCGGGTACCAGCTGATTCACAGGAGGGACCCTCAAAGGGTCAGAGCAACTCGGACGCACAGTGAGTGGACTTTTGTTTTATAAATGGATTTTATGTTATTAAAGTTTCAATATTTGATCTTGAAGGATTTATTTATGGTTATTACTTTCCGAGTAGGAATAATGAAATTATATATATGTTCTCAATTATATGTTATTATATTTAAATGCAAATGGCTTGGAAAGTAAGAAATGAGGTATTAACCATATTGAATGATTGGTTGAGGAATAAAATGGTAATTTCCAGGAAGGGCATGTATTTTGTTTTTAAACCACCATAGGTACCCAAAAATGTTGCCTTCGGATAATTGTTGCCTTCGATTATAATGATGTCCAAGGACATCCCAATTGCCTTCAGTTGAGTCAGCGCACGTTTGACAATTGCCCACAAGTTCGGGGACGCTCAAACATTGTGGTGCTAGGAATGCGGCTTAGGTGGACCAAGTGTCCTCCGAGTCTTGCTAGGACTGCGGCTCGAGTAACTTTATGCTACCGAGACCTGCTAGGAGGAATTGACGGAAATTATGGAATTGACGGATTTATGATGGGTACACCTAGGTGGAAGGAAATTGTTTCCCTTTATTAATCTAAGATATTTTGTTAATGTTTCACTGAATATATGCTCAGCTATATATATGAGGATTTGCATGCCCGAATTTTCATACAGATATTGAACATGGATATGATTAAATTTTCTAAATGTTTTAACAGAGGGGTTAGTATGTTGATACCCTATGTTCTAAAACTTTATTTTTGTCCACTCACGTTTTTCATTGTTTTGCGCCCCAGGCAGGAGTCGTGTCCAGGGACGTCACCAGGGCCGTCACTTTCCTCCATCCATCTCCTCCGCTACATAGGAGTTCTTTTTGTAAGTATACTATTTATCTTAAATTCTGAATTAGTTGCTCTGAAGAATTGCCCAAAGATTTTCTGTATGGCCTCAGGCCGTTTAGTTTGAATGAATTGTTGGATGTAATCGAAAGCATGCTGGAGGTTGAGATGTTTTCTTTACATATGTATGCTTTCCAACAGGTGAAAAATTTGGGAAAAGATTCAGTTTAGAGGAGACTCTCCGAATTTTCGGCAGATGTCAAACCTAAAAAGAATTTGGATTTTAGTAAGAAGGGCAAATTAGTCATTTGTGCCCGACACCCGGGTGTGTCGGACACGCACAGGGTTTGACTCGGATTCCAAAGTGGAATTTGGGTCAGGTCCTGTCATAGAAGCTAGCCTATAAATACATCTTTTGGACCAGCTTTGAGGGGGGAACCCTAGCGTATTGTTCAATATCTCAAATCACTCAATTCACATACTCACTTTCTTAGCCGTTCATAGCCTTAAAGATTTGCCGGAGGAGGAGTTCAGTTATAGTGGATTCATCTAAGAGTTTTTCTATCTTAATTCAAACTTTGTATTTTATGTTCATAAGTATATTGTTTGTTTCTAAGATGGCTATGAGTAACTAAATTCTTTGCTAGGGATCCGATGTAACCTAACATGATGATTCAATGATATTGAGTTCATACTTTATTTTTAATCGATTTATATTCCTTGTTTCATTCATTATTATAATTGTGATCTTGATTCTTGTAATTGGCCGTTATAGGTATTTTGGATTGTCTGAGATAAGGTTAGGCACGAGGTTCATCCCTAATCTTATATGCACTATGAATGAATGAGTTGTTGTTAAAGCCGGGGTTAAAGCTAAGACACTTGTTGGTTCTTGATTGTTCTTCGTAAACTTAAGGGTTCTCGATTAAATTTGGCTACGGGGTTCATTAGTTGGGTTTAATTGAGGATACTTGGTGACATCGCGACCGAACGAATCATCATAATAAAGAAAGAACGAACCCTTGAGGATACTTGGAACTTTATTCTCAAAATCAACTCAATACATAGAATAGGATTGTTATGGTGAAGTTGGAATCCTAGTTTTCATCCATTGATTTTCAAAACCAATTTTCACCCTTTATTATTTTATTTTCTTGATTTTCAACACTTCGATTAAAATTGAGCAATCTTAGTTTTGGCTATTTTAGTAGTTTTAAAATTTCATTTTATTTTCCATATTTCTTAAGGTATTCATATTTGGAATTAATTGATAAACTTTACAAATCTCTGTGGGAACGACTCTCGTATTTGCTTGCTATACTATTATATCGATTCGTGCACTTGCGAGGTATAACTTTTGTTCATTAGCTGCCAATTGTACAAATAATCAGAAACGATACTCCAAAGGAAAGGACAGAGCTATGAAAGTAAGCTGGAGTGAGAGTGAGAGTCATACAATGCATTAAGAAGAAAATACGACTGTTTGTTCAAAGAGACATTTTATTTGAAAGAGGGAAAACTCAAACTTGAGGCCAGTTACAATGAACTTCAACATGAAGTTCTCACTATCAAAGAGACCAAAAAGGAGTTGAGTGACAAAGTTGAGTCCCTAGAAAATGAATTTGATGATCTTGTTTCAATTAGGAGAAATCTTGAAAATCAAGTAAATGTGCTCAAGGAGAGAAACATTCGCTTCCAAAACTCAAACAAACATCTCTTGAGTGAGTTGAATGAGGCAAAAAGTAAGATTATATCATTGACTATTGGTGCATCAAAAATTGACAAAATGTTGAATATGGGAAAACTTTATGGGGATAAAGGTGGTCTTAGATACAATCCAATTGATTCTAGTGTGTCTAGCTCAACTACAAAGTTTGTCAAGTCTACTGTTCTAGTCACTATATCATATGATACACAACCTATAGTCAAGAAGCTGAAGTTTGTTCCAACTTGCCACAAGTGTGGGTTGACTGGTCATATTCGACCAGTCTGTCATATGTACAAAAAAAGGTCAGAATAAGAAGTTTTCTTCATCGTCTAGAAGAAATCCCAGATCACTGCAAGCTCAGGGTGATCATATACTTTAGGAAGTAACTAAGATTGCCAAACTTGTTTGTCTTTCAACGAATCCATCCACCATGTCTAAACCAACTTGGATGCCAAAAGGTCAAACCAAAAGTCTTGTTGTACTAAATGCTTTTGCTGCATCAAATGCTAACACTTGGTATTTTGATAGTGGTTGCTCTAAGCATATGTCTGGTAAAAAAGGTGTCTTTTCATCTCTCACCCCCTTTGATGGAGGCACTATAACTTTTGGTGGAGGTCACAAGGCTCAAGTAGTTGGGAAATGGACTGTTTGTATCCTTGGATTACCACAACTCAAAAATGTTAAATATGTTAAGGGTCTCACATCTAATCTCATTAGTGTGAGTCAGCTGTGTGATGATGGAGTTGTGGAAGTTAGATTTTCTAAGTTTGGTTGCAAAATTATTGGGAAAGGTGGAAATGAGATTGTTAGTGTGGCAAGGTCAAGGGACAATTGCTATTGCATTGATGAAGTTGATGATGCAAAAGAAATGGTTTGCAATAAGGTAGTGACTGAAACAAATGTTTTGTGACATCAAAGACTTGGCCATATGAACTTTAGAGACTTGCGGTCTACCAAAACTTGACAAAACTGATCAACATGTTTGTGAAAGATGTCAATTGGGCAAGCAAGTCAAAGTGTCGCACATAAAGGTCAAACAAATTCAAACAAAAGCGACTTTAGAACTTGTTCACATGGACCTTGTTGGTCCAATTCAAACCTTGTCTCTTGGTGGTAAGAAATATATGTTGGTCATTGTAGAAGATTTCTCTAGGTTTACTTGGGTCTCATTCTGATAAAGGGATTTTACATCACACCAGTTATATCTCCACTCCACGACAAAATGGAGTAGCCAAAAGAAAACACTAACACCTCCTCAATGTTGCACGAGCTTTACTTTTCCAAGCCAAACTCCCTAAGAAATTTTGGGGGGATGCCATACTCACTGCTACATATCTTATCAACTGCAGTTCCATACAAGTTCTTAAAGGAAAAACTCCCTACGAAATCCTTTTTCATAAACCACTAGCCTATGACCACTTAAGGGTTTTTGGTTGTTTGTGTTTTGCCTCTATTCATCATCATCGCCCAACCAAATTTGATGCTAGGGCTACACATTGCATTTTTCTTAGTTACCCATATGGTACAAAAGGTTATTGAGTTTATGATCTTAATATGGGCAAAATTTTTATTTCTTGAGATGTTATCTTTCATGAAACTACTTTCCCTTTCCCATCTTCTGCTACCGACTCTTTGCTTGTCTTCCTAACCTCTCATCCCACCAATTTTGATGATGCCCCAACCTCTCACTCCCATCCACCTGCGGAGTCTCTCACGCATGAACTTGATTCTCCTACTCCGCACCTTCCAACACTTGACCTTGAGCTTCCAGCTCTTGACTTTGAATTTCTAGCACCTGGAATTGAGTCTCTACATCCAGCTCCTCCACCTACTCTTGCACCGGCTTCTCCACCACCTCTACAACGTACCACCAATAGGCCCAGTTATCTTCAACAGGTATCATGTCAACATCAAATTACCTTCCCGGTCTCTCCCATCATCTAACTCGGCGTGGACTGAACCCCAAGGTACCAAACATCCTCTCTCTCATGTCCTTACATATGATCGCTTGTCACAACACCATCGTGTTTTTAGTGCTTCTCTTTCAATGGTCAAAGAACCCACCTCTTTTGTTCAAGCAGCTCATGAACCTTAATGGTGTCATGCCATGACACAAGAATTGGCTGCCCTCGAAGCTAATGGCACATAGACTCTTCAACCTTTGCCACCTGGCAAGAAACCCATTGGTTGTAAATTAGGGATTCTTACCATAATTGGGGATTTGATTCTAAAGTAAATCCCTAATTTGATTGAAATCTCTCCAAGTTAGGGAAAATAATTCCTTTCCATGTGAGGAATTATTCTTCCAAACCTTAGTCACCAAGGCTCCTATAAATACATGGTCATGCACAAAGCAAGGTACGTCTAAAACCCTGCTAAAATTCCCTCTCACTCTTGCTGCAGCCACTCTCTCTCTCTCTCTCTCTCTCTCTCTCTCTCTCTCTCTCTCTCTCTCTCTCTCACACACACACACACACACACACACACACACACACAATGATCTGGCCACCACATACGGCTCCAGCCACCTGGTTCTTCTCGTGAAAAAAAGACCTTCTACCTTTCAATTATTTCTACATTCTTCTCATAATTATTTAATTGATTTAGGCATCGAAGGGCCTTTGGCCAACACCCTCGGGTGTGGTCTTTTCACTCCGTGTTATTTTGCAAGAAAGAAAGAGGAACAAAGAGGAAGAAAAGATCTTGAGATGAATATTCTCTAGAGAGGGAAATCACTCTTGCAGATATATTTTATGAAACTAATGAATGTGTTTTGTTTAATTTTCTAGGTCGAAACCATGCCATGTATGGTGGTGGAAAGTGGGTTCTGAAAACAAAGTGAGTTAACACCAAAAATAAAGCAAACAATGCTCTGGCCTTGAGAAAGGTTTTTGTCTCCTTTGTCTATGTTTCTGCTTTGAGAGCAATGAGGTAAGGTAAGGTAACCTATTGCCTTGTGATTTTTCTAAATTTTGGCCACGCTTGGTGACTTGGATTAGATTGAATTATTTTAATTCAATTTATTAAATTAAATACAAGGTTAATATATTATGTTTTACAATTTTTATTTAGAAAAGTGAGATTCATAAAAATTAACTGGAACTCAATTCAAATCCAATTCAAGTCGAGCCAAACATGTTAAAAGGCCATTTGTAACAAGTTTTGATTTGATTGTTTTTGCCCAACATGGCTTCCAAAATCTCTAACTACCCAACCCGTGAGTGTGATGTGTTTAGTTTGTGAATTTCAATTCAAGTTATGACATGGGATGAGGTGAAATGATGGATAGATCCCAAATTTGATTCCTTCAACCTTATCAAAGACACAGGTAATGTTGGATTTTTTTTTGGTCAAGGCAGGTAATGTTGGATTGGGCCTACCAAAGACTCGTCTATCTGGAATTACCTGTGTTTTGGTCCTCCCTATTTATTAAAACGAAAACGACTGAGCTTGATACTCTCCATAATATAAAAAATAACTCATTCAATTTCTACGTTATTGAATACAAGATAATCCCAAACAGTCACCTGATGTGACTCATCATTTCCAAATTGAAATAACCAAACACCTGCAAAATCTCTCTCTCTCTCTCTCTCTCTCTTTCTCTCTGTGTGGTTGAAAATCACCATTCTCTCACTCTCAACTCTCTTATGACACGTGTATTGCATGCATTCATTTGATCAACACCTGTACCCTGGACTAGAGCCCAACTTTCCTCAACCGACAACTCTCTCCCTTTCTACCCTTCTCTTTCTTGTTTCACTCACATTGAATTCTTCTTCGTTCACCATCATCAAGGGCTTTCATATTGGTTTCAATCTCGCAATTTAGTTTATATTAGTTTCAGTAATCTAAAGAAGTTTGAATTCTTTTATTGTTCAGACTTATCTCTCCCAAGCTCCCAATATATTTTTGTTCCCAATATATTTTTGTGGCTGGTCCCAATATAATATTAGAATAAAATGTAAACAGTTGTTTTTCTTCAAAGAGATGAACATTTCCAAAAACAAGATGTGGCTGCTCCTGCTCCCAACATTTATTCCAATCGTTTTGGCAAAAAACAGGAGGGCCAGAAACAAGGTAAAGGAGCCAAAGCACAACAACAACCACCAAAACATATGATGTCTTCCTCTCCAAAATCGTTCAGGGGTTCTTCAATATTGGTAGGTTTATCTTCTTCTTCTTTTTTCATTTAATTTCCAATTTGAATTATTATTGTTAGATCTTTAAGTTCTTCATATCTGCAAGGTAGAAATTGATAAATATTTCATTTCAAGCAGCAATAGAAGGACTTTATGTTCTAAACCAATATTCAGTCATCATCAGTGGTAATCAAATATCAGTAAGGCAGAGTAGCCTGTCCATTTGCAATTAGGTAAGTAATTTATTTATTTATTGATGATATAGATATATGTTTTATTTTTTCTTCTCACTATATTAATTAGCATACATATGATTGTTGCTTCTCACTTGATTTTTTATATACATATTGTGTACTTCTTTACATTTATTTGATTTTGTTTGTTATGGGAATGAACTTGTTTGTTTTAAGAAAAAATAGGTAATATAATAGATCTCCAATATATGAAGAAAAAAAAATATTTAGCTTACCCCTAGAAAAATTCCTGGTTCCGCCAGCCTGAACAAAGTATATGGGAATTTTGAAATAAATCTAAATTATGATAGGAAATCAATCTCAATTACAATAAGGACTAAATAAATGGGTAAGTAATCATAATCCTAACCAAGTAAGGAGCCAAAAATCCTAACTAAGTAAGGACTCGCCAACATCACTCATATTGAGATTCTTAGTGGATTTCGTTCCTACATATACTTGGACTTAATTAATTGCATATATCTTTCCAATAAACAAAAAATATTGTATATATCTTTCCCTGTTTAACTGGGTAATTAAAAACCCTATATATAATATCGATTTCTCTGTGTGTTGTTTTATACAAGTTTAAGTTTTATTTTGTCAGACGTACGCCATGAGAGGTAGTGATATCAAAAGGAGGTATGGTGCAGTACTGGCCCATCATCGTTTGAATGGTATTGATGATCTCCCGGACGTTGTATTGATGGAAATTCTTTGTCGACTCCCATGCTATAAGTTTGTTTCGCAATGCAAGTGTGTGTCAAAGCGTTGGTGCAGTCTCATATCCGATCCTTATTTTATTGGCCGCTGCCACAGTGTATCTCTACAAAGAGAATATCATCATCAGCAAACGCCCGTCTATCTAATCAACATAAACAGAGAATTGCTCAATATAACGTCCGATCCCCTAAAGCCTTTTTTCGAAAGGCTTATGAAGTTTTATGGTTTGATACAAGAGCCAAAGGTGGCAGGTACGCATAATGACTTACTTTTGTGTTACACAGGCAAGTATTATGAACGTAATTACTACATCTGCAATCCATACACCCAACAATGGATTGCTCTTCCGCCCACGCCTCCATGTCACGGAAAGATAGTACCGATATCGGAGGGGTTTATGTGCCATCTTCCCTATTATAATAATGCAGCAAAAGATGATGACCGGAAAGGACATAATAATAAGAGTATTGCAGAGCTTAACAGCCAGTATAGGTGCAAGGTTGTGAGATTAATTTGTCACGGTCGTTATATAAAATGCAGCAAATTTAAGGTGCAGATCTTCTCCTCAGAGACTGGTGAATGGAGGGAGTCAATTGTATCATCCCCACAAGACATTTATCTAGGTGATTTGTCTTTTCAAATTTGCTTTGCAAATGCTTACAACAGAATGTTGTATTGGGGCAGTAATGACATTCTTCTCGAGTTGGATCCCTTCAAGATCATCAACAACACTAGCAGTACTAGTACTAGTGCGGATGGTCATGGTGATGATATTATTGATGATCATCATTATAATTATAAATGTCGTCTCATCAGTCTGAAAGATGATGATTTTGAATGGAACACAGTACTTTGTTGCCTAGGTGCGTATGGAGGGCGTCTCAAGATGTATGACCGAGACTTGGCTACCAATACTTTTTATGTTTGGGACGTGAATGTGAATGTGAATGATCAACAAGAAGGAGAAATCTTCCATGGAGGATTTGAAACAGTGTGCTTGGAGAACAAAGCAACTTATTTAGTGGGGAAAGACATGGTTACCGAGGAAGACTCGGTAACTGAATGTATTGCTTTGGATCCAAACAACCAGGAAATTTTGTATCTAGCTGTAGACCGCAATATTTTCAAGTTCAACACTCGTACAAAAATATGGTCAAAGATTGATAAAAAGATTGCTCTTAATCATACTTTGTTCAACTACTTCTTCCTACTTATGGTACCACGGTGGCCCACACCCATTCCTGCACTACCACAACGTGCTGATGCTCAGTCCACCACTAAAAACCACCGGACGCAGTTGGAGGAAGAAATGGGAAAGGTCATGGAGTCGGCGCCAGGCGTAGAACTGCTGTCTTCAAGAGAGGCTTGTGGAGGAGCTGCGCCTGATGAGGGAGATGTTAAGTTGCGAGTAGCCAAAAAGCTGAGGACAGAGTCTTAGTGCATGTGTACATTACAAATCACTTGATGATATCTTGTTTGGTACAACACAATGGCTTGGCTTTGTATTGAAACTGGGTAGTTTTTTCATCAGTTCTCTTTTTTTTTTTGGTGAATTCATCAGTTCTCTTTTTACATTAACTCAGTTCAGTTGTTTAATTGGTTCCAAAGTGCCTTAGCTCTGTGTTAAATAGCAATCCATACTTCAGAGTTTGGGTTGTGGAACAACAAAGTCATGTAAACCAAACCCCCCGTGTATGTAATATCTTTTTTGATTACAATCCTATTCGTTTTGTCTTCTTTTACATCGTTGGACATGGGTCCTCTGCTGTTTCTTCTACCTTTTGTAATCTCTTTGTGGAAGTTAAAACAGGAACTTCCTTGAAACTCAAAGGGTGCTCTTCTCTCTCGCCTCCTCCCCTTTATATTTATGCGTCTGTCAGTTTGGAAATTTATGAAAGAGATGCAGAATTGTTTTCTGGGAATGTAATTATGAAATTGTTTAGAATTTAAGCTTTGAAATTTCTTCTTTTCTTGTTTATATAGCAGTGAGCTGATAAAGTTTGCCTGATATTGCTTACCAAAGATTCTTTTGAATCTTTCTATTTCAAATAACTTGTGAAATTTTCTGTGTAATTATTTGTGTTCCAATTCTGAGATTGGATCAATTGTTTCAATGCTCATGTGCTATTTTTGTGCCTTCTATTTTCCCTTTATTCAAGTGGAATGTGAGCTGACAATGAAGATGCATTACTATAGCAGGATCTGAACTACTTAATCAAATATTATAGTAGCATTTCATGGCATATTAAGTTGATAGTTATTATCTAAGAATTTAGTCATATTTGTAAGGGGGGAAAATGTGCTGTTCAAGCCTCATCGTATTTCTGAAGGTCATCAGTTAGAATTGCATTTGGAGTTTTCTTTTCGCACTCCTTCCTATTGAGTGATAGAAGTCTTCTGCAAAGCGGACTTGTCGTTAGATTTTATGGCAGGGCATGTCTTCTTATCTTAAACAGTGGCATTGATCGTCTTTGTTTTGCTAACATCCTCACACCTATTTTATATGCTTCTTCATGGATCTTGAGAAGAAAAAAGAGGACTTATATAGCCAATAGCAAGTAGAGGGACTGAGGTTTTGTTGTACTATCTTTTAGTGTTCTGGTCATGTTTATGTTCTAGTGAGCCAGAACTAAAGAGTTAGGGCTTATAATAGATAAATGGGTTATCTATGAGACTGGGAAAGAGACTGCCAACTTTCTTTGAGAAGGTTTGAATCAGACGTTTGATTTATATGATGATTGCACAAATTTTCATCTACAAATTGATTGAATAACTAGTGTAGTGCTTCAAGTTACCAGTCGCTTCTAACAAAGGTGCTTTCTGATAGTGCCACCATACTCATTAAACATAGAGGCCAGGTATTTTTTCAGAATGTGATTTACGTCGTTATCTTTTCTTTGTTATATTGTTGGAAATATCTAAAACATTTTTGTGCAACTCCATCCATTTATATAAAACAAAAGGTGGTCTCTGATCAGTTTCTAATGATATTGCTTTGCGCCTTGTTGCAGTTGCCTACATATCCTGCTGCAATGTTCCTTGGTGATAGCGATGGAGTGGGGATGAGTCTTGTAATGTATTTCAAAGTTTCTGAGAATTTTGATGCAACTTCATCCATTTAGATAGGCATGTACTTTATTCTGATGTACTTCCATTGATGGAATGTGAAATTTCGCCAATTATGTTCTATTGGAACACTCAGTCTATTGATCTATTTGAATTATGCTTCAGAAAATGGTTGATGATTAGACGGAGAAGGTTAAAGGATTTGCAAAGTGTTGGGGAAAACATCGGTTTCCCCACCCGTCACGGCATAACCCGATGGAAGAAATAAACAAAACAAACCAACAATCTCAAAATGATAATGAGTAAATACATGAGAGAACACACCAAGAATTTACGAAGTTCAGCAAAAACATACCTACATCCCAGGACAGTATTATCAGTTTTTCACTATGAGAATATTAAGGGTACAACATACATATTGAGTTAAATCAACATAACTCAATATAACACAACCCGAGTCCCTTGTACACCCGCTCACAGTATTTCCCAAAACTCACTGTCACTCCCCAAGAGATATACCCTCTCTTGAACCTTTGATGAGCCCAGCTAAATACAAGCTGAAACATCTCCTGGATTTCGTGGGACTGCTTGCTTGCATCTCACAAGCAGTCCACTCCCTCCTAATTCTCCTCTCTGCCGTGCTCTCTCTCTCTGGCTCTTTGGTGCGACACAAGCACACACTCCCACTTCCTCTCTGCCAAGCCTCCTTATTAAATAGGAAAAGCAGAGCCAAATAATGCAAAAGCATTATTCAATCACCAATGAATGCAGACAAGCACAAACCCACCAGCTTTGAAGAAAGCAACCGTACCTTTTGACTCTTCAATACGGGTGAGTCCAATTCCACATGCAAACAACACTACATAAAACAATGAGTGGTCCCATATCATTATTATTCCACCCATAATGATATCTCTTTGCATGTGCTCCACAACTAGCTTCCCACATAGCCACCAAGCACCGAAATCATGTCCAGCTCCCCCATTTTTCTCTTCCTTTTCAGCCATCAATTAATGAACATGCATGCATATTCCATACATGCATCCGTGTGCTTTCCAAAGGGAAAAATAGCAGCCGCACATCTTGACTCCACTAAGGAGGGATTTCCAACACAAAGGACTCCACTGTACCTTTTAGATTCCAAAGGGAAAAATAGCAGCCACACATCTTGACTCCACTAAGGAGGGATTTCCAACACAAAGGACTCCACTGTACCTTTTAGAGAAAGACTAAAGATCTTGACTGGGGTGGTAAATCCTGAGCTCTGCTTAGAAGAAGCTTGTACATGCACACGCGCGCACACACACATATTATTTATAATGATAAACTAGTTCTTTCACATCCTCAGCACAATTTTTACAAGGTAAACATTGAACATTTATGTTGGTGAGTGTAAAGATGATGAAGCATAAAATCCTTGTTGCTTGATTTCATCAAGCTCTCACATGCAGGGTCCTAACCACTTTGAGATTGATCTGGACATTCATCGCTTCAGCTACATATCAAGGAAGGGTCTCAAATCGTTTAGAGAACGTCTCAAAAACAGAATACTGGATCTCTGTTTAACCTTCCAGGTAACCAGAAATCTTGTTATATCTACGAATGCGCTAGACGCTTAAAATTGTGTTTCGTGATCTGGCTTTCGCGTTTGCTTGTTGTAAGCACAAAAACTGGAAGAGTTGCCAGAGCAAGTGTTATGTTGTATGAGACTGTACAAGATAGATTTTGTAGATCATGGCCAAATTCCCAGTCTAGCGACCCTTGATGATGAATGAAATCATGATCAAGATGCATAAAACTCATGGCTTCCACATGCTTTTGGGAACAAGTTATATAACAACAGGCTTTAGTGTGTTTAGGAGACTTCATGTGTGGGTGTTAGCGCGTTGCAAATCTTAGCTTGATATATACTGCCAATTTGCCAGCCAGTTCCCTAACGACGTAAGTTTTTGGGCTCTAGTAGTAATCCGTCTAATATGGTTTTAGAGTTCGAGTTGCTGAAGGTCCTGGGTTCAAAACCTCAAATCCCCAGTCACCTCTTTTTTGTTCATTTCCGGGTCCACGATATGAGAGTTATATGTTTCTCTTTATCTACATCTCTACATAGCTACACATACATGAGAGAAGATGTCAGCTTGAAATACAATGTTGCCCCATTCCCTAATAGCTTAAGTTTTTCAGATTATGTGGTTGTCCAACAGTAATTTCATAAATGAAATTTTGCAATATTTGTATAAAGATATATCCTAAGATCTCATACCTTTTGCGTCTCTGTTAGAGAAAAAAGAATTAGATCAATGATAATTACAACCATAAATCTAGTCACATACCACGAAGCAATAGTAATTGGAACAACAAAATAATTTTTATTTTATATCTCCACTGTTGTCTTCCCATGTATAAGTACCCAACAAAATGCCTTGCAAGTTAATCTATACAACCCAAACGCTGCTTAAATCTGCCTCGCCAACAAACAGAGAGTTGCTGACCAGAACAATGACCTCAAATCTAAGCCCAAAACTGCAAAATTTGTACAACCAATCATAAGTAAAGATGCATCAAACCCCCTCTCAAGAGCAGTACTCGTCTCCTCCTCTCCTCTAAAGAATAAACCTCGCAACAGAGCCTGAAAACACACAAAACCAATTTCTCATTTTTGAGATATGAACGCAAAATGTAAAAAGGGAAAAGGCAAGCGTTCTTATAATAAGCCACATTCAATCCCTCCAAACAGCAGAGGAATAATCCTTTAATATTAAAATCAAACTGCAAATCGAGGAAAAAAATTTCAAATTTGTAGCAGGTTTTTAAATGATTAAAACCAGAAAGAAAGCAAAAAAAAAATAATCTGAAAATCCACATGTTGGAGCATGAAATTTCGGGTCCAACAAAAGATTTTGTATTCCATGTTGAGAAGCCGAACACCCTTCACTTGTCGCCAATGAGGGAGGAGGGGGGTACCTGCAAGAAAACACTCCGATGCTCAAGTCAGTCAGTGTTCATTCAGGGACATTGTAGTAGAATCAAAATAATGTCATACCTCTCTCCCCTTAGTTTGCCTTTTATAGGCACTGAACCCTTAGACTCCAAGTCCCATATCCCTTATTTATCTCCATGTTTTATGGTAGTGGATATCATGTTATTTGATTCCCTCCATTCCCTCAAATTTAGGGTTCATGAGAAGTGGCTTGTTACTTGGGCCTTCATTTTTGCTTCCACACGTTACCTTTGCTCTCTAGACACGTGTCTTGGGTGTGTAGAGAGAAAATATTCTTTGTGGGAGTTCATTATGTGTAACATTTTGTGAGGTGACTTGTACGATCTTCGATCACAAGCGTGTGAAGTTTCATGAGTATGGTTTTCAACCAAAAGTATGATCTTCGATTATGCTTTCGGCTTTCAACAACGAGTATGGTCTTTGACCATGATTTTGAATTATGCCTTCAACCAAGTTTTGTATTCGACATGAATTTTGCCTTTGGCCAAGTGTTGTCTTCAACATGAATTTTGCATTCAGCCATGATAATACTCCCAGCTATGATTGTTAGGAAAAAATAACAATAAAAATTTCATGTTGCTGCAATGTGAACATGCTTTTAATCAAATAAATATGAACATCAAACCATTGATCAATTATCATGTCTTCCAGGAATTCTTCAATAGAAGGGCATCACCAATGCTTTGATCGACATTTGTTACTTTCGAATGAAAGCTATAACTTTTGTATTTGACTTCTCGGAGCATTTCAGCATATATGCCTCTATTCCATTCTCAGCCCCTACAAGATTTTTCTGGTGTCGTTCAATCATGTGCGAGCCTTGGCTTTGTAGGATTTAACCCCTGCCTCCAATTCAGAGATTCACTGCACAAAGTTATGGCTTTTGCACAAGTGGAATATGACTACATTTGTTCTAGTTAAAATTTGAATACCAATTCTCTCTATGAAATTTGAGAATTTTTACAGAAAAGTTCCTTTGTAAAATTCAACCCATTCTCATCTACATCACAAGATATATAGGCTATGATAAACTTTAGGAAGGCATGAAGATATGCATTGATAAAAGATGTAAGCATGTTCCATGCTATAATTCGTGGATCCTAAAAGAGACAATAGAAAACTTATCTGTTTGCAGTTCGGCTCGTGCCCCCATAGAAATTGGTTTGTTGCCCAATTCCAAATTCATAATTCAGTGTTATGACTTCTTCAACCACATAATATGATTGCGTACTTGATGCTGGGTCATGAAACTACCAAAAGAATGGGGTAGAAATTCTTCTCTATTTGGGGCAATAATTCATGCCCCCATTCGTACCCCTAATTCAATCGTTTTGTTACAAACGGTTGCATACATCCCAATAAAAATTGGATACTAACCTCTGAAAAGTTGAAGGCTCATTTCACGAAAATTCTTTTGTGAGATTTTGGAGCTTCGTGATTGGTATAGCCCAATTCATATAGTGTTATGGCAAGAAGACGCACTGTGATAAAAATTTATAGTCGTGAAATGATAAAAGAGAGTATAGAAATTCTTATGTGTTGGGGTATTTAATTCATGCCCCCATTGTAGCTTTCAAGGCAAGAGTGTATCCATGGCTTCTCATTATTAATGTTTTAAAAGGCGAGGCGTTGATGTGAGACGTTTTAGTTGTGCTATGCAAGGCGTAAGCCTTGAAGCATTGAGGCGTATGCCTTTTGAACATTAATTTATTTAAAAAAGAAAAATTTATAAATAATACAATACAATTAAATTGTACAACTAAGTAATATATTGAAAAAAAAAATTAACACCTAACATGCATGTACTATAGCTTCAACTTATGTGGAACTTCAAATTACAGCTGTGAAGAATTACATACCGAAGGAGAGAATTCTTCAAATTGATGGGGACTATTGGGTCCCCCAACAAGTGATTTTCGGGTCCCACAGACGGCGCAAACTATTGGAGCATGAAATTTCGGGTCCTCCAACAAGTGATTTTGTATTCCATGTTGAGAAGCCAGGACACCCCTTGCTTGTCGCCAATGAGGGAGGAGGGGGGTACACTCCAACGCTCAAATCAGTGTTCGTTCATGAATATTGCAGTAGAATCAATCATACCTCTCTTCCTTTGTGCTGGGGGATTAGCTGGCCTTTTATAGGCAATCAGGGGCCGGTCCTAAGTTTTCAAAGGCCCAGGGCGAAAATCTAAAATGTGCCTTACACACATTAATCACTAATACTAGTACACTTCTTGTTTTATCAACTAAGCATTGGGTTTTATGAGAAAGTATTTATTCGAAAATATTTTTAGACTTTGAGCAATGTCTTCCATATTCCTAAATAATGAAAACAAATGTCCAACTATGGATCCTGTACCAAGTGAGTCAAAGAATTTCAAGAATGCAAGTCAACCCAATATCAAAGAATTTCTTTTAAAACTCTCATCATGGATCCTTTGTTCCAAAATTTCAGATTCATCTCAATATCCTATTCCTAAAAATTATGGAAAAATATTAAATCAATTTATAATAATATAGTATAACACTTATTACAATAATAAAAAATTGGGGCCCCCTTGAATAATGGGCCCAGGTTAATGGCACTGATTGCCCCTGGGTAGGGCCGGGACTGTAGGCAATGACCTTAGGACTCCAAATCTCATATCCCTTATTTATTTCCATGCTCTATGGTAGTGGATATCATGTTATTTGATTATCTCCACTCCCTCAAATTTAGAATAGAAAATTAGTTAAATACCCATTCCTAGACATAAAACTATAAATAAACCCTATACTATTTAATGTATATAAACACACCCAAAATAAACCCAAAAATCAACAGCTATTGATTTTTTCAATTCAACAGTTATATTAGATTACGGTTTTGCCCTTTTGGGTGCAATTTTAAGAAACAGCCGAATTTTTTATTATTATTATTTTATAATCTCACTACTACGTTTTTCTATTTGCGCCACGAATCCAAATCGTCGCATAAACGATCATTGCGCGACGAAGAATTATATGTGTAGCGCAAAATGGAGCGAAAAACATTCGTCGCGCAAAAAGCCTTCGCGCGACAGCAAAGAAGACCGTCGCGGGAAAAAAGGGGAAAGAACCGCGAACTAATATTCTGGCGCCTAATTTTTGCGCGACGAACAAACTCGTCGCATATGAGATCTTTGCGCGACAAAACACATGTCCGTCGCGCAAGGTACAATATACAAAACCATTAATCCTAAGCCTTAATTTTAATTTTGCCATCTAAATCATATGTTTTTCATTGATTTTAGTGAAGATCATCATGCATACCCTTTTAATTTTGGGAATGGTAGAGGATAATCTTTTTGTAGGGTTATCAACCTCCAAACGAATAAATTTCAGGGTTATCAATTTCCGTACGAATCTTTTTGTAGGGTTATCAACCTCCATATGTTTTGAAACTAAAAAGTGTTCATTCAACTGTACAAAACTAATTTCAACGATCCAACCGTTAAACGTGTTTGTATATACTGTGAGATCGTATACCCCAGAAGTTGCAAATAACAAATATTCAGAGATCTAGTAATGGGACAAAATATTCAACGGTTATAAATGAAAATGTTTGCGCGACGAAAATGATTCGTCGCATCATGGTCTTTAGCGCGACCAAAAAATTTATTCGTCGCGCAAAATAAATAGCGGAAAAAAACAGTGTTCCAGTTTTTCGCGCCACAACTTTGCGCGACGAAAAGGTAAATTAGTCGCGCAAGGTGGCTAGCGTGGCTGCGTGCGTGTCAAACTTGGCTTTTGCGCGACGGAAATTCTCTATTGTGCGACTAACATCGCTTTGCGACAAACCATATTTTCGTTGCGCAAAGGTGTGATGTCGGCACTTCTTTGCGCGCCATGCAAGTCAATTTTGCGCAAGGGAATTTGACTTGTGCGACGAAGAAATGTATTCGTCGCGCAAAGATGTGATGTCGGTACGACTTTGCGCGTCGCTGAAGTGGAGTTTGCGCGACTTATTTATATGCGCGACGAATTAAGCCTTCGTCGCGCAAAGCCGTCTTCTTTACAGATTCATTTCATCCATTGCAGAGGCAAAACTGAAAATCAGTTTTGCCTCTACTCCCCCCTCTCTCCGTTCTTTCCATTTTCTCAGCTGCAAATCAATTGAGGACATATTGAAAAAGGTATTTTATTTGTTTTGTATTTATTTAAAATTTCAATTTAATTTCTTTATATATTGTTTTTGTGAAATTTTATTTGTATTATGTTGTTAAATTATGCACGGCAATGTACGAAGTTAATTGAAATTAACTTCATACATTTTTTATTGTAAAGCTTAGTTCCCGTTCGAGGTTAGTTGGACCGCACATGGGTGGGTAAACCACGACTACGGTCCAATTAATTCTTGAATTGTCCCATATTTTGGACAATTTGGAAATGTATAGTCGTGTGACGTAGTTTACAGCTACAAGATTAGGTTTCGATTGTGGAGATTTCGGTATCATCTCGGTACGTTCTTCGGGTGGTACGTAGGTATTTGATATCTACGGTACGCCTCAAGAACTATAGCGAGATGCTGCCGAAATTCATCCACGTCGAAATCTAATCTCATGTAGCTGTAAATTACGTGGCATGACTATGCATTTCCGAATGGGATAGGGCCCTTACCGGAGGCATAAGGTGACGTTATGATTTTCTAAGAATACAACATAATTGTTGTATTGTGATTGTGGTTCCAGGAATTATGAGCAGAAGGTGGATACAGAACCCTAGCAGGTGCGCAGACGAATACTTGGATGGAATCGAGGAATTTATTCACTTTGCACGGTCACACAACCCGGGTGCAACTAGAATCAGATGTCCTTGTAGGAGGTGTAACAACATGTTGTGGGATACAATTGAAAATGTTCAATTTCATTTAGTAAGGAATGGAATGATTGAGACATACAGCAGGTGGAACCCTCACGGGGAACAATTAGACATTGGTTCGTCTTCAAGGGCCACAAGAGTGGACAATGTTGAACCTATTGTGGATGCTAATGAACAAGTCATGGATATTATACATGATGCTTTTCCATTTGCATCAACCAGCAGCAATCAGGAAGGGAAAGATGACGTGCCTACACCAATGGATAGTGCAGAGTTTGAACAGGATGAAGAACTGTTAAGAAATGCCAACCAAGAGTTATATCCGGGTGCGAGAGCTTTTCCGTTCTTACGGCGATTGTGGAGCTAATGCACGGAAAAATAAAGTATCGTATGTCGAACCTATGTTTCGATTACTTTTTGGGGGTTTTTAAGAGAATGCTTCGACGGACAATTGTTTGCCGAAAGACCACAGACATGCACAGAAGATGTTGAGTGGTCTTGGATTGGGTTATGAAAAAATCCACGCTTGCAAAAACAATTGCATGTTATTCTACAAAGAGTATGAAACATTGGATACATGCCCTATATGCAATGAGTCGAGGTTCAAAACAGACGTCTCAAGAATAGAATGACTAAGGTTCCACAAAAAGTCATGCGTTATTTGCCACTGAAGCCAAGATTGCAGCGATTGTATATGTCGACGCATCCTGCCACAGACATGAGATGGCATAAGGAAAAACGGGTTGATGACGATGTGATGCGGCATCCTGCAGATGGGGAGGCATGGAAAGAGTTCGAATCGAACGTTCCCGAGTTTGTTGCTGATCCCCGAAATGTTAGGTTGGGACTTGCCACTGACGGATTCAATCCGTACGGGGTTTTAAACCAACACCACAGCACTTGGCCGATTTTCGTATTCCAATATATATTTTGCCGCCTTGGAAATGCATGAAAAAAGAGTACATGATGATGACTGTTTTGATAACTGAGGATCCTGGCAGGTCAATCGATGTGTACTTAAGGCCGTTGGTTGATGAGCTCAAGAATTTATGGACAAACGGTGTGCGTACGTACGATAAATCCACTTGGGAAGATGTTCACTTTGCGGGCTGCAGTTATGTGGACTGTGAATGATTTTCCCGCATATGCAATGGTGTCGGGGTGGAGCACAAAGGGTTATATGGCCTGCCCTGTATGCAAGGAAGATGTAACTTCTGGTTGGCACGCTGGAAAAGTGTGTTACCTTGGGCATCGAAGATGGTTGCCATGGGACCACGAGTGGCGGGAAAAGGATAAAGAGTTTGACGGGAACAAAGAGCGTCGCGCAAGACCTAGAGAATCGTCCGAATGATCAGATCTTGGAACAACTTAATCATTTGGATTTTGCTCCGTTTGGGAAAACAGTTAGTCGGACCAGACCTGCTACACAAATGAACTGGACTCACAAGTCTATGTTTTTTGAGCTTCCATATTGGTCGAAACTAAAATTGAGGCACAATCTCGACGTTATGCATGTTGAGAAAAATGTGTTTGACACATTGATAGGAACGATTCTAGATATCAAGGAGAAGACAAAGGACACGATAAAAGCTCATCTTGATTTGGAAAGAATGGGCATACGAAGGGGTTTATGGCTGAAAAGGGGCAGTGATAAAGCTATAAGAGATCTTGCATTTTTTTCCATGAAACCGAATGACAGAAAAGAGTTTCTCCAGTTTGTATCGTCTGTTAAGTTTCCTGACGGATATGCTTCTAATATCGCACGTTGCGTGAATGTTGACGGGGGTAAATTTCCTGGACTCAAGAGCCATGACTGTCATGTGTTTATGCAACGCCTACTTCCTGTGGGGATTCGACACCTATTGCTAGAAGATGTAGTGAAGCCAATCATATTGTTGTCCAGATTTTTTTCCCAACTGACGGCAAAACGTTGCGAAAAGACGGACATTGATCAGTTGCGCCATGACATTGTCCAAGTCTTATGTAAGTTTGAGATGATATTCCCTTCGGCTTTCTTCACGAGTATGATTCATGTGATGGTTCACTTACCAGAAGAGGCTTTGCTGCTGGTCCAGTCAACTATCGCTAGATGTATCCAATAGAAAGGTATATAATCATCATCATTTGTGTAAGCATCATTATCTCATGCTTCCTACTTGCTAATTTTCATCTTTTCATTTTATTGTGGCAGGCTACTCGGAGAGCTTAAAAAAGCGTACGCAACAGAGCGAAGCCCGAAGGATCAATTGTAGAGGCTTGGGTTCAATATGAGGCGCTTACTTTTTGTGGAATGTATTTAAAAGACGTGGACACGGCTTTCAATCGAACCTCAGCACAATAATGACGGAGGTGTGAGAAATGAGCAACTTTCTGTTTTTGCCCAAAGTGCACGACCCTTTGGAGATCCTGGACGAGGAGAGTCGTTTTCCAGAAATGACATGGAGGTAGCGCATTGGTTCGTATTGAACAATTGTGATGAGATAATGGCATATTTAGATGAGCATGAAGAGATGATGAAGCGAGAACATCCATCGCATTTGTATTCCAAGAAACACCGTGAATTGTTTCCGAAATGGTTTTTGGAATATGTAAGTTATAAGTGTTTTGTAATTGACATATATATTGTAGTATGAAATATTCTCAAACTAATATGTGAATGTTTTTGTATAATATTAGGTGAATAAGTTGAAATCAGATAATCCCCCCACTTACAGTGAAGAGTTGTATAACTTGGCATTTGGCCCAATTTAAAGCTGAATTATTCTCGGGTTGTCATGTTAATGGCGTCCAGTTTTTAGGGACTGCACGAGATGACAAGTTGTGTACGCAAAACAGCGGTGTCCATGTTCCAGGTGGAGGGGAAAGTACAGACATTGATTTCTATGGCAAACTCACAACTGTTGTGCAATTGCTTTACAAAGACCGATACCAAGTCATCATGTTTAAGTGTCGATGGTTTGATACAAACCCAAATAGGCAGGGAAGTGTTAGAATCGATCAAGGGTTACTATCTGTGAACATGAACAGAACTTGGTACGATGGCGACCCATACATTTTGGCAAACATGGCAAAACAAATTGTCTATGTAGATGACCCTAAAGCAGGGAGCGGGTGGAAAGTTGTGCAGGAGATGGATCACAGGAACGTATATGCTATACCAGAACTAGACCCATCTGACGTCGATGTCGCTGACCAACGGTCAGAATCTTGCATGGAAAATGATGCGGAAATGCTTCGCGATACAAATGTTGTTCAGGAACCATTTCAGCTGGAAGGAGTGTCTTCAAGAGAAATACCAATTCAATCCATTACGATTGACCTCGGTGATCTTCCTAGATACGATGTAGTTGTGGAGGAGGAGGATGATTGGGAGACTGAAAGTGATGATAGCGAAGACAACGAAGGTTATTATAGTTCGGATGATGAATAATGCAATTTATTTGTGACTTACTATGTTTTAGTATAGGTAATTTCTTGTAATGTAATTACGTTATTGTAAATATATTGGCAACTCTACTTTTGTTGAATATATGTACTTGTTATATCTAATTTCCAATTATATATGTATGTGGAAAAATAAAACGGAGTTAAAAAAATTTGTGTTGTTGTTACTGAGAAGATTAATGTAAAAAGCAATGAACTTAAATTATTTAACATTTAATTATGGCGTAAATGCAAATTATTACGGTTAGGAAATGAATCTCGTGTCTGAAAAGTTGCACATCTTCCCAATTTCATGATATACATCTCAAATTGAGAAAGAATCTCAATGCTCATGTACTTGAGTTGTACTCAAAAACACTATGCCAAATTTCACTTTCCGCAACACTACATAGGCATCGGTGAAATGAAAAACCGATGCTATTAGTATATTAGGCATCGGTTTTATAAATAATAAGACTTAAAAGTATATAAAGGCATCGGCACAAATTTTTGGTTTTTCTTCCTGATGACGTTGGTTATATTTAGCATCTATAATATAAATATACTGAAGCGTAAAATGATTCTGCAAAAAACAAATTTAAGCATAATATTTTGCACCGATGCCAAAAGCATAGTTGACCGCTACAGTAATTTTTCGCTAAAAATTTTCGCTCCCTCGTTAATATTTCAGACTCCCTCTCATATTTTTGGCTAAAAATTAAACTCCCTCTCTTCTCTCACGATACCCAGTCAGAGTCACTCTCTCATCCTTCTTACCTCCGAACTCCCCTCTCTTCTCTCTTGCGATACCCCCAGTCAGCCTAAACCTTCTCTCACTATACCCACAGTCACAGTCACAGTCAGTCACTCTCTCATTCCTCTCACCGTCAGCATCTCTCTTCTTCACTGATTTCTTCTATGTCCTCCATCTCTGCCGTCATCTATTCCTAAACCCTAAAAGAGAGAGCCATAGATGTCCTCCTCGTCGTCGAGAAGAGCCATCGCAGTCCCTTCGTTTACCTCCGTTGTCGTCGTCCTCCAGGTGAGATTATCAGTTAGGGTTTCAATTTATTGGGTAATTTCTCTAATCTTACTCTGCCTTTTTCTGTGTTCCATGATTTTGGAGCTAATATTTGATGGGTTCTGTTTGTTGTGAGACAATTTACGTATTTCACCCAGATGTTAACCTACTCAATATTTTATTTCTGTTAAATTAAATGCCTTTCTCCTTCGTTTTCTTTGTTTCTCCATCTATAAATTCTTTGGCTTTTCCCTGTTTTAAATTGGTTTCTCACGGATTCTTCATTGAATTTTAAAGCCCTTTTGTTGAAGCATAAGCTAACTGTCAAATATGATATGTGCATGCCACTTATAGATGAGAAAATAAGGCGGGGGGGGGGGGGGGAGTGTACCAAGACAATTCCCCCCTTCCCCTTTTTTCTGATGGAAAATTTGACCCAAAATTTGAATGTTTAGTTAGCAGCAAGATTTAATGTGATCACATTGAATGGCGTCCTGATGGAGACACAACCTAACCTTGGCATGATGATAGATATTTGATGCACTGGTTGGTACATATGGAGTGAATGCTCTTAAAATTCTAAGTGTTTGGACTGGTTGAATTTATCGGTATTTGATATTTGGACTATTTTTGTTTTGCTGTGGCTGTACTTTTGGTTTTGATTTTATTGTTGCTAGTATAGGAAAGAGAAGCTTTGAAAGAAAAAAGGGAGAGAAATAAGAGGGAAGGTATTTTATTGTTTTGTTCTTGTGCATTTGATTTTTTACTGATTTTTTTCTTTTGTTGGCAACTGTGATTTTGTCTGTATTAAAATCATGGGTTGTATGAACTATATTAGCTAGACAACTATGGGCCTGGAAAGTCACAAGATGTACTTGCTCAATACCAAAGTGCATATCCAAATATATTTGAATAATAAGGGTGACAGATCCTATATTCTTAGTTTAATTGTCTGGCTTTAATGTACTTGGAACTGATAGCAAGAACACTGCCTGGCTTTAAGCAGTTTTGGTTCAGTTTATAGAGAATTTGCTAGTCCTTGTTACCTTTTTGTTTCTTGATGAATTTTATCTAAAGATTTCATGCTCATGAAAAATGAAACAGATTGAAAACTTTGACCAAGCAAGGAAGATGCATTGGACAATAAGGACAGTGGTGCTAGGGTCCCACGTGGCTCTTTATGGTGGAGTTTCAGTTGTTCAAGATGTTAGCTAAAATCGCAGAGAGAGAGAGCCTACATTCTGGGAAAACTAGTGAAGTCCAAGTTTTATCAGAGAATCAGATGCTCTATCACTCTTAGAGGTAGCAATCTAGGCAAGTACTATAATTTGACAAATTCTTGTGTCTACGAATGAATGAGATACTCTGTTTATGATCAGTAATTTTTGGGAATCTCAATGTGGATGAATTGTACCATTGTACCATTTTAACTGCTTAAGTTATCTTGTTCTCTATCAGCCTGCAAATTTTATATACAATTTTTTTTGAAAATGGCTTAAGCCTCAATGTTCTACAGTAACCATTGGATGAGGTTATTTTTTAAACAACATGTGCTCTAGTTTTTGCACGTTTTAGACTTTCATGTGCAGGTGCTCTGTCTTCAAGCATGCCATTTCAAGTTTTTTTGACTTATTATTATAAAGTAATATTAGCATTATAAATCTCTTGGCAGGATTCAAACTTTTAAGTTATTTTGCGGGTCCTATCTTGGGGGCCAATGACACTTATCCTGTTGCAACTAAAGCCCTTCCCACCTTATGGCATGTGTTCTTCTCATGAACTAATCTTGGCATCCATTACAGAAGTACATGATACTCTTGTTGCAGAGTTTGGTTTTTTTAGGTGATATGTCTACTGCTACAAGCATGATGTGTTTGCATAGGGTGTTAGAGATTAAATGATGCAAGGCAGCGGCTATAAGCCGCTGTCCGGTGACCCAAACATACCCAAAATACAAGGAATAGAAGGATAGTTTGATGGTGATATTTCTTTTATAAATATTTAGGAATCCACTAGACATGCATAATTAAACTAAAAATCTGTTACTTAAAAATGCCTTATGTAGTTGCATAGACTTGGCCGCTCATTTCTATCCTTTTAGATTGTGGATGGAATTCAGTGCATTATGCTTTCACAATACTTATGTAGTTACCATCTTAGAGAAATTTTAGTTTCTCCATTGCTCTATTTGGCATAGTAAAATCACTTTCTCAAAAACCTACCTAGCTCTATATTTGGCTCACTAAATATTGGACATGCCTAACACAAGTTTGCAAATTTAGTACCTTACATGTTTTAATCTTATAGTTGATAAACCAGAAGAAAATGTTGCAAATGGATATGTTGATGATTCAAAAAAGCTCAATTCCAAGACCAAGGGATCCTAAAGTGGAAAAAAAGAAACTGTTGATACTTCATATGAAGTATTGGAGAAAGTCTCTGGGGTTTCATTAGTGGGAAAGAAATGAGTACTTCTGTTCCTTATTTTTTTCAAATTATTGTCAGATTGGAGTTTAGTCTGTGGTTTCTTTTGTTTACTTAGTTCATGTAGTTATTTATGTGTATCACAATTATAAAGAGACTGTGGTCCTGAAGGCATAAACTGTTTGACTACTTTAAGGAGTTCTCTAATGTCGCATTCAGAGTTGTTGCCGACAACTATGTAATTGATGACAGTGGTACTGGTATTGTTCATTGTGCTCCTACGTTTGGTGAAGATGATTATCGTGTTTGACTGGAAAATAAAGTAATCAACAAGGTATGCACCCAGATGCATGTAAATGTTATAATGTCATGGGTTGAAATTTTCTGCATCTTCAAGTTCTCTTTCATTTTCAACTCTGTGGAACTTCCCTTTTTGTTTCAACTTCTAGAGACTAATACAATGTTTTTATTAATATGTAGACAGTTTTTGCAATTGATTTGCATTCTCTAGCGTTTTACAGCTTCCTAAGTCTCTTATTGTGCATCGCTTCTTGTTCTTGTTAAAGATTATGCATAGCTTTTTGGTAAAGATTTTATATAGTTTTTCTTAATCTTACATAGTCTTTTCATTTCATTTCAGGTATGCGAGAAGTGGAAAAAAGAAGGCATTTTACACCCAAATGGAATTGGACGAGGTTCGAGATGAATGGGCATGTCATGTGCTAGAGTGGATTTGAGTTTGAACATTCTCCTTGTTTTTGTAGTATTTTGCTTTTATGTATGGATGATGTATGAATAAAGGTTTATTGGCAGAACTCATCTGTGCATCTTATATAGAGATGTTTTTTGATGTTGCAATGTGGAAATTGCTTACACTTTATTAGTAATAAGGATGTCTATTGTTGCCATAACAATTGAAGTTAAAAATTAAAAACATAAGCACTATCTGGAACCGAAGCTTATAATTTGAAAGGTCATAATATTTGTAGAAAGCCAAACTATTCGTTGGTTTTTCACTTCAGCATAAGTACAAAAAACGAATGCGTAAACTATAATTTGCAATGGCAAAGACATTTTTTTTGAAGTGGTAAGTCAGGTACACGCTTCAGTATAAACAAAACCATTGCTGTTATAATAAGTATTTAGCATCTGCCCCTGATATATTCTCTGATGCTATTAAAGGTTTAGGCATCGGAGGTCAACGCTCTTTTTGGCATACGGCAACAACTTACGCATCGGTGATTAAGAAAAAGCGAAGTTATAACTCATCTTTAGCGACGGGGAATGTCCAAAGCGTATCACTATATCATATGCATCGGTTCCCAATACTTCGGTTCTTGGGTACCTTTAGCAACGGAATTTCGCCGAAGCTAAAGGTCATTTTTCACATAGTGAAAAAATATATATTCTTTTGTCTAAAACGACCGGTCGTCATCTTTCCGGGACGGAAATCTTCGTCCGTAACGGTTTTTGACTTTTGGTCCGCATTGTGTTCTTTGTTTTTCTGTGTTTAATCCAACCGTATAAAGAACTCGAAATTTGAACATACGGTTAGGAAGTTATAGATTAAAACTCGCAGAGAGGTCGGAATTGCTAAAAAGGGCCAAAGAATCTCTGAAACGACCGGTCGTTGGAAACAAACGACCGGTCTTATGTTTGCGACGAATAATAGTATGGCGTCGCAGGAGAATTTTTGCGCGACGAACACTTTCGTCGCGCAGTTAACAAATATGCAATAATCTTTGATTAATAGAAAATAATCTTGCGCGACGAAAATATTTACCCGTCGTAAGAGGAGGTTTTGCGGGACGACGTATTCGCGGAAGAATGTTATGCGCGACGAATATTTTCGTCGCGACAGTTAACAAATATGCAATATTCTTTGATTATTAGAAAATCATCTTGCGCGACGAATATATTTACCCGTCGTAATAGGAGGTTTTGCGGGACGGCGTTTTTCGTCGCGCAAGTTAACAAATATGCAACAAATTTTTGAAATAATAGAAAATCATATTGAGTGACGAAATATGTTCGTCGCAATCCTCGTTTAAAAAATAATGAATATAAATTATTTATTATTTTCTGTTTCACTTTGCGCGACGTATACGCAGCAAATCGTCGCGCAAAGTGTGTTTTTTTTTTTTTTAAAGTCTAAATTAAACTGTAAATATTTTTAAATGAACATCAAATTCAGTTATTATATTCATACGGGGTCAAGGTTTGTAGACGTAAAAAATCATCAAATTTGAAGTTAAATTCACCGTTCAAATTTGATTTTTCATTTGTAACCGTCGAAAATTTTGGTCCGTTACATCATGTATGTGAGTATATTTTTTCCAAATTTTGCCGTGTACGATCTCTGAGTATAAACCAACAACTCTACCGGTTGGATCGTTGAAACTACTTGCCTAGAATGCGTGTGTCATGAAAACACTATATTAAAAAAAATGAATACATTTTGTATATGTTTGTTAAATAGAACATACAATTTTGTGGTATCCTCTATTGTAAATATTTTTAAATGACGATCCAATTCAATCATTGTATTCATATACAGTTAAGGAGTGCACCCGCAAAATCTCATCAAAATCGGAGTTAAAAAAACCGTTAAATTGTGATTTTAAGTTTATAACCGTCGAAAATTTTGATCCCGTATCATCATCTATGAGTCTTGCATTTTTTCAATTTTTGGTGTGTACGATCTCTAAGTATAAACAAACAAGTTTGACGGTTGGATCGGTGAAACAAGTATCGTAGAATGCGTAGCCCCATTAAAACAACATATTCACTAACATTTTATATTGTTTACTTTTTGTTCTTTGCGCGACGAATAGGTAGTTCTCGCGCTGATCGTAAAAGCGCGACACAGGGAAATTTTCCGTCGCGCAATGTTATTCTCAGAATTTAGGGTTCTGAAAGGGTTTAGGGTTTTGTTGCATAGATTCAGCTGCACCAAAATGGATTCAGCTGCATCCTCAACTTGTGATACTCGCAAGTGCACGAGCCGTTGGTAGTTTAGCATATGTAAGTGCGAGGTCGATTCCACAGGGATTGGTGATTGAATGATCCAACTCAGTTTTCCTACACAAAACAGAAATGGAAACAAGAGAAACAAAACAAGAAGAAAGAAAAGAACTAAGACAAGATGGTGAGGTTTTAGAATCCACCCTAATTGTTCTAATCATGTTATGGCAGCAAGTAAACAAATTGATTCACTCATGAAGATGCTCACAAATAAGTCCATGGTGTTTGGATCAAATTGCATTGAACATCACAAGGACCCCAAGCATGGTGTTTACATTAGGAGACCTAGAAACCAAATCACATAAGTTGCTAATGGATGGAATGAAGATGATCCCCAATCCTTCCCAACAAGAGCATAACGCATAAAACCTTAGGTGATCAATCAAAGGATGCAAAACAGCTCCATTAAAATAGTGAAGAAGAATTCATGAATGAAATCAAACTTTATAAACTCAAGCCATGATACAAGACTAGCAAGATGTTTATTACAACTAATAACAGAAAAAAAAAGTAAAACAAAGGAAATACAAGAAGAAAATAAAAGACAAAGGGAGGAGAAGAAGATAAGGACAACATGCTAGAGATGGAAAAGATTCATCTCCATGGCTCCCAGGAGGCCAAAGCCTCCCAGCTGCTGCCTTCTCCCTTCTCTCCCTTTGTGACTCTCAACTTTCCCTCTCTTTGTGTACAATGGAAGTGTAAATGATGGATCTCAGGATGTCAGTTATGATAGTGTTTGGAATGGAAGTGGTATTTATAGGGGAGAGGGGAGTGAGAAATCTGAATTGAATATGCCAATGACCTAACACACTTGCATTAGATAATCAGAAATGGTTACTCCACTAAATCCCACTAGCAGCCCTAGCTCATCCTCATGTCAGCATGACCAAGCTTCCATTCAGAAACCAATAGCTCATGCCTAGCTCATCATGACCAAGCATGCAATGAGCTCATCTTCCTCAGGCATGATGTGTATTTCCATGGGCTCACGAATTGGGTTGGGCTGAATCAAATGATGACTTTAAGATGTCCATTTTGAAGTTCAGAATGTCATTGATCCAACCACACAAGTATTGGCCCAATCCAAGTTCGGATGAAGAAGATAAGTCCGAAATGAACTTCTAACTCAGGCTCCAGTTTTTGCACGTTTTTGCACCATTTTGCTTCAAATGCCTCAAGTGTATTCCTCTCATGCCAATCAGCCCTTAATATGCATGGATTGCATGAATTATGCTCTTTTGCTCTCTTGGCCTACGAAACACACAAAGAGAGGCAAATAACTCAAAATTCTAAGAAACTAAGCAAAAGAAGTAAGTAAATAGGGCATGTATATGTATGAAATTATGAGCTTAACAGGTTTAGGGTTTATTTTGCGCGACGATGTTGGTATTTCGTCGCGCAAGATCTCAAATTTTTGGCAGTTTTCAATCCCGGCTTTCTTACGCGAATCCGTTTATTTTTTTCGTCGCGCAAAGTACGAAATTTAACGTTGCGCGACTGATGTGTTTTCATCGCGCAAACATTCGATAATTTATGAAAAGAAACGCGCAGTTTTGGTCCGTCTTCAACCTCTCTCCGTCTCTCAGTCTCGAACCCTAAATCGCAACCCGGATGCATTTCCGATTCGAACCCTAACTCGCAGCCGCTCTCTCTCCTTTCCCTCTATCTCATCCCTTTCTATCCCTCTCTTCTCCGTCCCCCACTCATCCCTCTCAGTCCCTCTCTCCTCCTGGACCCCTCTCATCCCTCGCATTTCGTGGCTCCTCCAGGCCGCTCTCTCTCCTCCGTCCCCACTCATCCCTCTCAGTCTCCTCCGTCCCCACTTATCCCTCTCAGTCCCTCTCTTCTCCGTCCCCTCGCATCCCTCTCAGTCCCTCTCTCCTCCGTCCCCTGCCAGCCCTGTCACCTCCTTCGTCTCCGCTCATCCCTGCCAGACGGCCGCCCCCCACTCTCTCTCTCGCTCGCCACGTCGAACGCCGTGCTCTCCGTCTCCCTCGAAACCCAGTTGGTAAATTTCCCAACTCTCCCCGATATATATTTTTTCAATTGTTAAGTTTTATTTCTGAAATTTTCGGATTAAGTTTGGAATTGTTTTGCTGTTTCAATTTGTATATTTATTTTGTAATTGTTTAAATTGCTGCTTAGTTCTGATGGTTGGTTAGGATTTGTATTGGATTTGTATTGCGGCATCCTAAGTGTTTAAATTGCTGTTTCAATTTTGTTTTTGTATTGCATTTGTATTTTTTATTTCAGATTTGTTTTTGCATTGAAATTGCATTGTGGTGTACGATTTGTGAATTTTTAGGTGTATTGCTGTTAGATTTCAGATTTGATTGGAGCATCTACTGCTGTTTTTTGTATTTTGATTAATTTTCGCGGGCTTTAAACTATGTGCTACTAACCACATTTTGTATTTCGCTTTGTATTTTTATCACATACTGACTATTTCAAAATTGGGCAGCAATTTGATTTTTCTTTATTATGTGCTTCTGCTTTTTTGTAATATCATACATGTTTCTATTTTGTTTGCTTTAAAAAATGTGCTTTTGTTTTTTTAATTGTAAAACCTTATCAGATGTCACAACTTATCAGAAGTCGTAAGATGGTGATGACTTCACCTAGTTCAGCTCCCGACCTGCGGTGTCAGCTCCCACCTGGTGTAGCACCTACAGGACATGCCAGTTTTTCCCCGTCTCCCGGGCGCGGTGTCATCAGAGTCATCAGTGGCGCAACCAGGTTAGTGCCAGGCGGCGTCACCGCCCTCCAGCATGACCGACACCACGTCGCCATCCGCCTGCTATTGCGTGGGGTCACAACCAGGTCAAGATTTCCCTGGCCTACATCAACAGACTCTTTGCTGATAGGTACAAGCAGTGGAAGAGCGACCTGCATCACCATTTTCAGGCATATGATGATCCGCAGGTTGCTCTTCAAGAGGGTTGCCGGAAGGAGCTTGAGAAGCGGAGGATAGTTGGCAGTGGCTCTGCGATCATTTTCAAGAGGCCGATTATGTGGTATTTTTATATATTAAATTGAAACTTATTACATGTTTCTTACTAATGTGTATTTAATTTTTTATATTTCATTTCACTCTCAACTAATAATATTTTTTTTTTGTATAACAGAAGAAGGCCAAAACAAATAAGGGCAATAGGCAGAGGAAAGACTCTTCTCCACCATTCAGGTTCCAGGCCCTTCTCTTATAGGATGGAGGCGCGGCGTAAGGTAATAATAAAGTCGTTTTTATTTATTTTTTAATATTTCATTAATATTAATTTGTTTTTTTCTTACTAACATTTTTTTTTTCTGCTCAATTTAAGGGGGGGGGGTCCAAATTCCCAGAGATTGATGTATTTGGCGACGTTTATGTTCGACTTGGGCATCAATTGGCGGAGTCCCTTCATGTAAGTAGCCTTTAATTTAAATTATTATGTAAGCGTTCAAGTTTTTATAGTTATTATATGAATGTTTTAATTCATATTTTATGTTATGTTCAACAGGCAACGATGATTGAGAGGAGCCAGTTGGTTCTTCAGGAGTCCGCCTCCAGCTTCTCCCGATACGCCACTCGAGTCCGTGGTTCCTCCATCAGATGCCGGGTTTCAGATCCTGACTGAAACCTTGGATCAGACTCTCGGAGGCGCCCAGGGACATATTGTCGAGGGATGGGGAATGCCAGGCAGCGGCCACCTAGACCCAGTGAATCATCGGAGTCACATGAAGAGGTGATTGCTTTGAAGACAGAGGTGGCGGACCTCAAGAGTCATTTGTCTCATATTCTCACAGTCCCTCGCTCACTCCGGCATTTCTATCCCACCTTTTACTCCCCCGTTGACCTCGAGCATGGCAACCACACCTCTCCCCTGTCAACAATGTCCAGACCTCGAAGCTGCATTTGCCAGAATGACAATGTAGATCTTGGAGGGTTGTTTGATTAGATTTTAACATTCTTAATTACATTTTAAATATTTCTATTGTACTAAATACATTATGTTATTACATTTTTACATATTTCTCTTTATTACCTTTTCTAATTGCAATTTCATTTCATTATTAAAAAAAAAATTATTTTTTTTACCAAAATATTTATATTTAAATTTAAATTAATAATAATATATTTATTTTTTTGCGACGATAATTTCCGTCGCGCAAATTCTATTTTTTGAAAATTCACAACCGTAAAAATAAATTTTAAAGAATTTATTCTTTTTTGCGCGACGAAATATTTTGTCTCCCTAAGTATATGCGACAAAAATGTTTCGTCGCGCAAACTAGCGACGAATATCAGTCGTCGCGCAAATATTTTAGACACAATATACTGTCGTCCCTCTATTTTAGCGCGACGATTACTGTTCCTCGCGCTATGTTAATGCAACGAATGCACTTTCTTCGCGCAAAACTTTGACAGACGCAGATTTCATCGTCCGCGAAATAGTGTGCAACGACGGCTTATCGTCGCACTCTCTGCGCGACAACTGGAATATTTCGTCGCACAAACTCTTTCTTTACGATCTTTGCGCGACATATTTTGCGCGACGAATAGTCTGCGCATTAATATTTGTGCGACACAAATGTACTTTGCGCGACCAAAACTCCTTCGTCGCGCAAATACAAAAATCTAGTAGTGTCTTTTATTTAATAACAATTATGTTGTAGATTGAAGAGGAATAAGAAGAAGAAGAGCATCGACCATGGCGATGCATAAGCTCATGACTCGTGGAGCAGCTTGTGCAGTTCCAAGCTCATCTTCTTTCGCCAATCCTTTCTGTGCTCTAGGAAACGCTCTTATCGGTTATTCTTCCAAGACTTAGGTTCGTCATCTTCCTCATCGCTTCTTTCACTTTCAATTTCTCTTCTCCATTTCGAATTTTCAATCCTCAAGTGGCCTCAACGGCGTCATTTTTTCAGGCTTTCGTTTGATTCACGAGCAGGAAAGATTGAAGGAGATACCTCATCCACGCCACAGCTTCTAAGCCGTAATTTTGTCCAAACGCTCATGGCCACATACTGCACCAGATCTTAGAGAACGCTCACAAGGATGAGCTTAAGAAGAACGAAGATACCATTTCAAGGTCAGTCGAATCATATTCGTATGATCCGGTTTGATTATCGCCGAAATTCGAAGCTTGTTGAGCAGTTTCTTTGCAATTTTGTGATTAATTTGAATATGTCTACGGTTTTTTTACTTAGTTTTGCATTTCGTTTACAAATTGCGATAAATAAATTGATAAAAAAAAATCTGAAAATTACTTGCCTGCTTATTTGTGTTAGTTCCAATATGATTTGTAATGCTAGTACTGTGTTTTTAGTATTTAGCATAATGGTTGAGCATTTGCATAAACATTTACTGTTTGTATGATGTACATGCTAAGCTACTGTTAGTTAGCAATTTTTGTTTCAGTCTTACCACTGCTTTTGCTATTACAGAAGGATAATAATGTTGTTTACTTGTTAAAATTCCTTTTTCAGTGGGTTGAGACCTATACACACTCTACCTGCACGCATGAAGAAAAGCTTTCTTTTCGTTAATCAGATATGAGTTGTTTGTTATGTAAATTATGACCAGTCATTTTAAAAGTTTCAATTTGGATTATTAATGAGTCTAGAGTAGTAATTCTGACTGTTAAATGGCAGATGTCAGGACAGTAAATGGATATGGTCATGGGGATGATTACAGAGGAAACAATGAATCACAGATGACTAAATATTCAAGGGAGGCATTAATTCAGCTCTTATATCTGGTGCAGTTGAAACTACATCCTAGGTATAAATCTCTATATACAAGCTACAGTTATTCAACAGAACATGATTTGGAGCACCCTTAGGATGTGGTCATCCTGTATCATGCTGTAGAACCTTATTTCCAATTTTAAGTAACATTCTGGCACTTAATTTTAGCATTTGAGCATTTTGTTTCCCTTTTTATTTCAGATTTTTATAAAGTAGATTGTCTGCTTTGACATTATATCAATTTTTGATGAAGTTTTCAAGCTAATGTCACGGTTAGACTTGGTGGTAAGATTTACTCATCGAAGTTTTTAAAGTAGTTATTGTTAATTGATGAGTGATGTCTAATTCTTCATGAAAAAAAAGGAGTGCTTTATATGCTATTGCCAAATTGTGGTTCCTACCTTAGCATTCCATGAACAAAAGAAAAATCCTCCCTTTGCAGGTAGACTTTTCTGAATTCTCGAGCTTCTATGATTTTGTTTTCTTTATGTGCCGTGAAAATGGTCAGAAGAATATCAGTGAGTTTTCTTGCTTTATAAAACTCATTATAATAATTCTTAGCCGTTTCTGTTCATTCCCTAGAATAGGCCTATGAAACCTCCTTTACCTTTCTTTTTTTTTTCTTGAATTATTTGCAGCTATAAATAAGTCGATTAGCATGGAGGTTAGTATTAGCTGGGAGGTTTCGGTTGCTGAATCAATGGTGTGATTTTGTTGAGGTACAAACATTCTGAGGTTGCTTACAACTCAATGCTTTCTAGGGTTTGTTTGTTGATTCAAATGCAACTTCTTCTTGTTTGTGTATTGAGTTTGAATGGTATGGAGTTGTACACTTTTATCCTACCTATTATGTAAATGAAATGATGTAGTTGTTAACTTCCAGTAAGTGGTATGAATAGTTGTTATATTGTTCATACCCTGCAACTGAGTTTATTTATATGACATAGTATTAATAGTGTACTTCTATGACATAGTATTAACATATTTTCAGTAACAAAGCATGCTCTATATTTTGCTCTATATATAGATGTGCACTTGAAGTTTATGATATGCAAAATGTGATTTTTACTAGGAAGATGGTTCTATGACATAGTATTAACAGTGTACTTCTATGACGTAGTATTAACAGTGTTCTTTTTTTTTTTCAAGTAGCTGCTGGGGCTGCCAGGACAATGCTGATCAGTGATGCTGGGAAAGTTTATGCCTTTGGAAAGGACTCAAGATGATTCTATAATATAGTAATAACAAGATAGTTCTATGACATAGTATAAACAATGTACTTCTATGAAATGGTATTAACAATATTTTTCTATGGAATGGTATTAACAATGTACTTCTATGAAATGGTATTAACAATATTTTTCTATGGAATGATATTAACAATGTACTTCTATGGAATGATATTAACAATGTACTTCTATGACATGGTATTAACACTGTACTTTTATGACATGGTATTAATAATGTATTTCGGGCTTGCTTGGGCTTGTTTTGGGTTTTTTTGAGTTTTTTTGTGTTGGACTTGTTTTAAGTTAATTAATGGCATAGATGTAATTTATAGTAACTTCAACACTTATTTCATATGTAATAAATGGTTTTTGGGTATGTTTCTAAATTGAATTTCATGTAGGGTTTTTTTATAATTTCAGCTCCTATTTTGGGTGTATTACTAAAACTCCCAACAAAATAACCTCAAATTAATTTCCATATTTAAAAATATTGTAATGGGTCATTATTTCGCGCAAGGCTTGCAAAAATAGATAGGGCAGGACTAAAATCATGTGGGCAGCTAACTAAATTACAATGCGTTTTTGAAAATGAGCTGACCTCAGTGGCTGGCTCTCCTGGCACTCTTTGTACTCGCATGATGCAACGTCTTCAACAAGTTCTCCACCATCCTATCCGCTGCTCCATCTATCCGGCCCATCAAATCCACATGGATTTCTTGCCGGACAGTAAGTGCCAAATTCTCTACTTTTTGATGCAGCAGAGACATGGGAGACTTGCCGGTCTTGCCTTCGTTATTCACTCTTGAAGTCCTTTCCTTCATTAATGTAAGTTTTTGGTGGAGATCAATGCCAACTGCGTGAACAAAACAACAGATTAAATATAATAACCCAAGAAATTTCATACGACCCTATTGTAAAGTGGCAGAAACTAGAAATAATATGATAGGTAGGGCCTTTACTGTATTCTTCAAAAATAAGATCAGCCTTTACAGTCAGCTTTCCTTGTCGGGGATTCGACAGGGCAATTGTTGCACTATACGGGCTGCAACGAAAACAACCTAACTCAGCCTCTGAAGCAGTGTAGATAAAATACCTAGCATGCTTGATACTAAAATGTTTCGAAAGAGAGAAAAGAATTAACTTTCTAAGCATGCACACCTTGAGAATTCATCCACTCTGCAGCCATAAGTCATAGTGAAAACAGGACGGTTACCAAACCACCACCGGCCAAAAGAAAAAATCTGAATATTAGGTATGTGAAACATCTAGTTGGCAGGAACCCCTTCGTGTTTTCCTTTCATTCTTGAGAAAAATTCCAATGATTAAAAGTAAGCAACAAAGTTAGGAATAGATCACCTTATTTTCTCATGAAAAAGAATCAGGTTGCTTTCTTCTGAACCAACAATCTGCAACAAATACAATCTTAGAATTAGATATCAAATTAAAACTAGTATTGCATCAAACATTTGAAAACATTACGCAAAGCCCTTTTAGGGTATATAAAATACCACATCAGCATAATGTCGTTTTGTTGATTGGGGTGTATGTGATAGCCTCGTCAATGTTAACATAAGCTTCAATTTCCCTTGCCTTTGGCATTTAGTTTCTTCAACCTTCATCTCAACTTTTGGTGGTAGTGAATGTAGACACTCTTTCAAATGGTTTCCAAATGGGTATTTTCGACCTGTGACTATTTCTATTCTCCTAGGATCAGCTTCAGCTAGTGTTTCAAATGATTCAACTCCCATTGAATGTAGTGCCTGAAGGAAACAGAGTTGCACAGAGTCAATATTTGAATGACCCAGGGATATAAGAAGCACCTATCATTTTTTCCCGAAACAGATAATATGGAATACCTTCGCAGTCACTACTCCAATCCCAGGTAATTGTTTCAGCAGGTATGGACTGTCATCCCAGAGTTTTTGATATAACGACTTTGCCAGAAGCATGGAGTTCAAGGCTCCTTTGTAATTCTTTTTGAAAATTAAAAATTCTTTCATGCACTTCGCAATTCTACAGCCGTTTGAGCTTATAGAGTTCATATCCTGTGGCACATGAACCAATTTGATTTCAAAAATCTGAGTATTATCAAACGCAACATGGATCAAGAGAGAATGAAACCTGGGTAAGAGATGAATCATGAAATGAAGGATCGCCAGTCAAGCAGTCATTAGCTAGAACAAATGTCTTTTCCTCTCTGGTTTGAATATACTTCTTTCGCTTCCCCATCTCACAAAAACACATACTGTGATTCCACCATCTCACATTCATTTGCGAGATTCTTGTACAAGTGAACCTGAGATCAAATAAAAACATAATTAATGTATTCCTAAACGAAAAGAACTTCTGAGATCAAACAGGACTAGGTCAATTGCTAAAACAATAAAGAGACAAGTAAGAACATAATTAATGTATTCTTAAAGGAAAAGAACTTCTGAGACCAAACAGGACGAGTTCAATTGCTAAAACAATAAGGAGACTAGGAGGACAATAGTTAGAAAACAACACCAATGCACTCATGAATGAATTGAAGGAAGAAAGACATCAAACTACCGTATCTCTTCTTGTCATGATTATAATCATTCCTGTATCATCATATGGGGTCCGGCCTGCCTTCCCACACATCTACAGGGTGATACAACTAAGATAATGTTAAACTCAAATTACAGTTGATAGGACAAGATTTTGTTTTATTTTTTAAAACTTTTGCTGGAGCCATTTCTTTCAAATAGAACCTTGACGAAGAAACGAGACAACATGCTGGACAGAAGTACTACAAAAACATAGCAGTTCTAAAAACTAATATCCCGATCTTATCTAATTGGAAACACTCCTCTTAAATAGTGTCTGAATTGGCAAACCTGTAGTATTGTAGATTGGTCATGTTCCGTCTGGAGACCTTTTTCTTCGTTGCTGGACAGAAGGCACAGGTTGATGAATAAACACAGGGGAGGTCCTCTCAAGTTTCATTACATCTATTTGAAGAAATGGAATTTCAACGTACAAGTGTTGTGTTGATTTTATGACAACTGTATGTGCTGGTAGGTTGACTCCATGAGCAAGAGTATTTGTTTTGCACAAAATTTGAATATCACCCTTAAGAAAAAGACTTTCAATGAGATTATGATCCTTCATGGAAAGGCCACCGTCCTGATAACCAACTGCAACCAAGCAATTTATACTATCAAAACTCATTGTGGGCCTTGCAGTAAATAAGTTTACTGCAAACTGAACAGCAAAACAAGTAGCTGTTATACCACCATAAGGAATATACGATTGCATTTGGTTGTCACTGCATGATAATGAAGCTTCCCTTAGCCTCTTTTGCTGTTCTCTGTTTTTAATAAATGGATTTGAATGGCCAAAGGACATGACTGTCTGCGACAGTCTTTGTGCTGCTTCTTGTGCACTTTTTCTAGTTGAACAGAAAACCAGAGCAGATTTCCCTCTTGAATATTTCTTGAGGATATCTGTGAATCAATTTTATGCATATAAGTTATTGATGATCTTTAACCATTGAGTTATAAAATCACAGTTATAAAATCACAAGAAAAACAGATACAGATTAAAAGGCAGGCATCTACGGAAACCGAAAATGTAGTTTTGAAGGCGCTGGGAAAGGGAACAAATGCAAACCATCAGAAAAGTGAATATTAGTTTTATTTGCTTTCCTAAAAAAGGAATTTCTTGGGAAATAGAAGCATATGGTTTGAGATTATCCAGAACAGTAGTCCAAACAATTACCTTTTCAAATAGAAATTCATTTTTCGCTGGGGTGTAGCCTGCAAAAGAGGTAGTTTTTAATATGAATTAACAACTGGGAACCAAATATGATCCAAGAAACCCTTATAATGTCCGACTTGAATCAGTGATCATACCAAAAACTTTTGTTGTCAACTTCACAGGCCTCACTTCCTCTCCAAACCTGTATGGACAGCAGAAATATTAAAAATAACTGGATGCTCAAATTAATGAAAATAAGTTATATCCTAAAGCAATAGCGTAAAAGGTTGAGATACCTTTTAATTCCTTGGACAGGAACCTGAGCCATTCTGCTACAGTGGTTTACCCACATTGCACAATTAGTCAATAATTATTGCTTGTAATCTTTTAAAAACTCTAATCATGCTATTTCTTTTAACAATCAGAACTAACCAGTGAATGCAAATCTCACCAAGGTCCTCAATATTTGGAATGGTGGCAGACACAGCTACAAAACGAGCATGAGCCGGAGACCTTGATTTCAATTCAGGGTTGTGAGAAAGCATTTTTATTCTACTAACTATTGCCTCTAAAACCGCTCCATGAGGATCATTCAACAGATGTACTTCATCAATAAGTAGAAGTGCTATTTTGCTGAAAATGCTCAGTCCGCATCCACTATCCTTTACATGATACCTGGTTACTGCATCAAACATCTAATTGAAGAAAAAATAAATAAATAATCCATTATGGTATCATCCAGAATAAAGCCAGTTTTAAAAGTTAGGTGAACTGAGAATGAAACCGTTTTCTTAAGGAATTATATATGTCGAAGTACTTAGAATCATATATAAAAGAAGGTTAAAACATAAATATAGCAACTAGACGAGAACCGGATCCCCAAACTTCTAGCGTACAGAAAAACCTGAAGAAATACTAACTTGGCCTAGGAAATTAGTGGATGGCTGCTTTCCAATCTAAACAAATAATCCTAAAAGATTAGTCTCTAAAGTCTGTAGAAATCGATGCCGATAATAAAGACCATAGACTATAGAAACCAGGATCCTCAAGGAGGGATTGGAATTAAGGTGATTAGAAAGGAGAGAATGCAGGTTGACACAGGTTAGAAAAGCCAGGGACCTGAAGGTACTGCCTACTTGATCCAACATCATTGAATTTATTTATTTGTAAATTATAATCTTGTTTTGAGACCACAGTCCGATTGTTTTTCATTAAGGTGATTGTGTTAGTTATTCCATAGCTACCTTTAAGTTTTAAACATGTATATTTGTGTAGCATACATCTTCATGCTCACCTCAGGAGTGGCTAAAACAATGTCTGCTTCCTTTATATTTTTGACGTGGTCAGATTCATTTTCTCCAGTAAGCTCCAAGCAATTTATCCCCCAAGACCCGAACCTCTGTTTCCAATCACGAACCTTCTCCTGGACTAAATCCTTTGATGGGGCTATATAGATCTTCATGCGACGCGGAAATATGGTAGACAGAACGAATAATCAATTGCAGCAAAGTGAGAAACTATGCATAAACTTTCATTACTACAGTAATGGCTACAGTAACATAAAGAAAGGGAAGACTCACGAGACAAAGTGCAGTCAATGTTTCTCCACAGAAGTCTAATGGCTCTCAGATCTAGTGACTAAGGGAGCAGGGTTTGTCAAAGTTGTGCAATAAAAAAAAGCGTAAATCCCTCTAAATAGAGAGAAGTTTGGCGGTGGTGTAATTTCTCTCCAAGTCAGTTAAGGCTACACTTCCTTCGTATCTCTGGGACAAGTTCAATGGTGACCGTAAGCGAGAACACCTCAAGCACCTTGACTGTGTTGACTCCCAAGAGTAATACCACCTAATTGGTCCAAATTATGATTGGATCAATCCCGGTCAATCTGTGTCCTACAGATTCTGTCCTAATGACTTCCACCAACGAAACTAGTGAGGAAAGTCAAAAGGATAACTCTTTGGAGAACACTGAGGTCCAAGGGGCTGAACCCTCTGTCAAGCCCTAGAGCCCATGTTGTGGAATCCACATCACAAGAGGTTTACCCATGTTCTTCAAAGGGTAAAAGCAAAGCCATCATCATGAAAAGGAAGGTGGTGAACATACCTCATCCACAAAGGAAGCTCGTGCAGAAGACGAAGACAACTGATGCTTTAAGGGATCAAATTCCTATATCACAGGGGCCAGTGCCTCAAGGTCAGTCGAGGTCCTACATGGGTCCATTGACCCGTTCCAAAAACGAGACATGATGGGGATAATTATTCCCGAGTTATCCGCTCTAAACTCAACCCGCTTGGACAATTATTTGCTATGGAATTCTCTTTACTCATTAATGTTTCATATATTTTATTTTATTAAATAAAAGATTTACATGCATGCTTTACTTGTTAACCCAAATTGGTTTTGAATATCGTTTCTCATTCAAATAGAAACTGAATCAAGTATTCTGTAATTATATATGCGAAGCGTTCGTAAATCTTACACAAAATGCATTTATTTATATACTAGAAAAATATAAAACTTATTTTCAATTTGCATAAAGGGAGGGTGAGACTCAAACTATTAACGTAAATGTGAGAGTGAGTATTTTACCATAAAGAATTATATGCTCCCAAATAACAGATTCAATTTTGAACTTGACAAATGTGGCATAGTTGAACATAAGAATTATAAATGGCCCGACTAGGTTTAGGTCATCGATCATGCCTTTAACAAAACGCATGACTTCTTCCACGTTTATCGTGTTCAAGGCAGCCTCATTGGTTATGCCTCTTCCTCTAAGCATTTTGGGCACCTGCATTTAAAACCATAATCTGCTAGTAATGCTTGTCTCTCTTAATAAAAGGTCTTCATCTACATAAGAAATGGTAACCTGGAAAGGAATTAAGTGCTAATTGATCAGAGTATTTGATCAAAGTTCTATGAAAGGATATTGAAAAACCTTGTAACGCACACAAGACGAAAGTTGGACTTTGAATTTGGTACCTCTTCTCCCTCGGAAATAGGTTTAAGTGCAATTATTGTCGCTTGTCCATCTCTATCCTGATAATGAAGAACTAGCATGAATGCAGATGCACAAAATTGATAAAGGAATGCTTTAGAAAGTTGCAAATGGGCATTCGCTATAAATAGGACTCGAAGTTAACATACCTCCTCTCTTTTGAAGGCTTTCGCATTCGGACCACAAGAATGATTCATACAACTCTGCAGAGGATAGAAAGCTGTGCCTAATACAAAATTGGAAAATATGTGACGTTAATTTTTCTTTTCCTCGCCACAATGAGAGAGACAATTCAACATCTGTTGACTATTATATTTTTCAAAACAATTTATATAACCTGCCCAAAAAAAATGGCTTTTATTCTTGAAACACCAAACATCTCTTAAAAAAATATCAATTAGAACTAAATTACGTCATGTTCTCTTGATAATCTACTATCTCCCTTTCTCATTACAGATACATAAAGCCACAGTGCATCCATACTGAACACCCCCAACCCCAAAGAGGTAGTCCAGCACCAAGAAGAACAAACCAGCAAAAGGATAGATTGAAAGATTACTATAACATATATTGACTAACTTTCGACACATAATGACAAAGAAAATGCAAAAGAACATCATACCTTGACAACAAACTGAATAGTCACCACCAAGAGCATCCAAAAATGGTCGTGTGATCTCCTCAGCTTCTTTCTGCCATGAATAACAGGGGAAAATAACATCGGAACATTCAACTTAGCAAAATGTTAGGAGAAGAATATGAACTCTAACCTTTTCAGGATATGGAAGATCGTCATTGTATAAAAAAATAATCTTCCACTGGAGATGCTACAACCAAATCACTGAAATAAAGTGTAATAAAAGTAAGAACTTGATGCCTCAAGCAAATAATATGCTATTGAAAATACACATGAATTGATTTAACTGCCATTGCCAGCACCATTTTGGATTCATGCACACTTTACATATTAAATGGATGAGAGAAAAGGGGAGGAATCCTTGAAAAAGTATGACTTACAGATTATTCAATTCAAACATGCCAATTATATGCCCATAGATATCAAGGGAGAATACTGGGAAGAGTCAAGGAGTTCAAATTTACAAACTCTGAGAAATATTAAGCATGATTCTAATAAGAAACATACATCAAGTACTAAATTGGGAAGGATGCGTGGTTTACATTCCTCATCAAAGATGGCCCCCTTTAGGAGCTGAAGTGACTGAAAGATTCAAATAGTGTAGTTAAAACTTATAATAACAGAATGTTATAGACCATCAAAGAATCTGGTTAGTACTACTGTGGATCATGATGATTAAGCACCCACTATGAACAAGGGAACTTATGACATTAATTGCACTATCATAAATAAGAAGTTGATCAGCAAAATGCATATGCATCCATGCACAGTTACACTCGGAATTTAAAATAAATTTGAAAATGGACTTTTGAATGTACCCACATGACAGGATAACAAATTGTTAGGTTTTTGGCTTGTCAAATATGTCCTAGTTGGTTTAGGATTGTTTTAAGAAAATTAAAGGTATACCGATTCTTGTCCTAAAGGGATTAGGAAAGAATTTCAGTTTTCCTTATTCAATTTAGGTTTGGATTTCTAGAAGTCTATTTGGATTTGGATAAGTGTAATTTCCTAATCCACTTAGAAATAGGAATTCAATCAGCCTTGGGACATGTAAGCCAACTCTATATCTATAAATAGGGTGCGGCAAGGCTTATTTCAGGAAGGGAAAAACAGCCAGAGACAGCCAAGAGTTTTGAGATTAGTTCTAGGGTTTGCAAAAGTTCTGTAATCTCTATTATTAATCAAAGGAGCGGTGATTTCTCTACCTAGACAAATCACAACTGGACGTAGGCAAAAGTTCTGCCGAACCAGTATAATTTTTGTGTGTTTCTAAGTTTTCTAATATTTTCTGGTTTAGTCTATTGCCGTTGGTTACATTAAAGAACAAGGTCTAGTGTGCGGGTTATTTAACAATTGGTATCAAGAGCCTCGTTCAAGGGGTTCTACGATGTCTAAAGGGAAGATGAATGCGGATCTAGGACCTGCGTTAAAGCCCTTTGACGGCAAGGATGACTTCACAGACTGGCAAAAGATGATGAAGAACGTACTGATACAGCAAGATTTGGATGATGCACTAAACGGCGAGAAGCCGACAAGCATGACAGACGCAACATGGACTAAGGTTCTCAAGAAGGCCAAGAGTTCCATCGAGATCCATCTCACAAGATCAGTTCGGTCACACATCACCGAAAAGATGACTGCCCATGAAGCATGGGAAAAGTTGGAGAATGTTTATATGGGCAAAACTGTGTCCAATAAACTTCTTCTAAAGGATGAACTATTCGGACTTCAACTGGAAGAAGGAGGTGATATTGAAGATCACGTATGCAGTTTTCAAAATTGCATAACTAATCTTCAAATGGTCGAAGAAACTTACAAGATGATGATATGGCTATCATCTTGCTGAGGTCTCTACTTTCGTCTTTCAAGCACTTTCGAACAACTCTAATGTTTGGAAAAGAGTCCCTGAAGCTTGAAGACGTAATTCAAGATCTTCAGTCATATGCTAAACTAGATGATATAACTGAAAACTCTCAAGGCCTTTATGCCAAAGGCAAGGAGAGGGGGCGGGAAAAGACAAAGGAAGAGAAAACAGGCAATAAAGGTAGGTCAAAATCCAAGAAGAAAAAGAAAAAGAAGGAAGGTTGCTTCGAATGTGGTTCTGCCAATCATTGGAAGAGGAACTGCAAGATTTGGAAAGAGAAGAAAGCCAAGATGGAGGGAAGCTCAGGTTCAGCTAGTGCACTCACCGAGCATGAGAGTGACGGGGAGCTTCTTCAGTAACATCAGGCTCCAAGGCTTTCACAAATTGGATTTTGGATACCAGATGCACTTTTCATATGTGTGCAGGTAAGACAATGGTTCGATACTTATAAAGAAGTCAACAGCGGGGAAGTTTTAATGGGGGACGATTCTTCATGTCCTGGAAGAGGAATCGGCACTTTTCGAATGAGAATGTTCGATGGGACGATACGAGCTTTGGGGAACATTAGATATGTCCCTAGACTAAGAAAGAATTTGATTTCCTTGGGTACTTTATATGAGGCCGGCTATGGGTACGAGTCTAAAAAAGGAAGACTCATGGTAGCCAAAGGATCACTGGTGGTAATGCGGGGTGACCTACAACCCAATAAGCTGTATAAGTTAATTGGGACCACTATAGTCGGGGGAGCAACTATTTCTGTAAATCAAGGTATAGAAGACAAGACTGAACTTTGACATCATAAGCTCGGGCACATAAGCCAGAAAGGGTTGCAAGAATTACACAAGCAAGGCCTGTTGGAAGGTGTGTCATCTTGCAAATTGGACTTTTGTGAATATTGTGTTCTTGGAAAGCAAAGGAATGTATCATTCGCAAGTAGCAGTGCAGAGAACTGAAGCAAAGAGCAACTCGGCTATATTCACTCTAGATGTTTGGGGCCCTGCACCAACCAAATCAAATGGTGGAGCTAGGTATTTTGTTACTTTCATGGATGATTTTTCTAGGAAGGTTTGGGTTTATTTCATGAAGCAGAAATCCGAGGTTTTTGCAAAGTTCAAGGAATGGAAAACAGAAACTGAGAATCAAACTAGAAGAAAGATCAAGTACCTAAGAAGTGACAATGGAGGTGAATATACAAGTAATGAGTTTACCGATTACTGCAAGCAGGAAGGCATCATAAGGCACTTCACAGGTAAAGAAGAATCCCCAACAAAATGGAGTTGCTGAGAGGATGAACCGAACTCTCATGGAGAGAGAGAGAGAGAGGAGCATGCGATTTCATGCAGGATTGCCTGAGAGTTTTTGGGCAGAGGCTGTTAATCATGCAAGTTATTTGATTAATAGATCACCATCTACAGTTCTCGGTTTTAAGAGTGCAGAAGAGGTATGGTCTAAGAAGCCGGTGGACTATTCCAAGCTCAGGGTGTTCGGTTGCAGTGCTTACACACATATTCCAAGTGATGAAAAGTCCAAGCTCATACCGAAGTCTACACATTGCAGATTCTTAGGTTTTGAGAAAGGAGTGAAGGATTTCAAGCATTGGGATATCAAAAACAGGAAAAAGGTTGTCAACCGAGATGCTGTCTTTGATGAGACAACCATGCCTCTGAATAAAGTCGAGAGCAGTAGGGAGAAGAAAGATGATGCTGAAATTGAAGTAACAAAGATTCCGTTAATCAGTTTAGAATGAAGAAGAAGCTCAGGTGGAGCAAATTGAGCAAGATGCCGAATCTGATGGTTTGGATAAATCAATTTTCCAAGCAATAAAACCCTTCCTCCCTTTAGAAATTTTAAACTTATGTAGCATTTCTTGAGCCACAACAATATTATCAATAATTTGTCTCCCTTGGATAAAGCTCACTTGATTAGGACTGACCAAACTAGCCATACAAGGCTAAAGCCTGGCAACAAGAATCTTGGAAATCACTTTATAGAGGGTGTGGCAAAGACTAATGGGGCAAAGCTAAGTCATGGAAACAAGTCTCTCAAATTTAGGCACCAAAGCAATCAACATCTGATTAATATTCTCAGGAAGAGAAGAGTTAAAAAACAATCTTTAACCAAAGCAATAATATTAGCAGAGCACATCCCCCAATATTTCTAGTAAAAGAGGGCAGGAAATCCATCATGTCTAGGAGTTTTTAATCCCCCAATAGAAAATAGACTATTTTTAACTTCATCATCAGGTAACCTCACAACTTAAACCTTCTAAATTAGTATCAAGCCAACCCTGGAAAAAGATCAGGGAGCAACCTATAGTCATCAACCAAAACAGATTCACCAACAACCCTTGGAAATAATTGACAATAGTCATCTTCATTCCAATCTTACAAGTGACCCAAATCTTGAACACGCATATTATAGAAACCTAACAGTTGGTATCAGAGCATAAGGTTATTCACACACACGGAAATCGTTGTTTGAGCATGCCTATTACGTTTTCCTATTTGTTTATGCCATGATGAGTTTTTTGATGCAGTGGAACAAGAACAAAATATAATTTCGAGCAAACTTAACTCCATTGATTCTAAGAATACCCAGAATTAAAACTCTAATATGTTAATTCTGAGAATACCCAGGATAAAAGTAAAGAGATGAGAGAAAAATCTCAATCTTCATTCAATAACAAACATCAACTGCCTTTCTTACAATTTCATGCATTATTTATAGGAGCCTCTCAATCAAGATGAGATAACTCCTCATAACTCTCCTAAACCTTTCATATCCCAACTTCCCTCCTAATGATAACTTCACATTAAACCTCCCTATAACTCACAAAGATGAAAAGACTCTCCATAACTTTGTTCATGAACCCAGATAACTCCCATATACGAAGAGACACTTATTTACTATAGGTTGTTAAGACTTTCCTCATGCATGAACGTGATCCCAAGGGTCCAATGTATTTGCTAAACTCGCTGCATCATCTTCCCGGGTTGGCAAAAAATTTGCCCTCGAATTTGGATCATTGTCAGAAGTTGGTACCACGGAAAGGAACACGATATTTCACATTCAACACATCAGACGTGCGAACATGGCTGGGAAGCTTCAATTTGTAAGCATTTGGATTAATCTTCTCAAGGATTTCCATAGTTCCAATTTTTCGAACAGCCAATTTGTTATATTCACCAATAGGGAAACGATCCTTGGTAAGAATGACCCAAACAAAATCTCCAACATTGAACTCCATAAATTGATGCTTCTTATCAGCATCATGTGTATACTTGCTAGTAGCGTTCACCAAGCGCTGCTGTGTTGTGCGATGGACATCTTGGAGTTGTGAAATCAAATCTTCAGCCTTGCCATGAACTTGCTTTAAATCAACAACAGGGGCTAAATCAATTGGAGCTCGGGGATTCTAGCCATAGTTAACAAGAAATGGACTAAAGCCAGAGCTGCGATTAATTGAGCGGTTAAAGGCGAATTCTGCTTGATATAATTTTTTATCCCAAGACTTGAGATGTTCACCCACCAAACTTCGTAATAAATTACCCAAAGATCGATTCACGACTTCAGTTTGTCCATCGGTTTGTGGATGGTAAGCGCTGCTGAAATCAAGCTTGATGTTAGATAGACGTGTTGCATTCCTAAGAGGACACAAATTAATGTGCAAACAACCAATTAAAAATACCCGCAAGTGCACGAATCTATTGAAGTATAGATTATGTAAGTACGGGTCGATCCCATGAAGAACTTGTCGGCTTCCTATAAGTTTTAATTTGAGTACGTAAATAACACTTAATTGACACACCACAAATGCACAAATGCAAAATGAAAACTAAAAATGAGTAAAGAAGTGTAAAAGAAATGAAACAATACAAGAAAACTAAACAAAAACAAAAACAGCATTTTCTATCGCCATTTTATCACCACTTTATCACTTGTGAACAGTGCCATGAACAGTGAACAGTGCCATAAACAGTGAACAGTGACAGCGACGACCGGTCTCGTGTGGCAGTGACGACCGGTCGTTGAACAGTGACGACCGGTCTCTGAACAGTGACGACCGGTCGTTTTTGCACAGAATCAAAATTTGTGAAATTTGTGATGAGCGACCGGTCGTTAGAAAACAGTGCGACCGGTCGCTTTTTCACAGAATCGTTTTCTCTGTTTTTCAGTTCCGACCTCTGTTCAGTTTTCGACCTATAACTTTCCAACCGTATGTCCAAAATTCACGTTCTTTATACGGTTGGATTCAGCACAGAAAATGCAAGAACACATCGCGGACCAAAAGTCCAAAACAATTACGGAAACAACCAAATTTCAGTGACAAAGACACAAAACGTGTCAAACACGCAACTCACACACACATTGGGGGGGTTTTTGATTTGTTTCAAGTGACCTATTTCTATTGCATGAAAGTAAATGAACTTTGAATTTAAATGAGAATGGCAGAGATGAATTATCAAAATGTGAGAGTAAAATGTAACAAACACTAGGGTTTCGGAATCCACCCTAAACAATTCTACCAAAGTTCATGAATACTCAAGTGATGAACTCTAAACGTGTTGATGAAAATGTTCGCAATCAAGACCAGGACGAGTGACTCAAGACGCATTGATTCTCTCTAATATACGTAAAGTGCAGTATGAGTGCTACAATACTTGTGCCTTCCCTATAATCGAATCTAGGTGTGCTTAGTACTTTGATTCAATTACAAGAAAAACCCATTAAGTTCAAAGAGAATATGAACATCACAAGAATCCTAATAGCATGGTGTTTACATTAGGTATTCAAGAAACCAATTCACATGGATGATTCTTACTTCATCCATTTATTGCTTAGGATAACATGAAGATACACATAACCCCAACAACCTCAAGAAGCATGCTTTCAAAGGTGATCAATCAAAGAAGAACATACATCAAGGATAGATTAATTTGGTGAATTGGAATTCATCAACAATATCTAGAAATTCATACACTCAAGCATCAAAACAATAAGGTAATCATGTTTAGGGCTTCAACCTAAGCCCTAGCTATGGAGTTTAGTTGCTCATATTTATTCCAAATACAAACTCAAAATGAAAATAGAAAGAGTTTACAGATTTTCAGAAAATGATGAAAGCTTCAAGATCATAAATGGTGGAAGTCTTCTTCTCCACTTTTCTTGGCTGCACCTTGGCTTTCTCCAAGCTCCAAAAACTCCAAAATCTGCTCTCCAGTTGTAGAATAATTGAATGGATCAGCTACCCACGTTTTTAAGCCTCTCATACTTCAGATTGCACTCACCTATCCCTTGCCCATCAATTCCAGCTCAAAGATATCATATAAAACTCATGCTTTAGTTAAAGCCTTTGCCCTTGTCCCCTTGCCATGATGAAGCTTTGTCCTCAATAAGATGCCAATTGCTTCAGAAAATATCTCAAAGCTAAGGTAACTTCTTGTTACCAAGAGTTATGGTAACAAGAAAATCAAGATAACACAAAGGAGGTAAAAGCTGGCCAAATTCGGATTTCAGAGCTGTGGTAACATGCAGGATTGGTTGGATGGGCAATACTTGTCCAATGGAGCTCAAATTTGGATATGTTGTAGTTAACATCCATTGGAACAAGTCTCATGAAGATCATGACCTCATCCGAGCACCAGAGCATGTTGATCCCAGGCCAAGAAGTTGACCTACGAAAATAAGCAAAAACAGAATTTATAACAAATAATGCACTTTTAGCTCATTTTCAATCTAACCAAGGTAAAATCTAAGAAAACACAAAAAGGAAGTAAAAAGCTATAAAATGTCAAGAACTAACTCAAAATAAAAGGTGAATAACATGAAAAATCATGTGTAAAAATGAACCGAACAAGACGCCACAAACAACGCCAAAAATGACTAAGGAAGTGGGTGTCTTTGTCTGACATAATGGACAAAGGCAGCCCATGAAGACCATAAACTTCTCGAAAAAACAGTTGAGCAACAATGATTGCATCAGTAGTCTTCTTGCAAGCCAAAAAATGGACCATCTTGGAAAATCTGTCTACAACAACAAAAATGGAATCATTTCCATGTTGGGTGCGTGGCAAACCAAGGACAAAGTCCATACTAATGTTGGTCCATGGTTGACTTGGAACAGGAAGCGGCATATAAAAGCCAGCATTGGAAGCGACACCCTTGGAAATTTGACAAACACGGCAACCCTCCACAAATTTGGTGATTTCTTTCCGCATGGAAGGCCAAAAATAAGTATTCATCACAAGCTACAAGGTCTTGTCACGACCCAAATGACCTTCATTATGCAATTCCTAAATAATTTTCAAGCACAGGCTACTAGCAGGAACACACAATTTATTTCCTTTAAATAGGAAACCATCACGCAAAACAAAATATGTCTGCTTTCCAACACCAACATCAGGGAGTATTGGTCCAAAATATGGATCATATGACAAAAATTCACGAAATGAATCAAAACCAAGTACCTCATTTCGCATAGAAACCAAGAGGGTTGAACGACGGCTCAAGGCATCGGCAACCTTGTTTAAAGATCCTGATTTATGCTTGATAACAAAGGTAAATTGTTGAATAAAAGTAGCCCACCTTGCATGCTTAGATGAGAGCTTGTCTTGGCTATTAATATGTTTCAAAGTATCATGGTCAGAATAAAGAACAAACTCATTGTAGGCAAGATAAGAACTCCAATGCTTGAGTGCTCGAACTATGGCATAAAACTCAATGTCATAAGTAGGTAATTTGACTTAGATCCACTCGGCTTTTCACTAAAAAATGAAACATGCCCCCCTTCTTGACTAAGTACAGCACCTATGCCAATTTTGGAAGCATCACAGTGTAACTCAAATGGTTGAGTGAAATCTGGCAGAATCAGGATGGGAGCTGAAGTTATTTTCTGCTTGACTTGTTGAAAAGCTTCCGTAGCAACTTCAATCCATAGAAAATTTCCAGCCTTTATGCAATCTGTTATCAGCGCCATTAGAATGCTGAAATTAGGAATAAAGCGGCGATAAAAGGACACCAACCCATGAAAGCTACGTACTTCATGAATATTCCTCGGGATTGGCCAGTTTAAAATAGCTTCAACCTTGGACTCATCAACTGAAATTCCATCCTTAGAAACCACATATCCAAAGGAAAATAACACGATCTGTCATGAACTTCTCGCAAGTGCTGAACATGCAGATTGTGGTTAGCACTATAAATTAGTATATCATCAAAGTAAACCACTAAGAACTTGCCAATAAAGGGACGAAAAATTTCGTTCATCGCACGCATAAAAGTGCTTGGTGCATTAGAGAGCCCAAAAGGCATTACCAACCACTCGTACAGGCCATCACGAGTTTTAAACGCCGTCTTCCACTCATCACTAGGCCGTATACGGATTTGGTGATACCCACTTTTCAAATCCAATTTCGAAAAGATTGTTGCTCCACTCAATTGGTCCAAAAGATCATCCAACCGCGGAATAGGAAATCTATAGCGGACTGTAATCTTGTTAATTGTGCGGCTATCCAAGCACATCCTCCACGTGCCATCTCTTTTTGGTGTGAGCAAGGCGGGTACTGCACAAGGGCTAAGACTTTCTCGAATGTGTCCCTTGTATAGAAGCTCCTCCACTTGGCGACGTAGTTCTTCATGTTCTTTGGGACTCATGCAGTAATGTGGTCGATTGGGCAAAGTCGAACCAAGCACTATGTCAATTTGGTGCTGTATTTCTCGAAGTGGAGGTAAACCATGGGAAAGCTCACTTGGAAATATACCTTGGAACTCTGCAATCAGACCTTGGGCTGCTTCTGGATGCCATGTTGTTTTTCACATTCTTTTCCAATCAACACATAAACAATCCCTGAATTTTTATTCTCTTCACTGAATTCTCTCCTTGTTAATAGAGTATTATTTTCCACAGTTGTTGATGGCTTGGAAACAATCTCCTTATTAGGAAATAAGACAAGTCTGGTCTTGCCAATCAAGAAACTGTTCTTTACATCATGAATTACACCCCTGTCATATTGCCACGGGATGACCTCCCCAACAAAATATGGCACGCATCCATAGTGATAACATCACACCACACTTGAGAAACTAAACAACGTCTTGTAACACTTACATCATTTTCTTTCTATAACCACGATAATTTGTAAGGATGAGGATGCTTCTTTGTTGCCAATCCCAACTTTTGAACTGCCTATTCAGCAACTACATTTTCACAGCTTCCAGAGTTGATAACAAGTCGACAAACCTTGCCCCCAATTGTGCATGTGGACTAGAAAATATTGTGACGAAGCCATGAATCACCATCAGCTGCTCGTGGATTGTGACAAACCCTTCGACGATATACTTTTTTGGTGCCGATTTATTTTTTTGGTGCTGTATGTCGACGATATACTTTTGGCCACAAATGACCACAATTTACTGAAGGACACTAAGGAACTACTTTCAAACAATTTTGAGATGAAGGATTTGGGAGAAGCTGCTTTTGTGTTAGGCATTGAAATTCAGAGAGACCAAGCTCGAGGCCTCCTAGGCTTATCACGGAAAACATACATTGAAAGGATACTCAAGCGTTTTGACATGAGTATGTGTTCTTGATAGAAAGTTCCATTAGCTAAAGGAGATTTAAAGAAGGAGCATTGCCCCCAAGAATAAAAAAGAATAAGATGAGATGAGGAACAAGCTATACGCTTCTCTAGTTGGAAGCATTATGTATGCACAAGTGTGTACAAGGCCAGACCTAGCCTTGTGCATTAGCAAGATGGGGAGATACATTGGATAGCTGGAAAGAAGATTTTGAGGTGCCTACATAGAACAAAGGCTTATATGTTGATTTACATACGCATAGAGAATTTAGAGCTTGTTGGTTATGCTTATGCGAATCTTGGAAAAGCATAGGATGATTACATCTCTACTTCAGGTTTTCTTTTCAAGATGGCAGGAGCAGCTGTTGCTTGGAAGAGTGCTAAACAAACTGGTGTTTCGAGTTCAACCATGTTTTCAGAATACATAGCTCGCTATGAAGCCACTTGTCATGCAATATGGCTAAGGAATTTTATTAAAGACATTAAGATGGTGGACTCGATTTCTAGACCAATCCAGATATATAATGACAACACTGCGGCTGTTTTTTCACTTGCATGAACAACAAGATGTTGTCTGGACTTCAGCATATTGGCAGAAAATATTTAATAGTGAGGGAGAAGGTAGCGGACAAACTAGTCAGGTTTGATCATATCAGAACTCAAGATATGATTGCAGATCCGTTCACAAAGTTTTTGCCTTCAAAAGCTTTTCTGAGACATGTTGAGAGCATGAGATTATTTCCTAGTTTTGATGCTGCAATCTAGTGGGAGTCTTGTTTCCATTCTGATATTTTACTAGTTTGTTTATTTTGCTGTTTTTTGGATTAAGAGATTTGCATTTATGGATGTTAATTTGGTTGACAGTTTTATTTATTATTGAATAAATTCTACCATTTTGAATATTTATAAGTTTAAACTCATTATGCAATTTTGTTTATGCATGTGAGTTTATGGTCTCTTTTGAGATACTATTGTTTTAATAACATTAAGGATTGACTCTTGCTAAGTCGTAAAGGGGTACTTGTACTGAAAAGCATAAAGATTCACATTAAGGATCAGGTACATATTAAGGTTCGCGTTGTAGGTGCTTCATGTGTTTTGAGATTGCATTATGTGATTATAGATGACATGTTTTTAATAAAGAGAGCATTGCTTGTCTATAGTTCGTTTTGTCTAATCACTTTTCACTGTAGCTTGAGGGGAAGGACTTAACTGTTTTAAACTCTGGGGCCGGCCAATAAAGATTATCAAACCTTTCAAAATACAGAAGCTTAGTGTTCTAGTGCTTGATCTAGTGGGAGAATGTTATGTTTTCCTATTTAGATCGGTGCACTAGATATTGAGTTATATCAGGTTTTGATAAGAGTTTAAATTAAGTTATACCTTGAGGCCCAAAACCTTGTGGAATAACGAGAGGTTTTGAAGCCTATTAAGGGGTCCTATTTATTTCCTTTTATGCATGAACCGATCTAGTGGGCTTAGAAGATTAGTCAAGTCGGCCCTCGGTGATGAGTAAAGACGACTTGACCTAGCCCTATATAAGCTTAAGGCCCTGCTCTAATCAGACACATTCTCTAACCCTATTCTCATCATAAGGAGAGAGCTTAAACAGATTCTGAGAGAGAGCAGAAGTCTTGAGCCGTTCTTGTTCTTGCTAGGATTGATGCTGTTACGGATTGGATGAGTTCAGAGGTCGTGTACTCAAGGAAGATGGTTCAAGGTATGTCTTTATATCTTTACGTATTTCAAATTGTGTGAAAGATCTTGAACACGCATATTATAGAAATCTAACACCAATTTCCAGCCTCATTATTCAAACCTTCAAGTTTATTCCTCCTCCTTCTTATGACAGGAGATAAGTAAAAAAAGCGAGTGTTTCTATCCCCTTCCTTCAACAAAGTATTTCTAGACTTCTGTAACCAAAACAACTCTTCCTGTTCAAGGACCAAATTATACTCAGGAGATAACTCATTCTCAAGCTTATTGAGATAAGAGTTATAATTTAAACATAACTTCCTTTGAATGCTTGCCAGTCTGGCCAAAAGTCTTTGTTTCTTTTGAAAGAGACAACCAAAACCTTGCCTATTCCAAGAAACAAGAAGGGACACAAGCCCAGCAAATTTAAGAACCACATTACCATTATTAGACTGCCAAAGATCAGCAATAAACTCAGAAAACTGAGGGTGGGGGAACCACACATGGCTTGAAACTGAAAAGGCACACAATCTTTATTAGGGAGATGAGTATAAGACAATCTAACCATGATAGGACAGTGATCTAAATTCACCCAAGGCAAGTGAGAAAGATAGGCCTCAGGAAACAAAAATCTCCACGCAATATTACTCAAACTCCTATCAGGCCTTTTCCAAATGATACCCTCCGCATTTATTTTATTACACCACGTAAACTTGGCTCTAGAGAAACCTAAATCAATGAGCTGATTACGGTCAATCCAATCAATAAAATTCTGTCCACCAGAATAAAAGTTGCCACCAGCCTTTTCATTAGCACAAACAATGTCATTAAAGTCCCCTAAAATCAACCAAGGCAGCTTAGAAGCCTGAGCAAGACCGTCGAAATAAGCCCAAAGAGACTCACGAATACCTGGACAAGGGTTAGCATACACCACAGTGAGCAACCACCAATTAGTCCCCAATTGCACTAGAGCAGTAATTGATTGACTAGAATGAGCAATGATTTGAATAGAGATAGAGTTGTTATTCCACAACAACCAAACATCCCCATAAAAGTCAGTGGCATCAACAATATGATAATTAGAGAAACCCAAACTCTTAGCAATTCGCAAACCTCTAGAACGACCAATTCTATGCTCAAGAATAGCTAGAATATCAATAGCATAAGCCTTTTTTAAATCTTTAATAGTACGAGCACAACTTTCCTTGCCAGGCACCCCTAACATTCCATGAGACAATAATCATTATAAAAAAGAAGGATAGGGAAGAACTTAGGATAAACCTAATTCTGCAATTGCTCAACCTCACCACTAGTGGAGGCAGCTTGTTAAACGACCATAGTCGTAGCAATACCAAACTCTGGTATCACCTTAATCAACAAAGTCACCATGGTGGTCCATATCGTCAGAAGTTAAACTTACACTCGAAGAGAAAGCTTCATTGAGCACCTTTTGACCAATGTCAGGGGTTTCATGACCATGAAGCATCCCACCTTTCCCTACAGAAGACTCGGAAAAGAAAGGTCCCTCCATATGGAAAGAAAACTTCCCAAGAACATCATCCTGCATAGAATCCTCACGAACTTGCATTCCCACAGCATTCGGACCTTTAGAGCTATTAAAAGCACTCCTAACCCTATTCTTCCCATCCCTTCGAGCACCAGAATCAGGCTTAACAACAATTCCAGAACCTGCTAAGTTAGTGATATCTCTCATAGGCTTCTTAAAAACCCAAGTAGAAACATTATGCATTGTACCAGCTTGTTTCTTAGAAGACGAAGACATAGGGGAGGCACGCTTATGAGCTTGAGCAACCGGTTTAGAAGCCTTCTTAAAACCAAAAGGACCAGGAGTGAAACCCGCATCCTCATCGTCCCTACCATCATCATCCCTCAAAATATTAAATCTAGAGCCAGACTGGCTAGTGGCAATCTTCACACCACTAGCCTTATCAGGCTTCTTGGTGGAAGAGAACAACTGCCCTTGTTCATGTGGAACCTTCTTTATGAAATTTTTAGGTTGCATCAACATCCATTGACCATGCATCTTAGTTGGACTCTCAGCAACCAAATTAGCAGGGTCAGCAACAACCTCATCCTCAATTGGAGCAGGAGGAGTACCCTCCATATTCTTAGAAACTTCTTCCTCAGAAGACTGCTTTTGCTTAGCCTCCACAATAACAGGGCATGTATCTCTACCATGCCCAAAACAATCGCATTCAAAGCAAACTAACTGAATCCCTTCATAAACAACCCCATAATTACGTCCCTCAACTTCAATAAAGGGGATAAGAGGCTTGGATAAATCAAGCTCAACACACAACCTAGCAAACTTACCTTGAGCTTGACCCATTGTATGCCCGTCCACCTTAATGGTAGTACCAATGAGATTTCCAATTTTCATCATAACATCAGTATGAAAATACTCCACATTCAACCCATTGATTCGAATCCAAGCTGTCATGTGAGTAACCCTCTCTTCTTTAGCATTAAACCTAGGTTTCCAATTTTGAGTCACAATATATTGCCCAGCAATTTGCCAAGGACCACCAGTGAGCACATACCTCTTATCTTCCTCAAGAAGAAATGTGACAATGAAATAATTGTTTTCCATATCTATTAAACTCATTGGACCCTTCAACTCTCAGTGTTGAAACAAATGGTCACGCAAGAAAGTACACGAAAGAGGGCGACCCATTAGCTTGATAATCACAGCAGTCCTCCAAGGCCTCTACAAGCAATCCTTAACCCTATCAGAAAATTCAATGGATGGAATAGCCCCATGCTTGATTACCACATCATCATCACTGATTTCAAACTTATCCTCAGCCATCCCAAAATCTCCAAAGACTTTATCTTTGAAGCTCATTGAAATTGGGGGCAAAGAAGGAGGAAGCACATCAGAATCCAATCCACCAACATCCAACATCTCCCATGTACGAGCACGCTTCCCTCCAGCAACCAAGCCCTCCTTTGAGCCGCCACCCGCAGTGAACACAAACTCAGGATATCCCATCCGCCACTACAGACGATGGAACGGTCACAGCACAACGAAGAGCAAGAAGATCGTGAAATCCCTAGAAAAACCCAAGAGCGTGTAGCGCGTTCTACTCCAGACTCTATTCAACGACTTTCAAACATTTAAATAAGACCCTATTGAGATGCACTTTACTCATTATTGTTTCATATATTTTATTTTATTAAATAAAAGATTTACATGCATACTTTACTTGTTAACCCAAATTGGTTTTCAAAACCGCTTCTCATTCAGATAGAAACTGAATCCAGGATTCTGTAATTATATATGCGAAGCATTCCTAAATCTTACACAAAATGCATTTATTTATATACTATATGTTGTGTAGATTCAGCTGCACCAAAATGGATTCAGCTGCATCCTCAACTTGTGATACTCGCAAGTGCACGAACCGTTGGTAGTTTAGCATATGTAAGTGCGAGGTCGATTCCACAGGGATTGGTGATTGAATGATCCAATTCAATTTTCCTACACAAAACAAAAATGAAAACAAAAGAAACAAAACAAGAAGAAAGAATGTACATTACAAGAAAAATAAATTACAACTAAGAAAACATTAAGTAGAGAATTTGAGGAAGGAAGGAAAGTGTTTGAGAGCTTGAGAATTTGGAGGAAGGTGTTTGGGAAGCTTGAGGATTTTGGAAGGGAAAGGAAGGTGTTTGGGAAGCTTGAGGATTTTGTGAACTTGGAGAATTTGAGAACTTAGGGAAATGAGAGAAAGGTGTTTGTGAAGTGTTTGAGACATGGAGACGTTTGGAAGAGAAGGGAAATGTGTTTGGGAAATTTGGAGAAGGGAGGAGAAAGTGTTTGAGTGATTTGGAGAATTTGGAAGAGTAAGGAAAGTGGTGTTTGGGAACTTTGTGGATTTTGGAAGAGAGTGTTTGAGGACTTTGAGAATTTGGAAGGGAATGGGAATTGTGTTTGGGAAATGTTTTAGAGCATGGAGAACTTTGAAAGAGAATAGAGAAGTGTTTGGAGAATTTATAGAAGAAGAGAAAGGAAAAATGCTTGAGATTTATAGTACTAGAATCTTGTTACAACAATTGAGAACTACAAAGGGAAACTAAGAGAATTTGAGGGAGAGAAGGGAAGGGAGCTCTAGAGAGGTGCTTGAGAGCTCCCCCCTTGGGGTGTTATTACAAGCTTAGAGAACTTCCCTATTTATAGGCCTAGGGAAAGTGAAAGTCTGAATTCAATAAGACTAATGCATACAATACTTGAATTATAAAATCTGAAATGGTTGATGCACTTGTATTAGAAAATCTTCAATGGTTGATGCACTTGTATTAGAAAATCTTCAATGGTTGATGCACTTCCCCACTAAATCCCACCAGCAGCCCTAGCTCATCTTCATGTCACCATGACCAAGCTTCCAACCAGAAATGATAGCTCATGCCTAGCTCACCATGACCAAGCATCCAACCAGGCACATGCTGAGGTCAGCATGACCAGCAACTTCAAGGGCTTACAACTTGGGCTTCTCTTAATCAAATTAGGACTTTAAGCACTCCAAATTGAAGTTCGGAATGTCATCTTTGTTACCTAAAGCTCAATTAACTGAAATATAAACACAAAAAGGATTAAAAGCACAAGTTTAACTCAAAAACATAACCAAATCATAAGCTAGAAGGGTAAGAATTAATATACAATTATGAACCGATCAAATACCCCAAAACCTAGATTTTGCTAGTCCTCGAGCAAAACAACACAAAACAAAGTTAAAAACAAAACTAGAAGTTAACTAAACCACTTTCGTAGGTAACTCGATTGCATTTAGCATATGCAACAAGCCTTTAAACCTCTAGGCATCCCTAGTAGGAGGAGTTGTGTCTCCTGAGGGTTTAACAATATCAGAATACCCACAAACGTTTTTCTAACTCTACAAAACAAAATGGTTAGAAAATTTAAAAGATTGTTAGTCTTTAAGCAAAACCAAAACAAAAAACAAACATAAATACATTAACAAAAACAAAAACAAAAAATAAAAAAAGAATTACAAAAATAAAACGAACTCAAAACAATCTTTCCGAACATTTTCTAAAGAGAAATGACTCATGCACATGACTTAAACGTTTTTGACAATAAAAAGTCCGTTTTAGACATTATTTACAAGGCGGCAAAGTTCAAAACACGACATGCTCAAAGTGTAGTAGTGTGATAGCCAAATGCAACAAATTTCTCAATCTTAGTTTTCACACAATTTCAAAAATCATACAAAGCATAAGTTCAACTTCAAATCTCACCAAAGTTGTCCTCTCACAAATGAATCACTCAGAAGAGGGCTATAATGCATCACTCAGTTATAAACATGAGAATAGAGTTAAACTATAAGGACTTAACTCGAAATAGAAAGATGAAGAACTTGCATTAATATGATCTCAAGAAGGATGCCAAACACTTAAAAGTAGAAAAATGAATGCAATTCAACCAGATGACATTTAAGATCAATTTAGGTCTTTAACATAGGTTGTAATGGGGCCAAGGGTGTAAGGTGAGTAAGAAATGAAAGGTATGGATAATACAAAGTCCAAGGAACTCGCAATGTAAGAGCATAAAACAATTGTTTACAAGACTTCGAATCATCACGATTAGATTTTTTCTTTTACATGATCAAAACTCCTTATACCTTCATTTACATTGATTCATACTCCTTTCCTTTAATTGAACAAACACCAATTATTTTGAAGGCCCAAAAATGAAATTTCAATCAACCATCACTTTTCTCTTTTCTTTCACCAATTGTGTGATTTTTTGTTTTTCTTTCTTCTTTTTTTTCGAAATGTAACACATCTTCCCAAACTTAGCATGAAAAACACATTCCAATTAAAGCTCATGAGTTCCTTAGAAAGGTAAATATTTGTTTTTCGGGCTAAGGCGAGGAAATAAAATTGGTAAATGAAAGAAAAGGTTTACATGTAGGCTCAAAATGGTTAACAATGGAAAATCATGCTTAAGCATGCATAAGGTTAGCTTGAAAGGCACAAACGATCCAAAGAGGGCCTTAATATCACTTCTTAAATGTCATGAAATCAAATTGCATAAGAATGAATGACTTTTAAGTGTTCAACCAAATCAATGAATAATGAGATCAAACAACAACTTAGATGACAAGAAAATAAGAGTATGTATATATAACACTCATGAAATGAAGTACAAGGCTCAAAAGCTCACTTTATATGGTTATATAAGTCTAATTTATGCTTCATACAATTCTTTAGATCATGCAAATCCTTTAATTGGAAAATTATGAAACAAATGGCAAGTGCAAAGGTTTCAAACATATCATGCTAGAAAAATGCCAAATTTATTTATTTTAAAATTTTAATAAAGAAAGAAAAAAAAATACTAAAATAAAATGAAATCCAATTTTCATTTAAGTCATGCAAACATATATCACAATCTCATCAAATGTGTTCGGAAAGTGACTAAAAAAAACAAAACAAAACAAAACAAAACAAGACTTAAATAGAAGAAAAACAAGCAATTTTTTTATTTTGTATTTTGTTTAGAAAAACCAAATTTACTTGCTAAACTCCAGGACCCCCAAACCTAGAAATGAACATTGCCCTCAATGTTTAAAAATTAGCCACAAGCAATGTCATAACTAGAAATGAAAGGTATTAAAGCAAATAAAAATCACAAAACATACAAAAATAAAATAAAACAATTACAAAATAAAAATTACAAAACAATCAAACAAATATAAAATTTAAAATTTAAAAAAAAAAAAAACGAAACAGTAAAACACTCAAAACAGTAAGCCCTAACAAGATAGTCTTACACAAACTGAAACCCAAACAATTGAAAGCCCAACCCAAAATGAAATTAACCCAACAACGGTAAAACCCGACCCAACATGAAATCTGAAGCTCACACGTTTAAATTTAATTTTTTTCTTAAAAAGATAAAACGTGAATTATGAGCGCAAAGCGGGATTTCTAAAAGAGGGAATGTGGTCCCTGATGTCGTCTCATGGATAGTCACGGGCAGAAAGCAGGAGCCACGTGTCGACGCATAGAGGCGCCGCAGACTCCACAAGCAGAAATTACGGGGCCATGGAAAGGCGCGACGACTTTGCTGAACGCGTCCGTTAAGACAAAGCAAGTCGTGACAAATAAGTTGGAAACGGTTGGAAAGTGAGATGGTTGTGGGACTCGAGGAACGCTGGAGATTCAGAAAATGCTCGGACGCTGCACTGGCTAGGGTTTTGTGAAAGACTATGTCTATAAGAAGGAAAAAGGAGGGGGAAAAAACAAAAAAACACAAACTAGAAAAACACACAAAAGAGAAAACAAGCAAGAAAAAGAAAAAGAAAAGTGAGAAATCAAATGGCGTCTTCCTACCCCTTTTCGTTGGATCTCAACCTAGCTCCACCGACTCAAACACGAGGCCAAGCAGGAGCACCAGGATGGATGCCCTACTTTGCCTCCGCACGGGGCCAGTGACCGTCAATGACTCATACTCCTGGACAACGATGTTGCCATTGGAGTTGGCAGAAATTTGGTGACTCCTAAAGATATACGTGTGTTCGGGACAAGGGATGACAACCGGGTCATGAGTGATGCCCTAGCACTGAGCATGCAGAGTACAGCATGTGTCGCAAGTTTGGTTCATCGCCTACTTGCGAAGTCCCATGAGGTAGAGGTGCTGAAAGGTCAGTGAGCGGCGGAGCACAGGATGGTTGAAGAGTGTCAAAGTGCTATAAAAAGCTTGAAAAGGGAGCGGTCAAGGATAGTGGAGGTGAATCGACACCAGCTAGACGTATTGCGGGACGAGAATAAAAACCTATCAAAGATGGTAGAGTTGTACTCTCGCGACATGCGAAAACAGCTGGAAGACCTAGACCGACCGGGTAAACGCAAGAAACCAGATCGCGAGAAAAGTTATACTGAAGCTAAGATTGCGATCTTTGGGAGCTCAAGTGATGAGCCCCAAGAGGCTGTGCGTGAAGCTCCGGAAGAGGACAGCCAGATGGCCAAACTAAAAGCTCCTATGGTCGAGACACCGAAGGCCAAGGAGAAATGATTTCAGTTTTTTATTTATTATTTACTTTAAAATGTATGTTTGTTTGTTTTTTTTTTTAATTGGGAAATAAAAAGTTATGTTATCTCAAAGACACGAATGATCCTAAATTTAAAGAACGACGATCAAACAAAAACATGAAAACCCAAACATGCATTTTTATTTTTAGTTAAGTAAACACACAAGTAACTGCTTTTTCTTTTAAGAGAAAAACTTAAGGATGACCAGTTAAGGGCCTCAGAAAACACAGCCAGGGGATCCGGGAAGGTTGGAGGGGTCACAATGGTCCCTCTTAAAACCCAAACTTCTTAGACACCGAAGGTGCCGCCTAAAGAACTCCTAGACACTGTATAGACTGCGGTTGCTCATCCGGAGTTACCAAAAGTTTAGCTCCTTCAAAGAATATCCTATGAGTTTTAAATTATACTAACTAATTAAATAAAAACAAAATAAATAAATAAATAAATAAAAACTAAAATAAACACGCAATTCAAACAAGAATTTAAAAGAAGAGATGAGATTCTTGCACCAGGTGTCCAAGACGCATCTTTAATTTTGTCTCTTCTTCCAATTAAATTCTTGAGAAACCTGACAAACAAGAAGAAAACAAGTTATTTTTAAATTAAAAAGAAAAAATAATGAATAAAGAAAAATAAAATAAAATAAAAAGAAAAAAGGAAAACACGCTTCCCCAAACTTAAACAAAAGAAAAGAAAAACAAAATGACTGGAAATAACAGACAAAAATACAAAGCAATCAGAAAAAGAGGAGGCAAAAGTAAGTGAAAGTGTAGACATGCTCCCTTTTAAAAATACGTGCTCGCAATTTGCGCCTTAAATGAAGGGATCCGAGAGAAAGGAGCACAGGATAGCACCATCGAGATCCGAAGTGCTTTCGGCTCCCTTGTCTACATAAGTCTATTTAAACACATCTCGGTGAAGTAGAAGAGCACCTCGCATTTCTTCCTGCAATTCAGAGAAAAACATCAAAAAATCCAGAAACAAAACAATGGCATCTTCATGCACTCACCTTGATGATCTAAACCTTGAATTGTCCCTTGCGCCACCGAATGCGCAGATAAGGGCTCGTCTAAACCATGTCTTCCCAAACTCCACATATCATCACGGTACGGCCTCAAACTTTGCTGAGGTAATACCGAACTTTTCTGAGGAGGCAGTGCCGACAGAGCAGCGCTGCTGGAAGACATGATTGGCAGCAAGCTCACATCGACAGATCATCTCCATGTGGCAAAGAGGTCTGACAAGGCAGCAGTGGAGGAGTCCCACAATTTAACCTGTGCTCCACGCAGTCTGCTACCAATTTGGGCATGCGATTACTGGCAAGAACACGGGAGTGTGCCGCGCTGAGTGATGAAGTAGCTTCCTTGAAAGCTATGGTGGCGGACTTGCAGAAGCGGCTCACCGTGCCAATCAGCACGTGGAAGCACTGGAGAGAAAGAATGAGGACCATGTGGAGCTGCTTGGAGATTCTGCAAGTAAAGAGAGAATAGAGGCATGCCATGAAGATGAAGATGAAGATGATGAAGATGTTGTTTTTATTTTTAATTTACTTGAATGTTTTGTTGTTTTTGTTTTTTTGTTTTTTTAACTCTTTTTTTTAACTTTGTTTGTAATGCACGTTTGAGTGAAATACAAATTGCGTTTTTAACACTAGAAATAAACTAACTAATCACACCACGTAAATAAATACATAAACTAAATCAAAACAAAAAAAAAGAAAACAAAGAAGTTCCAAATTGATTTTTTTTTATTTTTAATTTATTATTATTTACAACTAACTGACCACACAAAGAAAGAAAAAACAAAGAAGTTCCAAATTGCAATTTACAAGGAAAAATAAATAAAAACTCAAATTTCAATTTTTTTTTTAAAAGTTTTTTTTAATTTTTTTAAGTTTTGTTTAGTTTTGTTTTTTTAAAAACACACAACTATACAAGCAACTCATGGATGAACAGTTAAGGGCCTCAGAAAACACAGCCAGGGGATCCGGGAAGGTTGGAGGGGTCACAAAGGTCCCACTTAAAACCCAAACTTCTTAGACACCGAAGGTGTCGCCTAAAGAACTCCTAGACACTGTATTTGACGGAGACGCTCATCTGGAGTTACCACGAGTCAGCTAATATAAAAAATCTTTTTAATTTTTTTTTTAATAAAAGAAATAGAAAATTGAAATTACTGAAATAATAACAAAACAACTAAATAGAAAGGATTGGAATACTCCCTCTTGAAGCGATTAGGTCGAGCATGATGCATTTGGAGGCTCGCGACTTCTCCCACTACTCCACACTCCCCATTCTTATGATTGAGGTTACCATCTCTCTCCATTTTTATTAAGCTGACATTACTTGCTAAAACAAACACAGAAAACTTGAAACAGAATTAAAGGATTAGGAAATGAAAACTAAAATGAAAAGGAAAATCAACTCACGTCCAATTTCATGCTTCAAAGTAATAAGCAGCAAAGTAAATTAAACTAGCTTATGAAGTTCGTTCTTTCTCAAATATGATTATCCATATGGTGTGTGGTTTTAATCAAGTATTCAGAAAAAAGCATTTAGCTATGGTGTTTAGTCTAAACACAAATTCCGAACCCATTAAGAACAAGAAGAACAATAAAGAACCAAGTAGAATTTAAACATGGTGTTTGTCTTCAATATCTACCCATTCATTCACTAATCAGTCCAAGAGTCATATGGTGTTTATGTAAACTTGAACAAGATATTTAATTAAGAGCAAGTGAATGAAACCATAAACTAGAAATAATCAACATGCTACTTGAACCTTTTTGTTTTTGGGTGTTGTGTAAGCTTGGGACTCAAACCCAGTTCTCTTGCTTGTCAGGCAATTGTCCTTGTCAGTTGGACTACAAACACAACTTGTCAATTAACATCATTAACTTTAAAACATGAAACTGTCCAGTTATACAAAAGATTAAAATAAATAAAAAGTAGAAAAACCAAATAGAATCAAACAATGTTACCGATCCCGGCAACGGCGCCAAAACTTGTTGCGTAGATTTAGCTGCACCAAAATGGATTCAGCTGCATCCTCAACTTGTGATACTCGCAAGTGCACGAACCGTTGGTAGTTTAGCATATGTAAGTGCGAGGTCGATTCCACAGGGATTGGTGATTGAATGATCCAATTCAATTTTCCTACACAAAACAAAAATGAAAACAAAAGAAACAAAACAAGAAGAAAGAATGTACATTACAAGAAAAATAAATTACAACTAAGAAAACATTAAGTAGAGAATTTGAGGAAGGAAGGAAAGTGTTTGAGAGCTTGAGAATTTGGAGGAAGGTGTTTGGGAAGCTTGAGGATTTTGGAAGGGAAAGGAAGGTGTTTGGGAAGCTTGAGGATTTTGTGAACTTGGAGAATTTGAGAACTTAGGGAAATGAGAGAAAGGTGTTTGTGAAGTGTTTGAGACATGGAGACGTTTGGAAGAGAAGGGAAATGTGTTTGGGAAATTTGGAGAAGGGAGGAGAAAGTGTTTGAGTGATTTGGAGAATTTGGAAGAGTAAGGAAAGTGGTGTTTGGGAACTTTGTGGATTTTGGAAGAGAGTGTTTGAGGACTTTGAGAATTTGGAAGGGAATGGGAATTGTGTTTGGGAAATGTTTTAGAGCATGGAGAACTTTGAAAGAGAATAGAGAAGTGTTTGGAGAATTTATAGAAGAAGAGAAAGGAAAAATGCTTGAGATTTATAGTACTAGAATCTTGTTACAACAATTGAGAACTACAAAGGGAAACTAAGAGAATTTGAGGGAGAGAAGGGAAGGGAGCTCTAGAGAGGTGCTTGAGAGCTCCCCCCTTGGGGTGTTATTACAAGCTTAGAGAACTTCCCTATTTATAGGCCTAGGGAAAGTGAAAATCTGAATTCAATAAGACTAATGCATACAATACTTGAATTATAAAATCTGAAATGGTTGATGCACTTGTATTAGAAAATCTTCAATGGTTGATGCACTTCCCCACTAAATCCCACCAGCAGCCCTAGCTCATCTTCATGTCACCATGACCAAGCTTTCAACCAGAAATGATAGCTCATGCCTAGCTCACCATGACCAAGCATCCAACCAGCACATGCTGAGGTCAGGCATGACCAGCAACTTCAAGGGCTTACAACTTGGGCTTCTCTTAATCAAATTAGGACTTTAAGCACTCCAAATTGAAGTTCGGAATGTCATCTTTGTTACCTAAAGCTCAATTAACTGAAATATAAACACAAAAAGGATTAAAAGTACAAGTTTAACTCAAAAACATAACCAAATCATAAGCTAGAAGGGTAAGAATTAATATACAATTATGAACCGATCACTATACAAATATAAAACTTATTTTCAATTTGCAGAAAGGGAGGGCGAGACTCAAACTATTAAGGTAAATGTGAGAGCAAGTATTTTACCATAAAGAATTATATGCTCCCAAATAACCGATTCAATTTCTGAACCTAACAAATGTGGCATAGTTGAACATAAGAATTATAAAGGGCAGACTAGGTGCCCCTTTGGCATTCCTTATTTGGGATGGTAAGTGATTTTTAAAAAAATTTGGAAAGCCCAGCCCATTTGGTAAACTATGAGAAAATCACTTATTATTAAAAATTGTTGTGAGAGAAAGCTATAAGGGAAAGCAGCTAATGAGATGCTTTCATTTTCTGATTATGCAGGAATCAGTTTCCAAGAGGCATCTAAGTTTAATGATTATACTGGAAACATTTTCTGATTATGCGGAATCTGTACCAACAACACTTTTGACAAAAAGTTTACAAAACACCAAATTGTTTTCTCTCACAGCAAATCTGACAATGATTATTTTCACAGGCACAACAATGCCAAATTGGTCCTATATTTAGTTCATCAATCATGCCTTTAAAAAAACGCATGACTTTTTCCACATTTATCGTGTTCAAGGCGCCTCATTGGTTATGGGTCTTCCTCTAAGAATTTGGGCACCTACATTTAAAACCACAATCTGCTAGTAATGCTTGTCTCTCTTCAAAAGGAAGGTCTTCATCTACATAAGAAATGGTAACCTGGAAAGGAATTAAGTGCTAATTAATCCGAGTATTTGATCAAAGTTCTATGAAAGGATATTGAAACCTTGTAACGCACACAAGAAGAAAGTTGGACTTTGAATTTGGTACCTCTTCTCCCTCGGAAATAGGTTTAAGTGCAATTATTGTCGCTTGTCCATCTCTATCTTGATAATGAAGAACTAGCATGAATGCATATGCACAAAATTGATAAGGTAAACATTTCAGGGCTAATTAAAACAAAATAAGATTTCAATTAACCAATTTTGGAACCAAAAAGGCTAGCGTCTAACACCAATTATAGCACATTGGTTAAATTTATAAGCACATGCACAAAATAGAATAGTCAAATTTAATCTATCCATAAATGTAAAAAGATGTAATTGTCAATAGACTGAGTTTAGTTTCAAAACAAGTAATCACATAAACTAATTAAAGTTTGACAAAATTAGGCATTCACGCCAATATAAAGAAACTCAATAGAGAAAAATAAAATAATCAAGCATCATAGTTGATCTTTAATGTCTTCGTAAAATTGATGCATCTCTTTTGCTTGCCTAAATACACAACAATTAAGATATGAAGCAACTTGAAGAGTTTATGATTACTAGCTGGTTATCTATTGTGGTAGATTCTTTCTCCTCTCTCTCTAATGCCGATGCTCTTATTTGGCAGATAATGTGATTAAGGAGGCAAACAAAGGCAGACATAGACTCATAACGGGTGTTTTATTTGGAGCTTCTAATTCATTGATGTTAGATACGTTCAATTTTAAGTACAAGTTTTTTTTATTCAATTATTGTATCTAATCACTATATTAAGTGGAAATGAAATTTCACTTTGTTATTTAATATATACATTAAATAATATAATAAATATTTTGAAAAGGTCTGAAATACCATATTATATTAAGTGGAAATGAAATTTCAGTGTGTAATTTTTTTTAATTTAAACAATTGGCATTGAGCACGGTTTTCAAATTGTGTTTATATTTTTTTTAATAAGAAATATATACCCTATTGAGCCCGATCCATATGGTTAGTTAGTAGGGGAGTAAATTATGATATGACTGCCTTATTTATGCTTACGAGGAAAAATTGGGGCCTTCGATTATGGGTGGTGGAAGTCCAGTGCGATTTCCACCTCACACTGGAATCAAAACCGATACTATTTAATCGGTGCAATGCAGTCTTGGTTTTGGTATTGGTTTGTCCAATTTAAAATTCGGTTCGGTGCACATTTCCATTTTTCCAGATTTCGAACCGGATTTTATTTATTTATTTATACAAATTTCAACTAAAATTTTATTTTTTGGCCTTCAAAATTCATAAATGGCTCAATTTCTTGCAAAGAGAAATGATTGGGCCTATAATAGAAAGGTGCTTTGAAGTTGAATTTGGGAAAATATTAATTATGGGCATTTGGACTTAAATAATTTTAAATAAATAAATAAAATACGCATCCAGTACAGTCCAGTTTTATAAGTTACAAAACGGACACCGAAATCAGTTTGAACCGGTCTGGTCCAATTCATTGCCGATTTGTTGACTTTATAATCAATACGGTTTTTTCCCGATTTTTCCATACCTACCTTCGATTGTCCGAGGTTTCCATCCCTCTTCTTTTTTAAACTTTTTTTATTGATCTTGGGGAAGAATGGGCCTTTGGATGATCCGAGTGCCCCACAAAATCCAAGCTCACACGTGTTTTTTCTTTTCCCAAATATTCTGAACTTCTAGAATTTTTTGATCATGGTATAAGGAAAGAGTGCCTGTGGGCCATAAGGGTAAATTCGTAATCGACATAATAAAGGAAAAAAAGGGTTACATAATAAAAGAAACCGAAAAAAGACGTGAGGCGAGTGGCGAGAGTCCCCGATTTGTGTGAGAGGAGAGCTTGCGAGAGTTGTGAGAGAGCGAGAAGAGAGATGGCATCGGATCCGGAACAGGTCGACGAAGCTGAATCTGTGTTGAAGAATTTGTCCCCGGCGCAATTCAAGGTTTGTACGAAATTCTGAAACCCTAATTTAAAACCCTAGATCTCCAAGAAATCTTCTTATATTTTTTAGTTTCCGCTTCCTTCCTCTCTCAACTCAATCATGTCTATTAATTTGATGCGTTGACATTACAGTTTTCACATAGCATTTTAGCTGCGTACTTAGCTTGCTAGCCACCCATACATATGTAATGTAGAAGAAGGAAGTGAGCCCCGATTGTCTTTTAGAGCTTTTGGTTTATTACAAATCTAATTGTTAGCATTCAAGTTTGGTCATCAACAAAATCATTACAAAACGTGAAGTTGAGAAATAAAAACGGGCAAGGTAGTCAAACTTCTATACGGCCTGCTTTCTCTCAATGACAACGAGTTGAGGAAACATATCTCATGGAATGAGCATGGCACTGGTTTTTTTCTCAACAAGAAAACCATCGAGATCTTTTACTTTGACAAGGTCCAACCCTCCGGATTCCTCGACGGTACTGTTAGCTGTTTCAAGAAGCAACTCAGTCAACTTGTAAGTATGCATACCATATTATTTATTCTATGCAAACCGTATTATTTATTCTAATTTGTAATTCTTTTATAACCGAGTCAATGATACGTTTTGATAGTTTATTGTGGAAGAGGGACTGCCCATGAGCATGTACACGAACCCCCATTTCAAGAGAGGGTCGCCCGCTGCACTGGTGAATGTCAAAGAACTTCCCGTAGCTTCACGCAGCCGCAATGCTAGGGCAGGGAACATGAATCCTCCTCCATCGAACCCTCCTCCAACGATAAGAACGGTTGATATGAAGATTGACAACTTGGGTCGAGAGCTTCGGGAGGAGCTTAAGGGTGTTGAGTCTAAGGTGATGGAGAAGATGACTTCGGTTGAAAGCAATATTTTGGAAGCAATAATGAAATCGGAGTAAAGCTAGAGCTATGAATATGGTCTCCCCAAACTTTGTTGTGGTAATGGATTATCTTCCCAAACTTTATTGTGGTAATGTTTTGAGTTGTGGTAATGCACTTTGTTTGTGGTAATGGATTATCTCCCCAAACTTTATTGTGTTGTGGTAATGTTTTGAGTTGTGGTAATGTGCTGTTTTTGTGCCTTTTATTTTCCCATTACTATAGCCTCTTTTGCTGTTCTCTGTTTTTAATATATTGGATTTGAATGGCCAAAGGACATGACTGTCTGCGAGAGTCTCTGTGCTGCTTCTTGTGCACTTTTTCTAGTTGAACAGAAAACCAGAGCAGATTTCCCTCTTGAATATTTCATGAGGATATCTGTGAATCAATTTTAAGCATATAAGTTATTGATGATCTTTACCATTGAGTTATAAAATCACAAGAAAAACAGATACAGATTTAAAGGCAGGCATCTACGGAAACGTTATCTTTACCGAAAATGTAGTTTTGAAGGCGCTGGAAAAGGGAACAAATGCAAACCATCAGAAAAGTGAATATTAGTTTTATTTACCTTACATAAATCATTTTGAAGGTTGTAGATGGCATGAAATGGCTACTAGGAAGATATGTTTCTACTTGGTAGAAGTTGTTGAATATATGTGACCTATGTAGATTAAGCACTGCACAAAGAAACCGATTTTTTGGTAAATACTTTTGATTTTGAAGCAACTATATTCTTTTCTTATAGGACCTTTTTACTATTTGATCTACTGTACCAAAAGCAGTTTTACAGATTTTGTGGCAATGTTGACTTTTGATTCTTTGATGTCTAGTTTTGCTACAAATTCAAGAGTAATTTTTGTTTCTATCTGCATTTTTCTTTTGTTGTTTCTCTAGTTGCCTGATTAGTGCAACTAGTTTGGTAGGATTGTGTTTATATATACAACGGTGACAGTGACATCATAAATACTTAAGTTTTATGGCTTATGAATTAGCCATGTTTCCGAGTTACATGTTCTTGGGGTGATCATATTATTGGTTTTTTTATCTTCCAGATTGGCACATTCATCTTTTAGGCCAAAATATTGACAGGAGCCTACATCTTTATGCATTAGTAGGCATACCATACTTCCAGCTTTAGGCAGCCTGTAATGCCTTTTTGTCTGCATCCCTAACCAGATGTTTGTGAACCTTACGAATTTTTAGCAAGATCAGCAAAATATCCAAATTTTCTTGAATATTTTACTCTTTATGGCCAATGTTTCTTTAAGAGTATCCACAAAGATAATAATTCTCTTGTCTCACAGTTGGCCAACATAAGATGTATATATACAAAAATGCATTTATTTTGGCATCATAATGTCTAGAAAGATAACTTTACCTTATCTACAAAAATGCATCTTTGTTCAGTTGGTCAGGACAATGAGTCCGTCCTCATGGACTCAAGTTCAAGATTAATTTAGAGCAAATTAGATGTATAAAATAAGAAATATATATGTGTATAGTTGTGTGTATTAGATTGTTTTCTGTCTGCCAAACAACCAAATAAGATCATCATGGCATGTGAATCCGAATATCTCTATTGTTTGAGAAGGTGCATAGCATAGATAGATTGATGTCATAATTCTCCATGCATGTGAAGTTAGAATCAAGTTGAGTGCATTATTGTATCCTTGTACCAAAATATGCCTGTGAAAAGGGCATGCAGTTTTTAAAGTTAGTTGTATCTTTTACCATGATGAGCGCACTCAATTTATAAAATTCCTTGAGATTGAGGAGATTTTGACAAGCCAGACATAAACAAGCTTTCTTACACAATTTTTTTAAAAAGTACTTCTAGGACTTTACAAATTACAATGATGCATGCAAGCTTTGCCCAATCCATGATGAGAATAAATATTGGGTTCCTTCCAAAAACACCCTTCTAAAAAGCTTTACTGCATAAGGTGGCAGATATGCACTAGGAGGACCACATGCCACATGGGCAGAGTCAGAAAAATAACACAACTGCAATTTGCATACAGGATAGCCCTGACAAAATACTAGTCGTTGAGCTTGGTTTGTTTTTTTTTTTTTGGTGAAAAAAAAAGAAAAAGAAAAAAAAAGTGGCAAGATAGCAACCTCTCCGAGACGTAGACCCGTATAGGTTTTGCCTCTCCCCAGTGGGTGTTTTTCACAAGATGGGATTCGAACGCTGGACCTCACTGAGGCCAGCTAACATTCGTCCACTTGCAGATCTAGCCGGGATACCACTAAACCAAACCCCTTGGGTCTTGAGCTTGGTTTGTTCAACAAATAGGGAACAGAGTTTTTTTATATATTAACGGATCTGCTTGCTTGATTTCACATTTCCTAAACAGGTTTTATCTTGGGATATACCTGCAAATTTCCTTTTATTTTAAACCCCAAGATCTAGCCACTCCTATTCTTCCCTCACTGACTATTATAGTTAGAGTAATTACAATGGCTTAAAAAAATGTCAATTATTTAAGAAATTTGAGCTTTTGGAGATTAAATAGTTTGAGATTATCCAGAACAGTAGTCTAAACAATTACCTTTTCAAATAGAAATTCATTTTTCGCTGGGGTGTAGCCTGCAAAAGATGTAGTTTTTAATATGAATTAGCAACTGGGAACCAAATATGATCCAAGAAACCCGTATAATGTCCGACTTGAATCAGTGATCATACCAAAAACTTTTGTTGTCAACTTCCTCACTTCCTCTCCAAACCTGTATGGACAGCAGAAATATTAAAAATAACTGGATGCTCAAATTAATGAAGATAAGTTATATCCTAAAGCAATAGTGTAAAAGGTTGAGATACCTTTTAATTCCTTGGACAGGAACCTTGAGCCATTCCGCTACAGTGGTTTACGCGCATTGCACAATTAGTCAATCATTATTGCTCGTAATCTTTTAAGATAATATCCCCAAATTAAGATAATATCATAAATTGTTGATATTATCTTTTAATTGGTGATGATATTCCCAAATAAAGATAATATCCCTATTTTTTGTCTCAGTTTATTGGCTAAATAAATGAGCTCAATTAATGACTTAGGTGATATTCTTCTTCCACGTGGCGCCTTGTGATTGAAAACCAGAATATTTGCTTCTAACTACAGTCCATTTACTCCATTAGGTGTTGAGTTATTTGTATGCCCCAAAAGTTGCTTCACATTGCCCAGCATCTTGAGCTTCCCAAAGTGAAAGCAGAAGGAAAAATGCCTCCACTCCTCATTGTAAATCTGCAGGCATTTTTTCAGAATGTGATTTATGTTGTTATCTTTTCTTCGTTATAGTGTTGGCAATATCTAAAACATTTTTGTGCAACTCCATCCATTTATATAAAACAAAACATGGTTTCTGTTTCTGAACAGTTTCTAATGATATTGTTGTCCACCTTGTTGCAGTTGCCTCCATATCCTGCTGCAATGTTCCTTGGTGATAGCGACGAAGAGAGGGATGAGTCTTGTAATGTATTTCAAAGTTTCTGAGAATTTTGATAGAGACCTCTCTCCCCAATTCCAGAACAGCATCAAGGAAACTTCATCCATTTAGGTAGGCATGTACTTTATTCTGATGTAATTCCATTGATGGAATGTGATCTTTCACCAATTATGTTCTATTGGAACACTCCGTTCGTTGATCTATTTGAATTATGCTTCAAAAAAATGGTTGACGATTAGACGGAGAAGGTTAAAGGATTCGCAAAGGACTCCACTGTACCTTTTAGAGAAAGACTAAAGATCTTGGCTGGGGTGGTAAATCCTGAGGATCTCGGTTTGAGCTCTTCTTAGAAGAAGCTTGTACATGCATATTATATATAATGACAAACCAGTTCTTTCACGCCCTCAGCACAATTTTTACAAGGTAAACATTGAACATGTATGTTGCCGAGTGTTAAGAGATGATTAAGCTACTCAACTTCATCAAGCTCTCTCACATGCAGGGTCCTAACTACTTTGAGATTGATCTGGACATTCATCGCTTCAGCAGCTACATATCAAGGAAGGGTCTCGAATCATTTAGAGAAAGTTTCAAAAACAGAATACTAGATCTGGGTTTAATCTTCTAGGTAATCAGAAATCTTGTTATAACTACGAACGCGCTATACGCTGAAAATTGTGTTTCGAAGATCTGACTTTCGCATTTGCTTGTTGTAAGCACAAAAACCAGAAGAGTTGCCAGAGCAAGTGTTGTGTTGTATGAGACTGAACAAGATAGATGTTGTCTACTGACCCTTCATATTATATATCTCCTCCATAGGTAATTATAACATTCATATGTATACCAACCCCGTAGATAAATAGCATATAAATCAAATATTTTCAAAACTCAAATGGATAGAGAAGAATAAATACAAATATTTTATAAATTCAAATCATAATTACTTTAAAGGTCAAATATAGTAATTATTGGCCTAAAGTTAATTTCTTACCTGTTTATGTATTGCAATCAGAGTAAAATTATACGATATTGTATAGTGCGACGTGGTAAATGATTTTTAAAGTTTTTTTAAAAATTATTTTTTATATTAGCAAAAATGTACCAAAAGATCAAATTCCAACATGGTTGTCATTTTTCACTGACATTCCGCTAGCAAAACTACAAGAGCCTTAATCATTATCGACATTTTCTAATACCGAGGATGCAAAATATTTTGATGGTCTGTTTGGCGTAACTCAATAGCTAATTGAAACAGTAACCGAAGAAATAGCACTGTTTATCAAACACCAAACTCTATACCAGTGATGAATATGTGAGGTGAGGTTTTTTTTTTGTTTGTTTGTGAGGTATGTGATGTGAGGTTGAGAGGTGTACATATGCTTCCAAAATTTATACCGAACTTTTGTCTCTTCTGCATCCTGTACCTGAAAAACTTCAATGGGCAAACAAAATAACCTCAAATTAATTTCCATATTTAAAAATATTGTAATGGGTCATTATTTCGCGCAAGGCTTGCAAAAATAGGGCAGGACTAAAATCATGTGGGCAGCTAACTAAATTACAATGCGTTTTTGAAAATGAGCTGACCTCAGTGGCTGGCTCTCCTGGCACTCTTTGTACTCGCATGATGCAACGTCTTCAACAAGTTCTCCACCATCCTATCCGCTGCTCTATCTATCCGGCCCATCAAATCCACATGGATTTCTTGCCGGACAGTAAGTGCCAAATTCTCTACTTTTTGATGCAGCAGAGACATGGGAGACTTGCCGGTCTTGCCTTCGTTATTCACTCTTGAAGTCCTTTCCTTCATTAATGTAAGTTTTTGGTGGAGATCAATGCCAACTGCGTGAACAAAACAACAGATTAAATATAATAACCCAAGAAATTTCATACGACCCTATTGTAAAGTGGCAGAAACTAGAAATAATATGATAGGTAGGGCCTTTACTGTATTCTTCAAAAATAAGATCAGCCTTTACAGTCAGCTTTCCTTGTCGGGGATTTGGACAGGGCAATTGTTGCACTATACGGGCTGCAACGAAAACAACCTAACTCAGCCTTTGAAGCAGTGTAGATAAAATACCTAGCATGCTTGATACTAAAATGTTTCGAAAGAGAGAAAAGAATTAACTTTCTAAGCATGCACACCTTGAGAATTCATCCACTCTGCAGCCATAAGTCATAGTGAAAACAGGACGGTTACCAAACCACCACCGGCCAAAAGAAAAAATCTGAATATTAGGTATGTGAAACATCTAGTTGGCAGGAACCCCTTCGTGTTTTCCTTTCATTCTTGAGAAAAATTCCAATGATTAAAAGTAAGCAACAAAGTTAGGAACTTAGATCACCTTATTTTCTCATGAAAAAGAATCAGGTTGCTTTCTTCTGAACCAACAATCTGCAACAAATACAATCTTAGAATTAGATATCAAATTAAAACTAGTATTGCATCAAACATTTGAAAACATTACGCAAAGCCCTTTTAGGGTATATAAAATACCACATCAGCATAATGTCGTTTTGTTGATTGGGGTGTATGTGATAGCCTCGTCAATGTTAACATAAGCTTCAATTTCCCTTGCCTTTGGCATTTAGTTTCTTCAACCTTCATCTCAACTTTTGGTGGTAGTGAATGTAGACACTCTTTCAAATGGTTTCCAAATGGGTATTTTCGACCTGTGACTATTTCTATTCTCCTAGGATCAGCTTCAGCTAGTGTTTCAAATGATTCAACTCCCATTGAATGTAGTGCCTGAAGGAAGCAGAGTTGCACAGAGTCAATATTTGAATGACCCAGGGATATAAGAAGCACCTATCATTTTTTCCCGAAACAGATAATATGGAATACCTTCGCAGTCACTACTCCAATCCCAGGTAATTGTTTCAGCAGGTATGGACTGTCATCCCAGAGTTTTTGATATAACGACTTTGCCAGAAGCATGGAGTTCAAGGCTCCTTTGTAATTCTTTTTGAAAATTAAAAATTCTTTCATGCACTTCGCAATTCTACAGCCGTTTGAGCTTATAGAGTTCATATCCTGTGGCACATGAACCAATTTGATTTCAAAAATCTGAGTATTATCAAACGCAACATGGATCAAGAGAGAATGAAACCTGGGTAAGAGATGAATCATGAAATGAAGGATCGCCAGTCAAGCAGTCATTAGCTAGAACAAATGTCTTTTCCTCTCGGGTTTGAATATACTTTTTTCGCTTCCCTTTGTCATCAAGGATATGAAAGCGAAGTCGACCATCTTTATCAGAATTTAAGTCATTTAGAAGCTTCTTCTCATTGAGTCTGAGTTGTATCCCTTAATACGCCAACAGATTGATACATATTACTTCACTTGACTTTTCAAAAAACAGTAAAAATGCAGCAAGTACTTAAAATATACATTACATGCAATTTCCTCGGCACGGCATATAACATGAAGAACATCTTCCAAACTGCAGCTTACAGGTGTTTGCATGATGTGTTTCATTGTGTCATATTTCAAGTAGTATTTCGTCATCAGCCTCCCAGGTTCTGATGGAACAAAAATGGAAAAAATAATGTTAGAAATTAGTAAGATTCTGGTCATCCATGACCTCTGAAAGGTACTGTTTTATGGGTCAATGGTATTGATACCTAGTGGTTTCAAGAGAAATCCTTTTTTATCCGTCCAGATCATCTGATGCTGAGACAACTCATTAACATTCTGTACACAGACCTCTGATAGAAAATGACATTGATAATCAAACGAGAGAGAGAGAGAGAGAGAGAGAGGGGAGAGGGGATCCCTTGAGATCCCTTGATAATTCTGCAAGTAAACAGTTTCAGTACCTTGCATATGCTTTTTTATGAGGTCATTAGAAATTACTTGTCCAACTGCATAGTACCCAGGATTCTGATTATGCACCAAATATTTCTGAAATTAGTTATGGGAAAGAAACATATAAAAGATATCCTTTCAAATGGGTGCCGTGATTACATACCTTCTTCATTCTCACATACAAGAAAGAGCACTTCATCCATTCAATTGCGCTTGGAATATCAGAGACAGTCACTTGAGATATTTCTGCGGTTAAATGCTCCCTCAAACACGAAAGCAATCTAATGAAAGGATAATACAACCTCATCAGAAGACATGCAATATTTTCCAATAGACCCTTAAAAGCCTAGGGCACTAAGTGCCCTAAATTCATTCTGGAATTTAAAACAAAAACACATACTGTGATTCCACCATCTCACATTCATTCGCGAGATTCTTGTACAAGTGAACCTGAGATCAAGTAAAAACATAATTAATGTATTCCTAAACGAAAAGAACTTCTGAGATCAAACAGGACTAGGTCAATTGCTAAAACAATTAAGAGACAAGTAAGAACATAATTAATGTGTTCCTAAAGGAAAAGAACTTCTGAGACCAAACAGGACGAGTTCAATTGCTAAAACAATAAGAAGACTACGTGGACAATAGTTAGAAAACAACACCAATGCACTCATGAATGAATTGAAGGAAGAAACACATCAAACTACCGTATCTCTTCTTGTCATGATTATAATCATTCCTGTATCATCAAATGGGGTCCGGCCTGCCCTTCCACACATCTACAGGGTGATACAACTAAGATAATGTTAAACTCAAATTACAGTTGATAGGACAAGATTTTGTTTTATTTTTTAAAACTTTTGCTGGAGCCATTTCTTTCAAATAGAACCTTGACGAAGAAAATCGAGACAACATGCTGGACAGAAGTACTACAAAAACATAGCAGTTCTAAAAACTAATATCCCTATCTTATCTAATTGGAAACACTCCTCTTAATAGTGTGTGAATTGACAAACCTGTAGTATTGTAGATTGGTCATATTCCGTCTGGAGACCTTTTTCTTCGTTGCTGGACAGAAGGCACAGGTTGATGAATAAACACAGGGGAGGTCCTCTCAAGTTTCATTACATCTATTTGAAGAAATGGAATTTCAACGTACAAGTGTTGTGTTGATTTTATGACTACTGTATGTGCTGGTAGGTTGACTCCATGAGCAAGAGTATTTGTTGTGCACAAAATTTGAATATCACCCTTAAGAAAAAGACTTTCAATGAGATTACGATCCTTCATGGAAAGGCCACCGTCCTGATAACCAACTGCAACCAAGCAATTTATACTATCAAAACTCATTGTGGGCCTTGCAGTAAATAAGTTTACTGCAAACTGAACAGCAAAACAAGTAGCTGTTATACCACCATAAGGAATATACGATTGCATTTGGTTGTCACTGCATGATAATGAAGCTTCCCTTAGCCTCTTTTGCTGGTCTCTGTTTTTAATAAATGGATTTGAATGGCCAAAGGACATGACTGTCTGCGAGAGTCTCTGTGCTGCTTCTTGTGCACTTTTTCTAGTTGAACAGAAAACCAGAGCAGATTTCCCTCTTGAATATTTCATGAGGATATCTGTGAATCAATTTTATGCATATAAGTAATCGATGATCTTTAACCATTGAGTTATAAAATCACAAGAAAAACAGATACAGATTTAAAGGCAGGCATCTACGGAAACGTTATCTTTACCGAAAATGTAGTTTTGAAGGCGCTGGGAAAGGGAACAAATGCAAACCATCAGAAAAGTGAATATCAGTTTTATTTGCTTTCCTTAAAAAGGAATTTCTTGGGAAATAGAAGCATATGGTTTGAGATTATCCAGAACAGTAGTCTAAACAATTACCTTTTCAAATAGAAATTCATTTTTCGCTGGGGTGTAGCCTGCAAAAGAGGTAGTTTTTAATATGAATTAACAACTGGGAACCAAATATGATCCAAGAAACCCTTATAATGTCCAACTTGAATCAGTGATCATACCAAAAACTTTTGTTGTCAACTTCACAGGCCTCACTTCCTCTCCAAACCTGTATGGACAGCAGAAATATTAAAAATAACTGGATGCTCAAATTAATGAAGATAAGTTATATCCTAAAGCAATAGCGTAAAATGTTGAGATACCTTTTAATTCCTTGGACAGGAACCTTGAGCCATTCCGCTACAGTGGTTTACGCACATTGCACAATTAGTCAATCATTATTGCTTGTAATCTTTTAAAAACTCTAATCATGCTATTTCTTTTAACAATCAGAACTAACCAGTGAATGCAAATCTCACCAAGGTCCTCAATATTTGGAATGGTGGCAGACACAGCTACAAAACGAACATGAGCCGGAGACCTTGATTTCAATTCAGGGTTGTGAGAAAGCATTTTTATTCTACTAACTATTGCCTCTAAAATCGCTCCACGAGGATCATTCAACAGATGTACTTCATCAATAAGTAGAAGTGCTATTTCGCTGAAAATGCTCAGTCCACATCCACTATCCTTTACATGATACCTGGTTACTGCATCAAACATCTAATTGAAGAAAAAATAAATAAATAATCCATTATGGTATCATCCAGAATAAAGCCAGTTTTAAAAGTTAGGTGAACTGAGAATGAAACCGTTTTCTTAAGGAATTATATATGTCGAAGTACGTAGAATCCTATATAAAAGAAGGTTAAAACATAAATATAGCAACTAGACGAGAACCAGATCCTCAAACTTCTAGCGTACAGAAAAACCTGAAGAAATACTAACTTGGCCTAGGAAATTAGTGCATGGCTGCTTTCCAATCTAAACAAATAATCCTAAAAGATTAGTCTCTAAAGTCTGTAGAAATCGATGCCCATAATAAAGACCATAGACTATAGAAACCAGGATCCTCAAGGAGGGATTGGAATTAAGGTGATTAGAAAGGAGAGAATGCAGGTTGACACAGGTTAGAAAAGCCAGGGACCGGAAGGACTGCCTACTTGATCCAACATCATTGAATTTATTTATTTGTAAATTATAATCTTGTTTTGAGACCACAGCCCGATTGTTTTTCATTAAGGTGATTGTGTTAGTTATTCCATAGCTACCTTTAAGTTTTAAACATGTATATTTGTGTAGCATACATCTTCATGCTCACCTCAGGAGTGGCTAACACAATGTCTGCTTCCTTTATATTTTTGACGTGGTCAGATTCATTTTCTCCAGTAAGCTCCAAGCAATTTATCCCCCAAGACCCGAACCTCTGTTTCCAATCACGAACCTTCTCCTGGACTAAATCCTTTGATGGGGCTATATAGATCTTCATGCGAAGCGGAAATATGGTAGACAGAACAAATAATCAATTGCAGCAAAGTGAGAAACTATGCATAAACTTTCATTACTTTAAAAAAAGAGTTTTAAAAAAATGAAACAGTACAGAAGCTTCTAGCCTAAAATAGTGCACCATGTGCGACAATGCAAGAGCATGGTTTGTCCTCTGGGAAAAATTTACAAAAGAAACTGAGAAGATGGAATTAATCATAGAAGGAAATATAAAATAAAACAAAATCATTGAAAGTGTCTGTGGCTCCTTAAAAGGCCAAAACAAGAAAATTAAGGTCGCGTGCAAATATTGTAATAGTACTACCTATATGTTTCCTACCCTAGTTTTGGTTCTAGACATTAAAGACTTACTGTTTTGAGAGTTCCATTTGTATGAATCAGCCTCCCATCCTCAGAGAGGAATCGTGAAAGAAGCCTCAAAATGCAAAGCTCAAAGATGACTGTTTTACCACTTCCAGTCGGTGCAGACACAACCATGTTTGCATCTGAGTGGAAACAAACAGGAAAGCATTCACTCTGCAGAGAATTGAAATCCCTGCGTGCGCATAGGAAAGGAATATGTATTAAGCACAACTTATTGCACATGACGAAAGAAACCATTTGTTAGATACAAAAGCTATTATGTTGGTTGAGGTCATTATGCACTAGTGATTGTGCCTTCATCTTACATATACGTAAGACAAGTCACAGCAATATACAAATTGATCCCACTATTCAAGCTTTGAGAACAGCCATCCTATAGAATCCCCTTTAATAGAACTTGGATATATTAGGATATTACCTAAAATTAAAAGAGGATCGAAAATGAGCAGGCAAATCTGACATGGACTTAAGTGTACATGAATCCATGGTTGAACTCGTTTCTGTCAGATTGAGGGAAACAACCAAAAAAAAAAAAATTATGATCCACATGATTAATTGTCACAGTTAGATACCTATTCGCTTATCAAAGTACAAAAAATGAAAAAAGAAAGACGAGAAGCATGATAGATTAAAAGCAGAGAGAGAGAGAGAGAGCAAATGATACACATGTCAAGAATCAAATGTTTCTTAGTAGAATTATAGTGTCCAAAAATTTCCCCAAAAATCAAACGGACATTGATATGATTAACTAAATTAGAAGTCTCAAATTTGCATTTAAAGAAAAGGATAAAAAGTACTCACTAAAGAGATCAATTATCAAGCAGCACATAAACATGTTACATGCTAAACCTCTTCGTCTTCCTCCTCAGATATTTGAAATCGAAGTAAATAGAATCGGTTCTCAAAGTCTAAAACCAGAATTCACACCATATATAGCAGTCGCAAATGCTAACAAATATAATAAAAATTCTTTCAAGTAGTTAAGTTCTTGATTTGATCGAGCTTGATCATTCATGAAATGAAACTGAAAATTTACAATCCAAATGTAAAAAATTGTCGCAAAATTGAAACAAGCATGAGCTCAATATCTTTATATCTGTGCGCGTGCTCAATGTGTCACATGCAGCCACTGAGTTGAAGTAAAAATGAAAATACTGACCAGTTCCTCGATTGAAAATGAAGCACCCGATCTGGTCCTCGAGTCCGAAACACGGTGAGGAAGAAGCTTCGGCTCTCGCGATAGAGAGGGCTTGCACGTTAAACAAGGACTGTTATGAATTTGAGGGTTACTATACTCCGAGTTGCTCTGTTGGCGGGACAAGGATCCGGAATGCACTAATGTGTGTGTGGACGCGATGGAGCTTTAATTTGGGTTTATCCATTTTGGTTTCGAATTTTAATTCGGGTTCTTTGAACTTATTTATTTATTTTTAAAAATCGGGGATCCCCGTATTCATCCCCAGTTCTCCCGCAAAATCTGCCCTCATTAGGACCGGGGACCCAACTCGACAAGAATTTTTTGTCATCCCTCGTCTCCATAAAAGAAGAAGCCCAGATCTAGGGTGGACCCAAGCCCTTAGAGCAAGTCCAGCGATCAGCTGAGCCCAAGGCTGGGGGAGAAAAACAAAAAAATCATGTTCCAGCAGTCAGCCCAAGCCCAGGCAAGGTGTGGGTCCCAGCAAGTCGGGCTGGCCCAAAGGACAGTTCAGCCCGAGGTCCAACTCGCATTTGGGTGACGTAAGCGCTGATGTCGCGCTGATATGCTCTCCTCCTCAAATCCAACGGCTAACATTTTTTTGGCAATAAAATTATGAAAAAAAATTTTTTTTTTAAAAAAATACTAAAAAATTCTGATTTTTTTTTCTATAAATACCTATCAATACCCTTCACTTTCAACATCAATCCTTATACATTTTATTCTACTTCTACTATTATTCACTCTTTACTCAACATTTTCCTCACTTTCACCTTGTATTTTTTTTTCTTATTTTTATGGCTTCTTCTATCGAAACCAGAGGGGCGTGGAGCACCATGGAAGATGTTTCCTTGTGTGAGGCTTGGCTCCAAGTTTGTCATTGCTCTCGTGACAGGCAATAAGATGAAATTTTTTCATATGTGGAAAAAAATTCATGCCAAATTTTGTGAAAAAATTCCCTTTCGACTGATTCCGGAAATGGCATTATCTAGTAGGTGGAAAATTTTGAATAAAGAGTTGGGAAAATGGGAGAGATGCGTTGTCAAAAGCGATGGACAACTATAGAAGCGGGGAAAATCATACTACGAGGTAAGTATTTTGTAATTTTCGTTTCATTAAGTTTAATGTCCTAATATATATATTTTGTTAATATTTATTGCATTTTCAATATTTTGTTAATATTTCTTGCAAATTAAATATTTTGTTCATATTTCTTGCATTTTAAATATTTTGTTAATATTTCTTGCATTTTCAATATGTTGTTAATATTTCTTGCATTTTCAATATGTTGTTAATATTTCTTGCATTTCCAATTGTTTCTTAATATTTCTTGCACTTCCAATTTTTTTGTAAGGTTAATTGCATTTCCTTTTTTTTTTTTGGTTACTTGCATATCCAATATATTTTAAATATTTCTTGCATTTCCATTTTTTTTGTTAAATAGATGATTCAAGGACAGATGTGGTTCGGTGCAACCGGGGTGGCAAAAAAAGTTTCAACCATCATGAATGTTGGGAGGTGGTGAAATATTGCAAATCGCTTCATAATTATTCACACGGGGTCCGCCATTGTGTTAAACGGAGACGCCACTCGTTGATTCAACGACATCGGAGTCACCTCTTGATTCCCCTATGAGTGAAGACTCACCCATCGAAAAGGAGCCGATGCCCATTGGCCGAAAGGCTGCGAAGGCAAAAAAAGCGGATAATTCAAGTAATAATAATTCAAAGTTTTTGGAGGAAATTGCAAGGCAGAATGCCATAAGAATTGAACTGAGCAAAAACGCCAAGAGAACGAGATGGCAATTAAGCCGAGTTTTCATGAGAAAGGGAGTATTTGGGCAAAAAGGATAGGGAGAAGACGGATCGGAAACCATGGCGATGGATACAAGCCATATGTCCCCTGAAACAAAACAATTTTGGAAGCTAGAACGCAGGGATGGTATGAGAAGAAAAAGATTTTTCCAAGATGATGGGCCTAGCAACACGGATTGGTTAAATGATGAAGACCATTAAATTAGTTGGCATACCTTTTATGTATTTGTATTTTTCATGTTTTCTATTAAAGTTGTTGTAATTCATGTTTTTTGGCATTTAGTAGTAGTAATTCTTAATTAGACCTGGCAATATTGCACACGACCCTGTTAACACGACACGAATTCGCACGAAATTATCAGTATTTGGGTTGAGCTTAATGGGTTCGGGTTGAAACGGGTGAACCCGTTAGCCACCCGTTAAGCTAACGGGTAATTTCGGGTCGAAACGGGTGAACCCGTTACACCCGTTAAGGAGGTTAATTTTGTAATTTTGCAAAATATTTTTTCTTTTCTTTTCTTTTCTTCTTTACCTTTTCCTCTTTTTTTTGGGTCACGTTCACCTTTTCCTCTTTTAACTTTCTTTCCGAGTCTTTTTCTTCTCTCTTTTTTTTCATTTTCTTCTTCCTCTCCTTTCTTCTCTTCTTCTTCTCTCTCCACTCAAAGACTCCTCCAGCTCTTCCTCTTCTTTTTTTCTTCTTCTCTTCTTCTCTCCTCTTCTCTCCACTCAACATACTCTGCCAGCCCAGCCACTGAGTCTCACCAACGAGCCCAGCCACCGGAGTCAGCAGGGAATAAGGAGGAGGTCTGGGTTCGAATTCCACAGATTGAATTTTTTTCTTCCTCAATTTATGTTGTTGTTGGGTTTTAATATATTTGTGAGAGATATATACTGTTTTGGGGTGAGAAGATTGAAATGTAAAGGGAAAGAGGGAAGAAAGGTTAGGGTTGGGGTTTGGGGAAAAAGTACAGAGAAGGTGTTGGCTAGCTTGGGTAGAAAGCTGTGCTTTGATGGTTTTTTTTTTCGGGTTTATTCTTAACGGGTTAACGGGTCGTCTGGATATTCGTGAATTGTAACGGGTCGTGTTTTCTGTTAGTATTTGTCACCCGTTAACTTAACGGGTCGTGTTCGTGTATAACCCGTTCACGAGCTCGGAACCCGCTAAAGCGACCCCTTTTGCCAGCTCTATCTTAATGACTTGTATTGGATTTCTTTATTTAATAAACAAAGCATTCAATAAAAGACCTTTTTATTCAACATATTCCATACATCAAACAAAACATAATTTTTTAAATAAAAAAACTACAAACAATGCACAATAATAATAACAAACCACAACCAAACCATAACTAAATAAAACATAACCAAAGCATCTATGCTCCATCATTCATCTTCATTGCCTATCACCGCCCATAGATGGTCCATCAAGTCACGTTGACGCCTTTCATGAATATACGAGATTGCATCTCTGTATATCGATCTCATCACCGGGTCATGAAACGACCATCCTAACCGCAGGTCCGGTTAAACGGTTCTCCACTTGGCCTCATGGACCTTTCATAAATTCGTGTCAAGGCCGTGTTCATGGGATCCGGTTCGGAGACCTCTTGAGCTTCATAATCATACTCATCCTCCACAATCATATTATGGAGGATGATGCAAGTCATCATAATGCTTCTGAGGACCTCCTCGTCAAACATACGGGCTGCACCTCGAATAATCAACCATCGAGAGCTTGAAGGATGCCAAAACACCTTTCGACATCTTTCCTATTTTCTTGATAGGTAGCAAATAATTTTTGCTTCTAGGATCGAGGATTTTGAATAGATTTGACAAATGTGGTCCACCTCTGGTAGATGCCGTCAGCTCAATGATACTCCGTCTGGCAGACTCGTATTGTTGACTTGATAGGTGATATTGGGGCCTTGGCCTCTCAAAACCTCGTTGAAGCCGGGGATTGACCCAGCACTTCGAGGTCATTTCGGATCCAAGCAACTCCAAAGAAGGAATGCCAAACCCATGTGTTGAAGCCAGGAACGGCTTCAAGGATGAAATTTTTTGGCCTTTCCTATTTCCGTAATCACCTTGGCAGTTGGGCAATTCTTCCATTGCCAGTGCATGAGTTGGATGCCGCCAATCATTCCTGGAAATCCTCGATTTTCGGCTTTTTGTAGAAGCCATTGGAGGTCCCTGGGCGTAGGTCTACGTAGGTAGTCCCTATGTGTACAGAGTTTCAACTGCATCACAAAATCTTACCAAAGCCTCCAACGTAGTTGACTTCCCCATCCGGCATCCTCATCCACCTACCGAGGAGATGCTCCATACGCCAACATTCGTATAAGACTGGAAGCTTTTGCTCCAGAAGAAGTCCCAAAACCCCAGCATCACACTTTTGAACAAAGTATGCATCATGATTGCA